>SJYA01002458.1:104692-181448 GCA_006410615.1 Neotragus moschatus | reverse complement strand
GGGGGGGGGGGGGGGGCTGGAGGGGAAGGGGCTTTAGGGTCCCGATCTTGGGGCTGCAACAGAGGAGCACAAAGGTAAGGGCTCCCGGGGCTGAGGGCGCGTCGGAGTGCCCGCGGGTCCTTGGGGCGTCTGTTGAGTGTAGGCTCTCGGGGCTCTGGGTGTCGGGATCTCGGGGCGCCAGGGCGCGGTGGGCGCCGGGGGCGGGGTGTCCTCTGGGTGCCGCACTGCGGGGCCGCGCCCCAGCCGGGCCGCGCGGAGGTGACAGGGCGGCGGGGGAGGGGGCGCCTCTTAACGAGTAAATATAAATCTCACCTTATCTGGCTCCCGCACGCTCTTCCCTAAATTCAGCCCGGAAAAAAGATGGATCATGTGAGTGAGACTGAGAGGTTTATGGAGCTGAGTTCCCGCGGCTGTAAATCACCCTGCCCTCCCCGGTATAAAGTGCCCGTCCAGCCCAGCGTCAGAGAGAGGACGTGCTCGCCGCCCCCTGACCCCCAGCTCAGCGCGGGCTCCTGGCCCAGTCAGGTGGGTGCCCCTGGGGGCTAACCGCCGACGCATCTGGAGGGCGGGGGACCTTGGACGGGATCGGATGGGGCTGCAGCCGCCTCTCATTCCCTCCCCGTCGAATGCGAGACCCGCACGGTCGGCTTCTCTCTCCCGCTTCCGCGCGCGCATCCTTCACCACCCGCAGCCCTCACCCTCTGCGCGGGCGAGGAGCTCCCCCAAATCCGGTCCCCAAATATAGGGATAAGATGCAGCAGGGAGAGCCCTCGAGGCTGACCTGGGTCCTGTCTGCTCCCCCCTACAGTGACCCATCCACCCTCCTCCAGTGGCCCTGCCATGTCCACGGAGCTGCCCTCGGACCCCAAGGAGAGCCCGCCGGCACCGCGGCCGGCGCCTCGCGAGGTCTGGAAGAAGGGCGGCCGCCTGCTGTCGGTGCTGCTGGCGGTGAACGTGCTGCTGCTCGCCTGCACGCTCATCAGCGGCGGCGCCTTCAATAAGGTGGCGGTGTACGACACCGACGTGTTCGCGCTGCTCACCACCATGCTGCTGCTGGCCATGGTCTGGATCCTCTTCTATCTCCTGGGCACCGCGCGCTGCCCCGACGGCGTCCCCTACCGGGACGCGCATGCAGGCCCCATCTGGCTGCGAGGTGGTGCCAAGGGGGAGGCGGAGGAGGAGGTGGGGTGGGCCAGGGTGGGAGCGGGAGGCTGGGGAGCTCTCGCAAGAACCGCTGGGGGCCCTTGGAGGTAGACAGTTGAGAAGTGTGCCTCCCCGCCCCGCCCCCAGCACTGCCCAGGACTAGATGTGCCTGAGGGTGAGGTGCGATTGGGGGAGAAGAGGAAGGGAAAGAGTCCTGGAAAAGGGATGCGGAGAGGGCTGGAAAGGAACTTCACTGCCCTGTCTAAAGATTGAAAGAAGGTGATCATGGGAGAGATACTGATCTCTCAGAACAGATGATTGTTGCAGTTGAAGGAGCCTATCTAGGGTCCTTTCCCTTATACCCTGCAGCCACAGAGGTGGGGGCTCAATCGGATACCCATCCATCCACTTAGTCAGTCACAGACTCATCCTTCCACCCACCCATCCATCATCCACCTGTCCACCTAGCTATCCGTCCATCCATCCATCCTCTCATCTACCCCATTCATCCATGGATCCACCCCGTCATCCCATTACTTAGCCATCCGTCCTCAAATCTACAATCCCTCTCTGCTGCATCTCTGATCCACCCCCACCCCTCATTCCCAGGTGGGCTGGTGCTGTTTGGGATCTGCACTCTCGTCATGGATGTCTTCAAGACCGGCTACTACTCCAGTTTCTTTGAGTGCCAGTCAGCCATCAAGATCCTGTACCCTCTCACCCAGGCTGTGTTTGTCATTGTCCAGGTGGGTGGGAAGAGTGTCCTTGAGTGTGGTGGCAAGGAGCCAACGCCTGGGGTCAGGAGGTCTGAGTTCCACTCCTTTTTGCACTGAGCAGTTAATTAAGGTGGGGATAGGACTGTAGTGAAGATCACGAGTCCATAAATCTGGAGGCACCTGGTAATGAAGTAATATCCAAATGTGAGTGCCTGCTTCAGGGGCCTGCGATTTCATTTCAACCTAAGCGGTGCCAGGAGTTAACACCTAGGAGGCGTCATTTGTGGCAGCTGCTCTGACTACTAGATCTGCCCTGCCTTCCTTGGCGGCTCATAGAGGACATAGGTCTTAGGTCAGGGTCCTACCGTGGGCATGGCCAGTTTGGCCTCAGCCATGTCCCCTGTATTCTGAATTTGTTCAGAAAATAGGGTATCCTGTACATGGGATTTTTCAAATAAGTTCAAGTTTTTATTTGTTGCATAAATAAGTCCTGGAAAGATCTGACTGAGCTGAGGCAGGACTGGTTTGAGAACAGACCTCAGCCCAGAATGACCACGTGTATGGTTCCCTCTCTTGAACCATCATCCATGCTGCCCAGGTTTCCACAATTTTTTAACACACTTATGAGCTTGGCATTTACATAGTTTTAATTCTATATTTTATGACTTTAAAGAATACTCAGGCAAAATGCAAAATAAAGCTACTCCAACATCAATAACTCTGGAGAAGGAAATGGCAACTCACTCCAGTATTCTTGCTTGGGAAAGCCCATGGACAGAGGAGCCTGACAGGCTACAGTCTATGGGGTCACAAAGAGTTGGACATGACCTGGCGACTAAACAGCAACAACACTGATAAACACCAGAGCAAGGATTTGTGGGCATCCAGGTGAGGGGGAGGACCTGCAGGGCAACAAAGGATGAGGATGGGGTGGGGGATGCTGCCCAAGTGGAGTGGAGAAGCCCCCGAGATTCTTTTTACTTTGGACAAGACCTAACCTGAGGCTGACTCTGCACCCAGGAATAAATAACTGGGCTCCAAACTCCACTCCCTCCACCCTGCGAAGGAACAGAAAACAAAGATGGAGAATTTACTGACGGCATTTTGCAAACTTTTAAAGATCAGAGAAGTATTTGATACTGATTGCCCCGCAGAATAGAAAGAGAGAAAACCTTGCATCTCACATTGTAAAGCTGAAATAAATGTGATCACGCAGTCAGAGAGTTCTTGAGGCAGAGTGCCAGGCGTGGGCCCAGCTGCTCCCAGGGTGAGCCCACCTGCGGAGTAGATGACACCACCACTCTCTCTCAACACAGACTTACTTTCTCTGGGTCTCCGCTAAAGACTGTGTTCACACCCACCTGGATCTGACTCGGTGAGTGCCTGCTCCACGCCTGTGATCCAGTGCCCATGCCCAGGTGCTTAGCTCACCTGGCATGAGATGGGCGCTTCCCAGCCTGGGGCATGGGCCCTCTTTCTGCCCCAGGTGGGGCTTCAGTCAAGGCCCTCTCGCTTTGTAGGCCCAGCTTCCACCAGCCTGTGCTGTGAGGGTGGGGCGCACTTGGTGGGATGGTGCGTGTCGTGTACAAATGTCCTCTCCCTTAGAGGAGGAAGCAGAGTGGCCCTTGGACACCCCCAGTTCTCTCTTGGGAGGCATCTCAGCCAGGCTATGTTCCTTCCAAACTCATCTTCTCTGCTCACACGGGGGCTTGCCTGCTTTCTTGCTCCTCAGCACCATCTCCCAGTATAGCCCCAGCTCTCCACCTTGCTGGGGACCCTACATGAGCCAAAGACTCTCAGTGACCTCTGCTCTCTGTCCCCAAACAGGTGTGGCCTCATGTTCACACTCACCACCAACCTGGCCATCTGGATGGCAGCCGTGGTGGATGAATCCGTGCACCAGGCTCACTCCCACAGCAGTTCTCACAGCAACACCAGCCACACCCGCCTCGCTCTGGACCGTGAGTGCCCACTCCAGATTAACCCTGGCCCCTTGGTGGCCAGGCCTTGGGCTGGGTGCTCTGTGGACCTGTAGAGGGCATGGAGGCACAAGAGGCCAGAGGCCCCCTCCTGCTCCAGGCTATGCCTCTGTGAAGTCTAGATATGGGTGACCCAGGAGGAAGAGTATGAGGAGATCTTTTTTTAAAAAAAAACCTTTTGTATTGGGGTACAACCAATTAGGGCTTCCCAGGGGGCCCAGTGGGTAGAATATCCACCTGCCAATGCAGGAGATGCAGGAGACTTGGGATCGACCCCAGGTGGGGAAGATCCCCTGGAGGAGGGCACGGCAACCCACTCCAGTACTCTTGCCAGGGGAGTCCCATGGACAGAGGAGCCTGGCTACAGTCCCTAGGGTCCCAAAGAGTCCGACACGACTGAAACCACTGACCACATACGCACAAAGCCAATTAGCAGACTATGCTGTGACAGTTTCAGGTAGACGGCAAAGGGACTCAGCCGTGCATAGGCGTGTGTCCATTCTCCTCCAAACTCTCCTCCCATCCAGGCCGAAAGGGACATCTTTTCACCCTGAATAGTACAGTCTTGGTCCCACTGTCCAGGCCTCCATTCCACCAGAGGAGGGATTCAGGCTCCAGAGACAAAGGGCACGGCTGAGCAAGCTGGAGCGAGCAGATGGGAGGCAGGGCGGCTCAGTGGTGGAAGCGCAGGATCAGAACAGAGTGTCTGGCAAGGAGGAGAAGGCAGAAATCATAACCGTGATGATGATGGTGACCACTCACAGAGCGCTATACGTCAGGCGCTGCGCTAAGTGTCTTAAACACCATCTTACTTAACCCTTGCCACCTCCCTATGAGATGGGTACTATTAGTATTCCCATTTTACAGATGCAGAAACTAAGGCAGAGAGAGGTTAAGTAGCTTGCCCAAGGTCACAGAGCTTGACAATGGAGAGCTAGCATTAAGACCCATCTTTGCTTTGAATCATCAGAAAGATCCCCTGGAGTCAGAAATGGCCACCCACTCCAGTATTCTTGCCTGGAGAATCCCGTGGACAAAGGAGCCTGAGGGGCTACAGTCAATAGGGTCTCAGAGTCGGATGCGACTGAACACACAGTATGCTATGGTGAAGAACAGGCCCACAGTCCCCTGGTCCTGGTTCCCTGGACTTCTTTAGGGCCCCCCACCACCAGGATCAGACTAGATGACCAAATCTACTCGGACCTGAAGACACACACACACCCAGTATGGCAGGGTCCAGGAGTGGAAAGCGTGGATCCAGGAGATCCCAGGCCAGCAGGACTGACCAACGGCCGCCCTCCATATACAGAGGGATCCTGAGGATGGTTGAAACCAGCCCAGGGAGGTGGATGACCTAAAATACTGGGGCTGCAGGGGTACAGAGAGGCGCCTGGCGAGGTACCTGCCTCAGGGGTGAGAGTCACAGCATTTGTTTCAACTCCGCCATCACAAGCCACTTGCCCTCAGTGAGCCTCGATTCCTTTTTCTGCAAAACCAGCTGAGATAGTTCTGGGGATCAAAAGAGATGTCTGCCAAGGCCCAAGGTATCCTATACAGCAGAGCACACTCTGGTTGTGGGATGAGATTCCTATTGGTATGGTACAAACCGAAGTGATGGAAGGTCCTGGTCAGGACCTGGGCACAGCAGGTGCTTTCTGGCTGAGGCAGATGCTTGAGAGAGAGGCGAGGAAGCTTGGAGTTTAGGGGTTGCCAAGGGGGCCACCTTCTATTAAGACTGGAGCCTTGCCTGTCTTGAGCAAGTCATGACTGATGGGGAAGGTTTGGGAGTGTGTTTCTGCAGGAATGGGATGGGATGAAGCAGCCAGTTCTGCAGTTGAGATTTTTTTTTAACTTTATTTACTTATATATTTACTTACTTTTATCTTGCCTGCGCTGGGTCTGTTCCAGCACACAGGCTTTCGCTAGTTGCAGCTCACCAGGGCTTCTCTTACTGCAGCGCACAGACTCTAGAGCACACAGGTTCTCTAGTTGTGGCCCTTTGGGCTTAGCTGCCTCACAGCATGTGAGATCTTAATTCCCCGACCAGGGATTGGACCTGCATTGGAAGGCGGCTTCTTTACTGCTAGAGCATCAGGGAAGTCCTCCAGATTTTTGTTGTTGTTGTTAATGGATATTGTTCAGGGACGAGCCCCATGGTCTCTGGCACATAATAGGTGCTCAGTAAATACTTGTGGCATGAATGAATGTGCCAGGCCCTGTGTAGGCATTTGGGGTATGGTGGTGGCAGCTCACAAGCCTGCCCTTCCAAAAGTCACGGTCCAGGGGTGAGGCTCTTCAGATGGGGTGCCTCCGGGAAGGCGGGAGGGCAGTGCAGCTCCGTGCCATCTCTCCACAGTGGAGCGTGCGAGCAGCGCGGTCGCGGGAGACTGCTCCTGCGACACGGCGGTCTGCCAGATCTTCCAGCAGGGCTACTTCTACCTGTACCCCTTCAACATCGAGTACAGCCTCTTCGCCTCCACCATGCTTTACGTCATGTGGAAGAACGTGGGCAGGCTGCTCGCCTCCTCCAGCCCCGGCCACAGCCACACCCCGTCCCCCGTCAGCCTCTTCCGGGAGACCTTCTTTGCTGGCCCGGTCCTGGGCCTGATGCTCTTCGTGGTGGGGCTGGCCGTGTTCATCATCTACGAGGTGCAAGTGAGTGGGGAGCGGGGCCGCACCCGGCAGGCCCTGGTCACCTACTACAGCTTCAGCATCGTCTGTCTGGGGCTCATGACCTTGGTCAGCCTGACTGGCTCCGTCATCTACCGCTTCGACCGCCGGGCCATGGACCAGCACAAGAACCCCACGCGCACCCTGGACGTGGCCCTGCTGATGGGCGCTGCCCTGGGCCAATACGCCATCTCCTACTACTCCATCGTAGCTGTGGTGGCGGGCACCCCCAGGGACCTGCTGGCGGGGCTCAACCTAGCCCATGCTCTGCTCATGATCGCCCAGCACACCTTCCAGAACGTCTTCATCATTGAGAGCCTCCACCGGGGCCCCGCTGGTGCTGAGCCTCACGACACGCCCCCCAAGGAGCCCTGCCATGGCCTGACCTTTGCCAACCTGGATGCCCTTCATACCTTGCCCGCCTGCCCACCCACCCCCAGGCTCGTTGGCCCCAGCCCAGCAGGACCTCAGGAGGCTGCGAGCGTCATCGTGGCTCCCAGGAGCCACTGGAGACAGCGGTGCTTGAAGGACATTTCCCTGTTTCTCCTGCTCGGCAACATCATCGTGAGTGCCCAGGCGGGGCCAGGGGTGGGCTCCGGGGAGGAGAAAGCCAAGGAAAAATGCTCTTTTTATGGTTTCTTCACTTGGCCTTCTCTGTCTTGCCCCCATCCCCTTGGAAGCATCCTATGCCTCTCAAGGCAAAAAGCAGGTTCAGGGAGGGTTGGGAGCAGCCCCGGGGCAGACAGCATCTCAGGGCATACATAGACAATGAGATGCCAGCATTCTGGCCTCGAGGCTGCGAACAGAGCTGGTGGGGTCCCAGGGAATGCTGACATGGGGCTGGGAGGAGGTGAGAGGGAGCTGGGGCAGGGTGGGGGGACCTCGCTCCCAGCGGGAGGTGTGACTGCTCCTGGGAACTTGTGACCAGCCTGCTTCTTAGAATAATCGGAGCAGCGACAGGAAGTGGCAGGGACCAGTGTACGTGTGAGTGATCTGTCAGCAGAGTGCAGTGGCGGGCTGGCCGGGAGAGGAGCCCCCACAGCAGCCGCCCCCTCCCCAGCTAGTCCACAGAGCCCCTTTCTTATTTTTTTATTTTATTTATTATTTTTTTATTTTATTTTTTTGGCTGCACTGGCTCAGCATGTAGGATCTTCATTCCCCAGCCAGGGATCAAATCCACACCCGCTTCCTTAGAGGGTAGAGTCTTAACCACTGGACTGCCAGGGAGGTGCCAACCTCTTTCTAAGAGAAAGAAAGTGTTAGTCACTTAGTCATGTTCAATTCCTGTGATCTGCCGGGCTGTCCATGGGATTCTTTAGGCAAGAATACTGGAGTGGGTGGCCATGCCTTCCTCCAGGGGACCTTCCCAACTCAGGGATCGAATGCCGGTCTCCTGCACTGCAGACAGATTCTTCACCACTTAAGCCAAAAGAAAACTCCTCCGAATATGGTTTGGCTTCACCCAATATAAATATGCATCCTGTAGGAGAACACGCTTCCTGAAGGTGCATCCTCGTAGAAAAATGCTCCGAGTGTATAGCTCCAACCCAATAGAGAAAGGCCCCACCATAGAAAGAACCCCAAGGAGGGAAATCTCTAACAGAGAAACATGTTCCCCTGTGAATACATCCCAGACAGAGGGCACACCTCAATGAAGTGTTGCTCAGTATAAAGACAGTCCTTTTAGCTGTAACCTCTAACAGAAAAATACCTCTAACATAGAAAACAGCCTTAAATAGATGAGAAGATGGGTATACCCCAATATAGAACACATCTCCAGAGGGGTTGCATTTCGGTGGGGGTCTACAGGAAAAATTGAAGTGCATTCTTGGCAAAGTTCCCACTTTGAATATTGCCCCTCCTACTGTTAACCTAGGGCTTTCCAGGTGGTGCAGTGGTGAAGAACCTGCCTACCAATGCAGGAGACGGAGGAGGTTCGATCCCTGGGTCGGGAAGACCCCCTGGCGCAGGAAATGGCAACCCACTCCAGTATCTTGCCTGGGAAGTCCATGGACAGAGGAGCCTGGCGGGCTACAGCCCATGGGGGTCACAAAGAGTCGGACGTGACTGAGCATGTACATAAGCACAAATAACTTACTTTAAAAAAAAAAAAAAAAAAAGTAGTCACCAACCTCTGACGAAACAGTAGAAGCAGTAAGGACCGAAACCTCCTCCAGCCCTGGCCACTCCCTCACTTTCTCTCCCGAGGCCGAGCCTACAGGTTGAGAGTCACTTGGGAGGCCGCTTTTGCTCCAGGTATCTGAGTCTGGATCAGCTCTTAGAGTGTCATCTCCAACTCCATTTTATACGACAGAGGCAGGCTCCAATTTGGGCTGTGATATGCCTAAGGATGTGATCGGAGACGGTCCAGCCTAGCCCAGAAGCTTTTTCTCTTTGCCTCACGCCCCATGCCTGAACCGTCTGCGTTCACAGCCAGAGATGAAGCCAGATTCCAGCTTCAACCTCCCCCCACACCTGGGAAGGGGGTGGGGAGTGGAGGGTGAAACTGGAGGGCAGAGCTCATGGAGAGCTGGGGTGGGGAAGCCTTCTGGCAGGATCCTGGCCCCCCTGGCCTGGGCCTGTCTGCTTCGACCACCCTCACCCACAGGCCTCTCTCCAGGAGAGAGCTGCTGCTGCTGGTTTAACCATTTATTCCAAATTCTCATGTCACCTACTGAAACCTCTTCTCCTCTCTCCGCATCCCACAAGTGGGCCATCCTGAGGGGGTGGGCAAGCTCAGTTGGGCACATTTACTGAGTTCCCTCGTGAGTGCCAGGCTCTGCCCAAGGAGCTGCAGCTTCCCGCTCAGCAATAGCCAGCCCTCGATAGCCACAAAACCAGAGGGCTGGGACCCCCAAACTATCCCCCGCCCACAGAGTGACCCGCAGCCCCCCGCCCGGGCCAGGTCCTGACCCTCCTCTCTCCCCACAGCTGTGGATCATGCCCGCCTTTGGGGCCCGCCCTCACTTCAGCAACACTGTGGAGGTGGACTTCTACGGCTACTCCCTCTGGGCAGCCATCGTCAACATCTGCCTGCCTTTCGGCATCTTCTACCGTATGCATGCTGTCTCCAGCTTGCTGGAGGTCTATGTGATGTCCTGAAGCCCCGCTCGGGACCTCGGGAGGAGGGGCTCGGCTCGTGCACCCACGCAGAGACCCCCAGGAATGAACCCCAGGCTGGCAGTCACCTGCCACGTACTCTCCATTCCCGCCCCTGCACTGGCCCCAGAGTGGCGTTTTCACAGGAGTTATTTTTCCAGGATGAGTTTTTAGTTCACCATCAGGACATGCACAGTCACCCCAGCAAGAGCCTGGGGTGGGGCCACTGGGGGAGGAGGACCCCTTGCTGCACCCCTTTCTAGGGCCAGACAAGGCCTGGAAGCGTCCTTGGCTCTGGTTCCACCCCTACCCCCAGCCCGGTGTCCTGGCCAGTGCTGCCGCCTGGAGCTGGAAACCAATAAACCTGATGTTGCCCTACGCCACCTGGCTCCCCACTTCTTGTCTCAGCGCTCACCTCTAAGATGATCGCAGGAGGGGGGTCTTGGGGTCAAAGCTGCAAGGACCCCTGGAGAGGTTGAGGTCTCAGGCTTCTCTGTGGGCAAGCCAAGTCTGAGTTACAGACTAGGACCTGGGTGGCTGGGAGAGGCTGGGTGGAGTCCCCAGGCTTCCCCCTCCCTCTTCGCTTTACTCTCAAGCGACATAGACATGTTTTAATGTGTTCCATGACTCGTGGAAGGTTGGAAAGGACTGACTAGTCCAACTACCATTTTACCAAGAAGAAACCTGAGGCCCAGAAGTATAGTGACTTGCCCACAGTCCCCCAGCAAAAGAAAGCCAGCTCTTTTCTACTAAGAATAATAATTTTCAAACTTTTCTTTCAAGCATCAGAACATTTGTTTCCCCTCAAATAAAACATTTCAGGGACTCACGTTTATAACACATGCTGATATAACCCAGTTTGTAACCTGGCTGTTCTAGCTTAAGAGGGGTTGGGTGGCACAGCCCACCCCATCAGGGCCTCCCCTCACCCACCACTTGCCCCTCCCTGCGATCCCCGGGGCGCCTCTCCAAACGCTTCTGGCTTCTACTCTACAAAAGATATAGAGAAGGGGGTGACTGTGAAGTGGGGTCACCCGGGTGGGGCAGAGGACTTGCGATCTCCTTGTTCTCCCAGCCCTTTGACCTTCTCTGGAAGGCCCCCAATAAAATGATTTGATCCCAGAAAGGAGGGAGGGGGAGATAGAGAAGGAGAGACTGAGAAAGTCAGATGGTGCGACGAGAGATGGCAAAGGAAGCGCCAGCAGCTCGCGAAGTCAGGAGAAGGGGGACAGGTTGGGATGGGGCCTGGGGTGGGAGGAGACGGCATTTAGAGGGGAGAGTGGGAGCCACAGGGTCGGGCGCACAGGGGACTTTGGAGAAAAACCTGCCAGGACTCTGCCAGCAGAACTAGGTGGGCAGGACGCCAGGCTCCAGGGAGAGCTGAGGAGGGCCAGAGGGGGCGCCCCCTGCCCTGTTGGAACCAGGTCTCTTCCGCCCCAAGTTCACGTTTGACTTAGGGAGAGAGAGGGTGCGGCGAGGCTGATGCTAGGTGGGGTACGGGGAGGTGGGGGGCGGGGAGCGACCCTAGAACTATGGAGGACGGCTCGTTCCCTGCTGGGCCACCAGAGGAAAGTGTGACCTGAACCCCGCAAGGCCTCTACTTTGGCCTAAGGACATTGCACCCCACCCCACCCCTGCACCGCGCGTCTGCACCGCCTCCGGCCCGCCCTCCGGTCCAGCCGCTTCGCTATTGGCTGAGCCATCCGGGGAGCCCCCGCCAGGGTAATTAATGAAGGATTAACGAGAGCCCCAAAGTCAACAGAAAAATCAATGGGCCGCGGAGTCCGAGAGGCCGCAGCTGCGCAGTCCCGCGGGGGCAGGGCGTCGGGGGCCTCGGTCCCCGCGCGGGGGCCTCATCTGGCCAGACGGGAGCCAGCCGGCGGCGATGCCTGCCCAGGCCTCAGGTAAGGCTTCCCCGCGGCGCCGTTAGGGCCTAGAGCGCCCTCGGACCCCTGTAGGAGCATTCCAGGCGAGCCCACCCTCGACACACACCTACTGCGCTCCCAAAGTGAGGTTCAGAGATTGGGGGCTGCAAGGACTGGGGCAGGAGGGAAGCCAACCCCTGGGGACCTGAACTCCAGCCCCTCTCTGATCGCCACCCCAACCTTGGCTCCGCGCCCCATCTCCTTTTCGCTGGCTGGGGGCGCACAGAGCTCGCCTTGCCATAGCCGCGTCCCAGCGCGCACAGCCGAAGCCGGGAGGAAGAGAAACGCCCGGACGGCTGAGGTTGCCCGGACGCCCAGTCCGCGGCTGAGGTTGCCCGGACGCCCAGTCCGAGGCAGACGTGTGGCTGCTGTCCTAGGCCTCGCAGTCCCTCGAGTGGCTCGGAAAAAAAATGCCGAAGCTCCCCCCGCTGGTGCTCAGCAGCCTCCTTCGGAACTGGCCGGGTGCCGCGCCCCGACGGCTCCGCAGCTTTCATCACTGCCTCTAATCAAGACCCACAAACCAGTTTGGTGTCTGGGCCCTCCCTCGTACTGGCGTCGCGCCGAAGGGCGTGTCAGAGGGCGGTGGATTTCTCTTTGTCAGTCCGGGCGCCCTCACCCTCTTCCCGCGACCCCAGCTTGCCTACCCCCCGGCACCCTCTCCCGGGGGAAGGACCCACTCCGCCACTTTAAGGGCTCCCTCTAGCTGCCGATGCAGGGTTGGCCCCTGGGGATGGGGGCGGGGAAGACAGTCAAGGCAAGGACCCTAGAGGATAGGACTTCCTCCTCCAGCGTCCTGTCTAGGTCTGCAGGCCAATCAAAACTGCCCCCCCTCAAGTTCACCAATAACCCTGACCCTTGGGGCTCCTCTCAGACTGGACAGAGCAGGGAGGAAGTGCATAAACAGTTTAACACTCAGATCATTCTGTGTGCCAGGTGTGGCTCTACAGGTATTTGCATGTGTTAAATCAATTACATTTGAGAGAACTCCATCAGGTAGGTATCATGCATTAATTCCTTCGTTTACCATTCAAGAAATCTTTACTGAACATCTACTATGTAGCAGGTACTATTCCATAGTTGTGTGTGTGTACAGATGAGGAAACCGAAGAGAAACACCCGGAATGACAAGAGAAACAGAGATCCTAGGGAGCTTGTCCAAGATCACCCTGGTAGTAAGTGTTGGATTCTGGCATTAGGCGGTCCTCCAGCCTTGGTGCAGATTCTGGGAAGGCGAGATGGGGCAGTCAGGTTTGGGAGAAAAGGAACAAGGAGGTGTCCCTGTGAGCCTCAGGCTTGCTCAACCTGTGCGGGGGGGGGGGGGGTGTCTTAGGGGAAAAGATAAAGATCTGGAAAGTCAAGGGTTTGATGCCTAAGGGTCTCTGTCCACGGCTCTGGTGCTGAAAGTTCCCCAGAAAATGCCAGAGGCAGTCAGTAAACATTGGTTCAGTGTTCTGCCTGTGACATATATAGGGGTAGCGTGGGGTCTGAGATAAGCAGGATCTGGTCTCTACCCAGCAGGCACACCTGGAGCAGTACACACCCACTCTTGATAGATACTTGGGCAAAGGGAGAAGTCTTCTCAGGAGAGGTGCTTAAGCTGGATGGTGACAGTGGGCAAGAGCGACTGGTGGAGGACATCACATGAGATGGAAGGAGCAGCAGGCTGGAGGAGTGATGGTGGGGGGAGACGGCAGGAGAAATGGGGAGTCCTCTGGCTGGGCCTGTGGTGGGCATGTGCCCGGGCGTGAGAAGGGGGCTGGACAAGGAGGAGGGTGAACTGGAGCAGGAAAGACAACAAGGACTGGGAAAGGATAGGAAATCACCGGTGGAATCTTTAAAAGAGTACCAAGTTTTGTTATTCTATTTGCCCCAGAAGAGGACCTTAGGAGGTACAAATATTGGGCAGGTTGCACATGGGAGAATGGGGGCCTGAAGCAGCTGCATTTCATTTTATTATTTTTATTTTGACTGTGCGGGCTCCTCGTTATGGTGTGTGCGGGGGCTTCTCTAGTTTAGCTTGTGGGCTTATTTGCCACTCAGCCTGTAGACTCTTGAGCTACCTTGGTGGCTCAGGTGGTAAAGAATCTGTCTGCAATGCAGGAGACCTGGGTTCAGTCCTCGGGTTGGGAAGATCCCCTGGAGAAGGGAATGGCTACCCCCTCCAGTTGTTGATGGACAAGGGGGTTGCAAAGAGTCAGACACGACTGAGCGACTGAACTGAATTGACCCACTCCACAGTTCTTGCCTGGAGAATTCCATGGACAGTGGAGTCTAGCAGGCTATAGTCCAGGGATCACGAAGAGTCAGACATAACTGAGCTACTAGCACTGTGGGGTCTTAGCTCCCCAACCACAAACCAACCTTGCATCCCCTGCATTAGAAGGTAGGTTCTTAACCACTGGACCACCAGGGAAGCACTGAGGCTGCATATGAAAGCCAGATATGCTGAGGGTCTTCTGTTGGTTCCATAGAGGGAGAGTCTAAAGCTCAGAGTCCAAAGAGAGAGACAGAGCAGAGCACAGCTGATTAAAACAGAGTATGACCAAAGACGCTCCAGCCTCAAGTGTGGGTGCAGGGCAGGTATCTAGAGGACACCTAGTCCAGCCTTAGGTGAGGGGGTTCAGCGGAGGGTTCCCTGAAGCAGTGAGACTCCACTGAGTCCTGAAGGACACTCTGCAGTTTAGCCAAAGGGTGAGGGGGTGGGTATGATGGGTAAAGGGTGGGGTGTGGGAAAGACAGGGAGGTGAACAAAAGCAGAGGATTCTAGGAACTAGGCAGCAGGATGGCACGGCCCATGGGCAAGGGGGAGGGTCTGAGAACAGTGCTGGAGAGGGCGGTCAAGGCCAGACCAGAAAGCAATAGCAGCTGCCCTCCCTTGACCACTTTGCACAGTCCAAGCCCATGCTAAACATACACTGCCTTGTTTCTTTTCTTTTTAATTTAAAATATTAGTTTGTTTGGCTGCACTGAGATTCTTGGTTGCAGCATGTGGGATCTATTCATAACTCCCTGACCAGGGATCGAACCTGAGCTCCCTGCGTTGCGAGCACGAAATCTAAGCCACAGGACTGCCAGAGACAGCCCCCTTGCTTCATTTTGAAAGGCCGTGCAGGCCATGTTAGGTAATATGGCCTCTACACTGAGGGCGGTTGGTTGCCTTTGCAGGGATCACAGTAGGGGAGAGACACCATGGGCAGGGAGACTAGTTCAGGAGGGAAACATGAACCAGGGTAGTGGCTGAGGTCAAGAAAATCTCAGAGCTGTCTGTGAGCTGGAATACACAGGGGCGAGGGGACAGGCGAGGTGGACACGTGGTTCCTTCTGGGAGATGTAGGGAGGCTGCTGCTGCTCTGAGACGGTGAATTAGGAATCAGGCCTCTGGCAACCTGGAGAATGGGGACAGTGAGTGCTTAGGACCCTGAGCCCAAAGCACCAGGGACGGAGGGCAGCAGCAGGTAGAGCACCTGGCGTGGGAGGGGCGGGGAAGGAACCTTCTCACCGGGACAGCAGCTGCGACCAGTGGGGCATCCCTGCTCTCCAGTGCAGCTCTATGTGAACCCAGAGGGCCCATGGGGGGAGGGTGCTAGACTTCAGGAAGGGACCCTGAGTTGCAGGTATGGGGGTGACCCAGGATCTGGGTCCAAGCAAGGAGGGACAAAGGGGTTTGTTGTCAGTCACACTGTTTCACAGCCCTGTGGACTGTAGCCCGCCAGGCTCCTCTGTCCATGGGATTTCCCAAGCAACAATACAGGAGTGGATTGCCATTTCCTTCTCTGGGGATCTTCCCGACCCAGGGATTGAACTCGTATCTTCTACACTGGCAGGCAGATTCTTTACCACTGAGCTACCTGGGAAGCCCAACAAAGGAAGCAGGCCCAAGTCAAAGCTTGGGGAAGCTGAGGAAGTAGCAGGAGACACTCAGGGAAAGAGAAGAGTCAGGGATGGAATTCCCCGCGTTGAGCTGTGCACTCCCGAGACATTGAGGCGTCCAGGGAGGGTACAGACGGAATTCAGTTCTATCAAAGTCAAGGGCATGAGAATTCCCTGGTCATCCAGTGGTTAGGACTCTATGCTTTCACTGCCGAGAGCACAGGTTCAGTCCCTGATTGGGGAACTAAAATCCCACAGGCCTCACAGCAAGGCCAAAAAAAAAAGAGCCAAGGGCCATAGCATTTGTGCTGATCCCAGGATGTCCCGTGCTCATGGTAGACACTGCAAATCAGTCTCAGAACTTTCCTCCTTAAGCCTTTAATGTGCTTTAAAATTAATTTTAGGAAATAAAACTTTAGGACTTCCCTGGCAGTCCAGTGGTTAGGACTCTGCGCTTTCACTGCATGTTTGACCCCTGGCTGGGGACTAGGATCCCATATGCAGCACAGCGTGGTCAAAAAATAATAATAATAACTTTACAAAAGTAATGTTAAAAAAAAAAGGCAAAAAACTAGAACATTAGCCACTCCTCCCAGTGCCTGTGTTCTCCTTTCCCCAGAAGCAACTCCTATCATGAACTCGATGGGTGTCTTCTAGAGCTTTTCAAAGTAACTTTATATACAACCATTTTGTTGCTGTTCAGTCGTAAGTCGTGCCCAGCTCTTTGTGACCCCATGGACCTTCCAGGCTCCTCTCTCCACGAGGCTCTCCAGGCAAGAACACTGGAGTGGGTTGCCATTTCCTTCTCCAATGCATGAAAGTGAAAAGTGAAAGTGAAGTCACTCAGTCGTGTCTGACTCTGTGCGACCTCATAGACTGCAGCCCACCAGGCTCCATGGTCCCTGGGATTCTCCAGGCAAGAACACTGGAGTGGGTATATAGCACCCATAACAGAGCATTATTTCAGATCACAGCACTCTTTCCCAAGGATAGGAAAGCCCAAGCACACACTTGGCCGCGGGATCCTTCTCAGCACAGCACCCTAGGCAACCACGACCCAACTGATCAGAGTCAGAATGAGAGAGGGCACCGACTTTGCCCTCCCTGACTTCAGGAGTGAAACTCCCAGAAGACAGGGCATGCACAGCCTTTTGGGGTGAAAAGTCACAGCGCTGGGAACGGCCAGTGGCCAAGCACCATGCAGCTGCCCTTGGCTCCCTTGCTGGGCGCCGCTATTCCACCTTAAGATCAAACACTGAGGCAGGAAGATGGGGTGGGATGGGGGAGAAGTGGTCCTCAAGCCCCTTTAAGTAACCCCTAATTTTATGTGGAACACAGAGGGCTGGTCTCTTTGAACTTTCTCTGGTCCTGTAAGGTAGATGGGGTAGCTGCTATGATTTCCAAAGTCCCGATCAGAGAGGTTGCTTGGCTTCCCTAGGTCACACAGCAATGAGAGGCAAGAGTGGAACGGAGCCCAGGACAGCTTGGCAGACAACCAGAACCCTGTCTCCCTCCCCAGCCCCTACTGAGGCTCCACCCATGGCCACTCCAGAGGCTCAGGCGACTGGAGAGGCTCCAGCCAAGGAGAACCAAGTGGCCTTGGGGTCAGAGCAGACCAGAGCCCCCGCCTCACCGGTTGAAAGGTCCTGGCTGGCGCGGCACTTCTCGCTGCTGCTGAGGCGGGACCGGCAGGCCCAGAAGGCCGGGCAGCTCTTCTCGGGGCTCCTGGCGCTCAACGTGGTGCTCCTGGGCGGAGCCTTCATCTGCAGCATGGTCTTCAACAACGTGGCCGTCACGCTGGGGGACGTGTGGATCCTGCTGGCCGCACTGAAGGTCCTGTCTGCCCTCTGGCTCCTCTACTACGCCGCAGGGACCACCCGGCGGCCGCACGCTGTGCTCCACCGGGACCCGCACGCGGGGCCCGTGTGGGTGCGGGGTGAGTGTCCGGGAGCCCGGAGCGGGAGTGGGGGGGTGGAGGTGGGTGTAGAGGCCGGGGGACGGACGGTCCCCGCTCCGGGAGGTGCCAATGGCCCCCACCCGCGGCCCGGCCAGGTTCCCTGGTGCTCTTCGGCAGCTGCACCGTCTGCCTCAACGTCTTCCGCGTGGGCTACGACGTGAGCCACATCCGCTGCAAGTCGCAGCTGGAGCTGGTCTTCCCCGCCATCGAGGTCATCTTCATCAGCGTCCAGGTGACTGGCCTCGCCCACCCCCACTCCGCACCCTATGCCTATAAACAGCCACATCAGCAAATGTCTACAGGGCCCAGAGGAGGTGCCCACACACCACGCCCACCCGCCACCCGTACGTGCCCCCTGTGTCGACATCCACGCCACCCACGAGTATCAGCATCAGCGCTGCACACGGAGTCACTGAAATGCAGGCACCTATAGATACATCTGCCAGGACATACCTAATCTACACCCCACCCGGATATACAGAGCTTTTTTTTTTTTAATACAATTTATTTTTTATTTGGTCATGTGGCTTGTGGGATCTTAGTTCCCTGACCACAGAGGGAACCGGTGCCCTCTGCAGTGAAAGTAGAGTCTTAACCCCGGACCACAAGGGAAGTCCACAGAGCTACTCTTCTTCTTCTTCTTTTTTTTTTTTTAATAGTTTTATTTGTTTTTGGCTGTGCAGGGTCTTCGTTACTGCATGGGCTTTTCTCTAGCTACAGGGAACAGGGGCTGCTCTCCGGCTGTGGTGGGCGGGCTTCTCTTGTGGGGCAGGAACTCTAGGGCACGTGGGCTTCCGTACTTGAGGCTCCCGGGCTCTAGAGCGCAGGCTCAGGAGCTGGTTCACCGGCTTAGCTGCTCCGAGGCATGTGGGCTCTGCCCAGATCAGGGATTAAAACCAGAATCTCCTGCCCTGGCAGGCAGACTCTTTAACACTGAGCCACCAGGGAGGCCCAGGTGTTCCCATTTTAGAGACGAGAAGACTGACGCTCAGAGATGTTTTGCCACTGGTCCAAGACAACACAGCAAGGAAGCAGTGGAGCCAGGAATCCAGGCCAGGTGTCCTCACCGTCTCTTCCACTGTAAATACACACCAGCCACTGGCGCACACACACCATGAACCCACCACCCACCTCCACCCCAACCCTCCAGGCTCAGAGCCTGTTCTCTTTCAGACCTGGGTGCTCTGGAAACACTGTAAGGACTGCGTTCAGATCCAGACCAACTTCACTAGGTGAGATGTGGGGCCCTTCTCTCCTTGCAACAACTCCTGAGACCCCCCCGTGCCCCACCCACGCCAGCCCCCCACAGCTGCCCTGGGCAAGGTGGCCCTAGGACTATGGATTGGTTGGTTCCCGGGGAGCCCCTAGGGCCACCCCTCCTGAAGTTCTAATGGCAGGTGGGATCTGGCTTTGGGTGAGAGCGGACCCCCAAAGGCAGTGATGGTGAAGCGCGGTAGCCAGGACGCTGGCCAGGCTGTGTGGGCAGAGTGTAGCACCTCCTCCAGGTGTGGCCTGATGCTGACGCTGGCCACGAACCTGCTGCTGTGGCTTCTGGACGTCTCCAATGACTCCATGCACCATGAGATTGAGGCTGAGCTCAGCGCCCTCATGAAAAAGCTCTCAGGTAAGAGGAGACGGCGACCCCCCATCTCTGAATGTGCACACACACACACACGCATACTTCATGCTTCTGCAAACGGGTGAGGCTCAGTGACTCTCTACAGTTGGGAGCAAGCTCTAGAGCCCAGACCAAGACTCAACAAAAACTGTTGCCAGGGGTACTGACTTTTGCCTGCATTCTGGGCCTGCCCCACCAGGTTCTAATGCTCCACAAGCCCTGTCCGGGCACCATCTTGCTATCATTGAGCTAGCCACTAATCCACCGATAAGTCCAGATACACCCTCCACCCCTGGTATCTTCCTTTTACTTGGAAGAAACTGAGACACCTTTACGAAAGGAGTGTCTTCCTAACACACTTGTAGGCACCTGGACACATGAGATATCAGGAGGAACAGAATGTTTCTGGGCAGAAAGAACGCCCTGGATTCCCCCATGTACGCAGTACCCCACCTATACAGGGTGCGCTGAGAGGCCATGTCCTACATGGGAAGGAACACTGCTGTCTGTGGGATTCAGCCACACCTGTGTGTATACAACCTCCCCTCCCAGGTGCCATCACCATGTTGACTTGTGTACAGCCACGCCTTCTCAGCACACTCATGCACTCACACACCCATTGCATAAATCTTGGCACGCCTGGACACTGTGGCGTTCTTTATGCTCCAGATCCATTCCTCAGAAGAGCTACGCAAAGAGAATTTCTGGCAAGTGACATCATGCATCTTTTTATTATTAAACAATTCAGATGGCTAGATGAGTAGAACAGGGCATACCCACAACCTAGATGCAGTCATTTTTAACACTTTGCCATATTTATTCCAATATTTTTGGTGAGTTACTTATAGAAATCCTGTCATTTCATCTCAAAACATTTCAGTATGCAAGCCTTTAAAATAATATATTTCCTTACTTTAGCAAAATGCTATTATAATTGCTAACTTCCTTAACATCATCCCCATCCCCATTTATATGGATAAATCTACATTTGACTTTGTCCAATCAGCCCAAGAAATGTCATTTACAGATGGTTTGTTCCAACTCGCAATACAGTTGGTGGTTCAGTTAAGTCTCTTTTTCCCTAATGACATTGAGACTGGTCAGGTTGCTTCCTCCTGGTGGCATTTGTCTGGTTCCCCTCTTCCCTGCTTTTCCTAGGAATGGGAAGTGTGAACTGAAGTGTTGATTAGATTCAGGAGGAGCATTCTGGACACCAGCATTCCACTGGGGATGCTGTGTCTTTGCAGGGCACCTCATCACAGGAAAGATGTCTGATCACCGCACGGTGGATGCTGTTGACTGACCAGGTGTAGCAGCCAGAGCCTCTCAGTGTAAAGTTACAGATTTCCCCTCGAGCTCAGCAAGTCATCCGTAGAGCTTTGGCCCTGAAGACATGACATGTCAAATGCTTTATCTAAGCTTGGCCCCTGAGGTCTAGAATCCTTTTGTCAAGAAATGATCATCCTGGGGACTCCCCTGGAGGTCCACTGGTTAAGACTCCATGCTTCCCCTGCAGGGGGCACGGGGTTCAATCCCTGGTTGGGGAGTTAAGTTTCCACAAAAAACAAACAAACAAAAGAAATGACCACCCTGTTATTTCTGCTCTGTGTGTGTGTGTGTTTGTGTTTGTTTGTTTTGCCACGCTGGACCTTTGTTGCTTTGTGAGGGCTTTCTCTGGTCGCTGTGAGTGCGGGTTTCTCCTTCTAGTGGCTTCTCTTGTGGCACACGCAGGCTCAGTAGTTGTGGCGCGTGACCTTAGTTGTTCCGAGGCACGTGGCATCTCCCCGTACCAGGGACTGAACCTGTGTCCCCTGAATTGGCAAGCAGATTCTCACGTGCAGTGCCACCACCCGTTCTGCGATTTTTGACTTCCCTCTCTGAGCCTCAGTTTCCACGTCTATAAAATGGGTGGCTGGGTCCCTTCCACCTCGGCCACACTCCAGGAGGTGAACGGGATTGATTCGTGCCTCTGGTTTCCCCCGAGCAAGGCCCACCTGAACCTCTGTCCCTTCCCGCCCTGCCCCCTCCCAGGCAACGGCACCAACACCTGTCTGTGCCTCAACGTCACCATGTGTGAAGTCTTCCGGAAGGGCTACCTGATGCTCTACCCCTTCAGCACCGAGTACTGCCTCATCTGCTGCGCCGTGCTCTTCGTCATGTGGAGGAACGTGGGCCGTCGCCTGGCACCCGCCACGGGCGCCCCCCCCGGCGCCCCGTCCTTCCACCTGCATGGGGCCATCTTTGGGCCGCTGCTGGGCCTGCTGGTGCTGGTGGCAGGCGTGTGTGTCTTTGTGCTCTTCCAGATCCAAGCAACTGGCCCGGCCATCGCGCGCGAGTACTTCACCGTCTACTACGCCTTCTATGTGGCTGCGCTGCCTGCTATGAGCCTGGCGTGCCTCATGGGCACGGCCATCCACAGGCTGGAGGAGCGAGAGCTGGACACGCTCAAGAACCCCACCCGCAGCCTGGACGTGGTGCTACTGATGGGCGCGGCGCTGGGCCAGATGGGCATCTCCTACTTCTCCATCGTGGCCATTGTGGCCACCCGTCCCCACCAGCTGCTCAACTGCCTCATCCTGGCCTACTCGCTGCTACTCATCCTCCAGCATATGGCCCAGAACCTGTTCATCATTGAGGGTCTGCACCGCCGCCCGCTCTGGGAGGCGCCTCCCGAGAGCCTGGCCGGGAAATGGGAGGCCGAGCCGCCCCGCAGGGGCTCCCTGCTGGAGCTGGGCCAGGACCTGCGGCAGGCCTCGCTGGCCTACATCCACTCTTACAGCCACCTCAACTGGAAGCGGCGAGCCCTCAAGGAGATTTCACTCTTCCTCATCCTCTGCAATATCACAGTGAGTGCTGGGGCCAGGAGACGTGGGAATTGGAGCTGGTGAGACAGCCCCAGAGAGCCTCATTCAGGAAGGGATGGCTCAAGGTGCATTCATTGCACGTTGACAGTCCCCAGGGCGAGTGGCTTGTCCTTTGATTGCAAGGACACAGGCCTCGTTCCAACGGGCTCGATGCTGCTTGAGAGTGCCCCCCAGCTCCCTGCAAGGTACTGGCATGGATGAAGATGCCAAGCCTGTAGCTAAGTGCTCTTTATAAACATGTGTGTAGGATTTCTCCCCAGGGGAGCTTACTGCTTAGCTGGGGACACACAGGGGGGCCAGTTAGAGTTATCAAATATTTAATCGTCCACTGAATTCAGTCAAAAGAAGAGATCAGAAAGTGCCTGTATTTCTACAGAACCTCTAGGGGAAGGTCTTAACGGTAACACTCAATGCCTGGTGGCTGCTAAGTCTCAAATCCACCTTTCCCTGCACCTCGCTGAATCGTCACCCTAACACGTGAAGCAGGCACTATTGCCGTCCCCATTAAACAGATGAGCAGACTGAGGCTTAGGCTGTGTGACCTGCCCATATTCCCAGAGTCTGCAAGGGGCAGTCCCGGGACAACTCCAGGTTGTTTGAGCCCATGCTGCTACTGGCTGTGCTGGCAGCACCTCCAATGGCAAAACCTCTGGTCCAGGCAGAGCATAAGTAATAAATTGGCCCTAAACAGAGGTAGGAGCTCAAAGAAGGAAATAGGGACCCAAGTGTCCAAGGAAGGCTTTGTGAAAGTTTGATCTGGGCCTTGAAAAATGAGCAGAATTTGGACAGAAGGCAGGGTCGGAGTGCAGTGGGCAGAGAGTCGTGACAGCGGAGGAACGGACCCAGAGCAGAAAAGAGGGATGGAGAGCGAGGCCAAGGGGATCCCCGTTGGATGGAGCAGGTTGTCCCGTGGGAGTGGCAGCCGGGGGTCTCAGCTGGAACTCAGGCTAGCTAGCCCCAGGCAAGCTGAGGAGAGGGCTCTAGGCCTTGAGGGGCAGGGAGATATAAGGGCAGAGGGGCTGGCTCTGACATCCTGAGGAGGAGGCGGCGTGGAGGAGCCGCAGGTTCGGGGGGCCTGCTTCCCCTGAACCAAGGGCCGTGGGGGATGGCAGAGCCCCCTGCCTCACTCTGCACCCTCCTCTCCTTCCCAGCTCTGGATGATGCCTGCTTTCGGCATCCACCCGGAGTTTGAGAACGGGCTGGAAAAGGACTTCTATGGCTACCGGACGTGGTTCACCATCGTCAACTTTGGCCTGCCTCTGGGGGTCTTCTACCGCATGCATTCTGTGGGGGGGTTGGTGGAGGTCTACCTGGGGGCCTGAGGGCACCCAAGGAACCCATGCCCTGCAGACCCCCAAAGTGCCAGGGCCGGGGAGAATGTCACCCAGATGTCCCATTCCAGGGGCACCTAGACCAGCCTGGCATCCCCAAAGCCTGCTCTGCCCTGGAACCTCACTGGGGGGCGGTGTCAGTGTCTCCAAGCCCAGACAGAGGGCAGGGGCTGGACACTGAGCTGCTAAAGCCCACACCCAGGACGGAGCACGCGCCTGCCCCCTGCTCCCCACCGCAGCCAGCGCAGCCCAGGAGGAAGCCCTCACAGTTACTCTCCAGAACAGCCCCGTGCTGGGAGTCTGCGGAGGCGCAGCCCCTCCCCAGCCAGGCCTGGGGGCTCGGCCTCCGGCCTGGCCCAGGCTCGGCCCAGGACATCTGGAAGCTCGCAGCTCTGCAGGCCGCACTGCCCTTGTCTCCCCACACGCCCTGTCCCTAACGAGCTCCTTAATTAGCTGCCAGGCAGGGTTCAACAGCCCTCTCTCCTGATGCCATAAACCCTGTTTGCTTGATCGATTCCATTCGGGCTTCGTGGCATTTGTTCCTGGGGACAGAGCTGCCGCTCCACATACAGTGGGAAGGGAGTCCTCCTGGGCGGGGCTGTGGGGCTGGAACAGTCCTACTTCTGGGCCAGGAGGGGTCTAAACCCTTTGTCTGGTCGTTCCCTTGTCTGATCCACAGCAGGAGAGGGGAAGAGAGAGGCTGGGGCTTCCACATCCTCCCATCCCTCGCCAGCCCCTATCTTCCCCAGGACACAGCCCTGGGGGACTTTCCCCAGCTGCTGGGTCCTCTGAGTCTTCGGGCGGGGAAGGCAGGCACTCCTAGCCCATCCATCTCCATGAGCCCAGTGCAAATAGTGAGCTGTGCCCAGGGTGAGGCCTGGGGTGGGGCCTGGGGAAGGCAGCTCTGCCCCTGCTGACCAGCTTGTACCCTACAAAGCTGGGTGCTGGTGAGCACAGGGCTAGAGTCCCAGGGACCCCCAGGGTGGCCAGCAGAGCCCCTAGGGGCCATACAGGAGGTTGGGAGGCAGATTCTTCACCTCTTCTGTGTGAGCTCTTTCTCTGAGGGCACCACAGCAAGGGAAGCCCAACCCTCCACTTCCTCACCCAAGAAAATGATGGATGCTGGTCGTGTGCCGAGGGCCCTCTGAGCCTGACTCTGGCAGGCGGAGCCCCAGCGTCCCTGAAAACAAGAGCCATGGACTGAATGCCCTGTCTCCCCTCCAAGCTCAAGGACGCAGGGCCTGGAGAGGGGGGTTTTATTATGTAAAGAGGCTGATTGTACAGAGCAAAGATTGTACTGACACAGATGGGGTGAGGGAGACCAAGAGGCCAGAACCAGGAGGAGGGACGGGTGGCCTCCCAGTACCCCCCCCACTAAACATCCAGGCGGTGGGAAAGGGGAGGGAGGGCTGAACAGCGGCTTCCCCACCCCCATCCCCTCACCCCCGTTTCTGTGTGAGAGCCAGGCAGGCTACATCCCTTGACCCAGAAAAATACAACAGGAGACCCTCAACCCCCCACTGCAGACCCTAACATGCGTGAGGTCCTCCAGTCTGGCTCCTGGCGTCCGTCTGTCCCCAGTCCCCTCCGTGAGCATCCTGGCCTCCCTTCTTCCCGGGCTCCTGGCAGCGGGTGGGGGCTGGACCAGGTGGTTTCGGGGTAGGAGGCCTGGAAAGGCTCCCCCCACCCTTGCAGGCGCCTCCAGGAACGACAGCCCAAGACTTCCTTGTGGGCCGCCCATTAGGGCACAGCAGCCTGGTGCCCTCCAGGACCGGGCAGCCCAGGAGTCAGGAGGGCACTGAGGGTCAGCTTAGAAACGGGACCTGAAGGACAGCCAGAGAGAGGTGGGGGCTCTGGGCATGGAGCGGGGGCTGCAGCCCTGGAGAGAGAAGGTTCCAGAGAGTCCAGCCTGCAGGCGCGGGGCAGGGTGGATCCCCACCAACCCAGCCACAGGGGGCCTCTGGGACCTGCCGCCCAGGACTCGGCCACTCAAGCTCCTAGCCCTGACTGGAGTCATGTAAAGCTCAGAATGGGAGGTCAGAGGTCAGCACTGGGGACGCCGGGCCCCTGCCCTCCCCTGGCTCCTGCCCCGTGCAGGCTCCCATCTTCACACCCGCTGGATCTCAAACAGCTTCACGTCTGTGTCATACCAGACAGGTGGGTCCACATTCCTGCGGAGCAAGTCTACAGTCACCCGGGGGCCGGGCGGCCTTGAGAGAAGGACTCAGGAGGGACTGGGCTGCCTTCCTCCCACCCTGGTGTCCCCCCGCCCCAGGCAGAGGATGTCTGCCCCCATCAGACAAGACCACTCTGGTGGACGGTCTTGACATCAACCCCACTAGCTAAGGCCGACCCTCAGGGGACACAGCAGACCCCTAGAAGCCCCAAGGAGCCCACCTCAGGTAGATGACACCCCACATGTAGGTGCGGAACCACATGGCCGTGCCCGAGTTGGCCTGGTACTTGCGGATGAGGATGGGGTGGGGCACGGGCAGCAGCCCCACCAGGGTCCCGTGCTGCAGGAACCGCAGGATCTCCGACTCGTCCGTCAGGCCCCTGCCAGCGAGACGGGGGTCTCCAGTGGGCCCACTCTGAAGGTCAAGGGGAGCAGGGGGCTCACCCATGCTCCCAGCCCCAGCCCCGGCCTGGGCCAGCCCCCAAGCCCACCTGCCCGGCCATGGCCCCAGCCTCACTTGTCAATGCAGATCTTCTCCACCTGGGGAACCAGCACCTGCAGCAGCCTCATGATGGTTTGCAGCGGCAGCTTCGACTTCCAGGAGAGGACCTGGGGGAGGGACCAGGGTTCCCGGCTGGCAAAGCAGTCCCCCAGAGGCTCTGGCACAGACCCGACCCCTGGCCTGGAACCAGGAGCCCCCCCAAGGCAGAAAGCATCCTGGCTCATCACAGCAAGGGCCTGGCAAGGGCAGGGCTCATGAATAGTGACTGCTATTCACGCAGGGGCTGCGGCCTCTCATGGAGCATGTACCATGTACCGTGCCTTTGATCCTCATGATAGAGTGATGAGACTGGGACATTTAGTATCCCCGCGCAAACACGATTAGTAGTGAGGTCAGGAAACAAGCTAGGGACTGAGCAAGTGATGCAAGGAAGGAAACTGGAAAGGGTGATTTATTGAGAAAGGGCTGTGGACAGCCGCACCTTAACTCTGCTGGGGAACCAACTCTGGACAGTGTAGACAGAGGAAGCAACCAAGCCAGACAGGCCAAGGTCACAGGACAGGACTAACCCCAAACCTGACTCCAGGCCAGTCCCTGGAATTGGACCCATTCCCATCCAAGCCTTTCCTGAGCCAGGAGCCCCCGACTGCCCCCCTAGCACACACCTTATGCCCTCTGCCCCACCCTCACCCACTCCGACGTTGGGCTCCACTGGCCACCAGCCGATGCACTGGACAGTCGCCGCTGCTCCCGCCAAGCCTGGCTGGGCTCCTGGTCCCCGAGAAGGAATGAAAGTGAGGGATGGCGGGAGAGGGTATGGATGGCGGGTGGAGGGCAAGCCATCAGGTCCTCGAACAGCCCCTCCCACAGCCTGGGACCCGGAGGGCAAGGAGGTCCATGCTGGGGGGAAGGGGCCCTCTCCCAAAGGAGGGGATGGCCCAGCCCAGCACCCTTTGCCCTGGGCCCTGGGCCCTGCCCGACCCAGCCCAGCCCAGCCGGGTGACAGGTTTAGGACCAGGGGCTGACTGGGCAGATGGGGTAAAGGCCAGCCCAGTCTTGATAAGGCTGATGGATGAGGAGGCTGAAGGCCAAGGGCTTGAGCCCATGACCAATAAATGAGGGAGGGGTCTGTGAAAGACAGCCCCCCACCCCTGCAGCAGAGAGTCAGCCGTGCCAACCTGGATGCCCTGAGCACCAGGTGCCCAGCCCCCTGAGGCAGGGGACCCCAGGGTGCCCTGGCCTGGCCCACATTTCAGAGACCAATGGGGAAGGGAAAACGCCCAGCCTCGCCCCTTGCCTGGAGTTCCCCGGGGTCCACCTCCGTGGCTGGGCTGTCTTCTGCCGAGCTCTGCTGGGGCTCAGACTCCAGAGATCGCAGAGTGCCATCCTCTGACACCTGGGATTTCTCTGTCAGCTTGTCAATGCCTGGGGGTTGGGGAGGGGGGCAGTGAGGACTCCTCCCCCAGCGCCCCTCCTCGAACACCTCTACACAGCACCGCCCCACGAGTCCCCAGCTTCCCTCCACTTTAGAGATGCTGTGTCTGACTCCCCACCCTGTCCAGCACGGAGGCCCAGTCCCCCCACCCAGCTAGCCCTCCCGGGCTCCCCCGATACCTCCACCCCGACCCTTGCTGTCACTTTCCACAGCCCCCCGCCAGCCGTCAGCACCAGACCTGGAGTGGCCACCAGGCTGGTCTTGAGGGTGCCTGGCTCAGCGGGCGCGGCGGGGCGGGACCCCTCCATGGAGGCGCCCTCCTGCGAGCCCGCGCGGGACAAGGGTTCGGGAGGCCGGCGGCGCCGCTGCAGCGCCTTGTGGATGGCCGGCGGGTCGGTGGGCAGGTTGGCCAGCTGGTGGAAGACACTGCGCTTCCGGATGATGGCGTAAACCAGGTTGGAGTTGCCTGTGGGAGGGGGGCGGGGGGTGTCTCAGTGAGGCCCCCTTGCCATCCCCTCCACCAGAGCGGCTTCCTAGGGTGGGGAGAGCTTGGAGGACAAGAGGGGTGTCTACCCCAGGGGGAGGTGGCAGCAAAGAGCCCAGAAGACGGGGAGTGTGGGCAGGGTTGGTGCTGGGGCGGGGGGCAGGCTGAGGCGGCTCCAGGATGCCACTTGTCAGCAAAAGAGCTTCCAGGCTGAGCTCACCCTGCCCCTCCCTGGTACCCGGGGGACCCTCTCACCACCCAGCATGAAGGGACAACACCTGGCAAAGCCGGGTGTGCTCAGCATGCCAGGGTCCCACTAAGCCAGCTGTTCAATGTTTTGACAGTCCCCCAAGCCAGGTCACTGAGAGGAAGGACCATACGGCGTGTGCCCACGCCGAATGCCCTCAGCTCTGAAGGAGGCAGGAGTGCTTCCTGGGCCTTCGGCGCCCTGCCGCCCCACTGCGTACTGCCCCGCCCCGCTTCCATGGCCACGTCTCGCCCTGGCGTCTGTGTGTAGACTGTGCCCCTCCGTGTTTTTCTATTGTTCCCACCCCATTCATCCCTGATGAGTTAGCATTGGTCACTCAG
Organism: Neotragus moschatus; assembly: GCA_006410615.1. Lineage (NCBI taxonomy): Eukaryota > Metazoa > Chordata > Mammalia > Artiodactyla > Bovidae > Neotragus > Neotragus moschatus. Next base: position 153,091 of record SJYA01002458.1, on the reverse strand, counting down.
TCGTGTTCGACTCTCTTGTGACCCCATGGACCCCACTAGGCTCCTCTGTTCCTGGGATTCTCCAGGCAAGAATACTGGAGTGGGTTGCCATTCCCTTCTCCAGGGGATCTTCCTGACTCAGGAAGCAAACCCAGGTCTCCTGCACTGGCTAGTGGATTCTTTATTATCTGAGCCACCTGGGAAGCCCTTCATCCCTGATCGATTAGTGCAAATATTACTTATTCTGGAAATGGTAACAACTGCTAATATTTAAGTCACAGGCAAGTGCTCAGNCTTCTCCAGGGGATCTTCCTGACTCAGGAAGCAAACCCAGGTCTCCTGCACTGGCTAGTGGATTCTTTATTATCTGAGCCACCTGGGAAGCCCTTCATCCCTGATCGATTAGTGCAAATATTACTTATTCTGGAAATGGTAACAACTGCTAATATTTAAGTCACAGGCAAGTGCTCAGTGCTTTCTTGGATTATTTCACTTGGTCTTCCCAACACCCTCTGAGATAGGGACTCTTAGTACTATTCTTACTAGATAGCATATTCAGAAGTAGAGATATTACTTTGCCGACTAAGGTCCGTCTAGTCAAGGGTATGGTTTTTCCAGTAGTCATGTATGGATGTGAGAGTTGGACTGTGAAGAAGGCTGAGCCCCAAAGAACTGATGCTTTTGAACTGTGGTGTTGGAGAAGACTCTTGAGAGTCCCTTGGACTGCAAGGAGATCCAACCAGTCCATTCTGAAGGAGATCAGCCCTGGGATTTCTTTGGAAGGATTGATGCTAAAGCTGAAACTCCAGTACTTTGGCCACCTCATGCGAAGAGTTGACTCATTGGAAAAGACTCTGATGCTGGGAGGGATTGGGGGCAGGAGGAGAAGGGGACGACAGAGATGATATGGCTGGATGGCATCACCGACTCTATGGGCGTGAGTCTGAGTGAACTCTGGGAGTTGTGATGGACAGGGAGGCCTGGCGTGCTGCGATTCATGGGGTCGCAGAGAGTCGGACACGACGGAGCGACTGAACTGAGCTGAGTACTATTATTAGGGTCATCTTACAGATGAGGAAACTGAGGCTCAGGGAGCTGACGTGCACACAGTCACAGAGCTAAGGGTTCATTGTTGTTCAGTCACTCAGTCGTGTCCAACTCTTTGCAACCCCATGGACTGCAGCACACCTGGCTTCCCTGTCCTTCACCCAGAGCTTGCTCAAACTCATGTCCATTGAGTTGCTGATGCCATCGAACCATCTCATCCTCTGTTGCCCCCTTCTCTTCCTGTCCTCAGTCTTTCCCAGAATCAGGGTCACGAGTTAGCAACTAAACAACAGCCTTCCTAAGCTATACAATAGGTCCTTGCTGCTTATCTATTTTATATTTAGTAGTGTGCATATGTTAACCCCAAATACATATAATTTTATTATAGAAAAATGGAGAAGGAAATGGTAACCCGCTACCAGTATTCTTGCCTGGTGAATCCCATGGACAGAGGAGCCTGGCAGGCTACAGCCCACGGGGTCACAGAGTCGGATGTGACTTGGCGACTAAACCACCACATTGTAGCAAAAAGGGTTCCGTTTTAGTTGCATGTGTACAGGTCTGCCTCCTCTAAACAGGGCATTTCGAGGATGAGAACGTATCCTATCGGTCTCCACCAGTCTAGCACTTAACAAAATGTCTGATAACCAGATATTATCAAAAGTGTATCCATTGTTGTTCACTCGCTAAGTTGTGTCTGACTCTTTGTGACTCCATGGATCGCAGCACGCCANTAGTAGTGTGCATATGTTAACCCCAAATACATATAATTTTATTATAGAAAAATGGAGAAGGAAATGGTAACCCGCTACCAGTATTCTTGCCTGGTGAATCCCATGGACAGAGGAGCCTGGCAGGCTACAGCCCACGGGGTCACAGAGTCGGATGTGACTTGGCGACTAAACCACCACATTGTAGCAAAAAGGGTTCCGTTTTAGTTGCATGTGTACAGGTCTGCCTCCTCTAAACAGGGCATTTCGAGGATGAGAACGTATCCTATCGGTCTCCACCAGTCTAGCACTTAACAAAATGTCTGATAACCAGATATTATCAAAAGTGTATCCATTGTTGTTCACTCGCTAAGTTGTGTCTGACTCTTTGTGACTCCATGGATCGCAGCACGCCAGGCTTCCCTGTCCTTCATCATCTCCTGGAATTTGCTCAAACTCGTGTTCATTGAGTCATGATGCCATCCAACCATCTTATCGTCTGTTGCCCTCTTCTCCTCCTCCTCTAAGAGCTAAGTGGCAAGGCCCTAACTGACACCAGGCAGCCCAGCATCTCTGACACCCAGCAGGCCTGTGACACCCTAAACTTCCTTCCCATCGGACTGAAGATGACCTGTTTGTCTGGGTGACCATCTGTTTAGAGTCCCCCTCCATGCCTCCCTACCCAGCTGCAAGCTCCACGGGGCAGGAGGCACTCTGCTTGGTTTCCCACTGAACCCTCTCACTGGGTCCAGGGCTTGGTATACAGCAGGCACTCAATAAATGCATGCAGGACAAACAAACTGGGGATCGGAGGGCTGTGTCCTCCTCAGATGGGAAGGAGTCCTCGCCCACTGCCCATCCCGGTTCCCCTCATCCCTGAGGCCAGGCCAGGGGCTTGGGCTGGCACCTCACCATCAAACTGGTATTGGATGATGTTGTTGAAGACTTCCAGGAGGAAGAAGACCAGGTGGTGGTTCTGGGCAGCGGAGAAGAGGAACCAGGTGGTGGAGAAGGCCTCCAGCAGGTGCAACAGCTTGTTGGCGGCCACCATGGACAGGCTCTTGAGGTAGGGAGACACTACAGGGGAGGGGCTGGCTTACTTCTGGGGCCCCACCAACCATGCCTGCACACCCAGGGCCGGAGGGACACGGTGCTCCCGCTCCCACACCCTCCCTGCCCCCTGTCTGGGAAGCCCCCCCCAAAGCAGGAAGATGGAGCTCCAGAGGCCAAGACCACACTGGCCATGCCTCCTGCAGAGCCCCAGGGCTCCACCTGGGCTCCGCCCCTGTGGACAGCCATGTTTACAAAGCCACTCACACACTCCATCTTCCCCACTCCTCCTCGAGCCTGAGAGGGAGGTAGATAGTGGAGACCATTCCCATTTTTCAGATGAGAAAACTGAGGTTCAGAGAGGTTCATAAACTTGCCCAGAATTCCCCAGTTATAAAGTGATGGGCAGGGATACAAACTCAGGATCTTTACATCTTTCTAGAATATCAAGCTGGAAATTCCCTGGTGGTCCAGTGGTTTGGACTCTGAGCTCCCACTGCAGGGGGCCTGGGTCCCACCCCTGGTTGGGGAACTAAGATCTTGCAAGCCATGCAGTACAGCCAAAACGTAAAAAAAAAAAAAAAAAAAAAAAAAAATTTAATTAAGTAGAATATCAAGCTGATATTCCATATATAACTATATACAGATTTTCTGCACAGCCTGTGAAGGGGGTCAGAGACGCAAGGCTGCCCACGGCCTGACTTCACAGACGGATCTGTCACAGACCGATCTTGCCCCATATCTTTCTCCCTCACCAGAATGGGGCAGGGTCGGTGGCTGTCTTGCTTACAAATGCATTCTCAGGTGAGATCTGTGGGGTGGAGCCAGTGATGGAAGGCCCAGCTTTGAGCCCTGGTTGAGGAAATAAGATGCCACAGGCCACGCAGTGCAGTCAAAACATTAAGAAAGAAAAAGGGGGGAAGTGAAAGAGAGAGGGGAGGAGGGAAGAAGCCTGGCCAGCAGGTACTTTGTCAGTTATGCTCAGCTATGTCCAACTCCCTGCGACCCCAGGGACTGTAGCCCGCTAGGCTCCTCTGTCCATGGGATTCTCCAGGCAAGAGTACTGGAGTGGCTTGCCATTCGCTTCTGCAGGGGATCTTCCCAACCCTGGGATTGAACCCGAGTCTCCTGCGTTTCCTGCATTGGCAGGTGGGCTCTTTACCTCTGCACCACCTGGGAAGCCCTGTAGGCACTTAGCTGCCCTTAGTTAATATTTATGTTGGACCCAGCAAGTTTGAACCAGGGAGCCAGTGGCAGGTCAGCCTGTGGCCGGGCGCCCCCTGGTGGTGATCGTGGGAAAGGCGCGCCCTGGTCCGTCCCCTACCGTTGACCACGATGGTGAGCAGACAGTCGAAGAGGGGCTGCAGCCGCTGGTGCCCGCTGGTGATGATCTTGTGGAAAACCTACGCGGGGAGCAGGGGGTCAGCCACGGGGGCCCTCGCCACCTCCAGTCTCGGCCGAGGGCACGTCACTCCCAGACTTCCAGGTCCCCCCCTAACTTACCACAATGAGCAGGTCGGCGTGGGTGCCAGTGAAGACCGGGATGTCCATGGGCACACGCACAGAGTAGGGCTTGTTCAGCCGCACCCCGAAGTTCCGCTCCCCGCTCAGAAGCAGCAGGATGAAGACACCGATGTGCATCAGGCCCACCCGAGCTGCGGTGCGGAGCGTGGGAGGGTCACCTCGCTGGGTGGGGCAGTGGGGAAGGGACCCATCTTGGGGTAGAGGTGCGGGGAGAAGCCCTTCCAGGGAGGTCAGGGCACAGGGCCTGAGCTCCTAGGGGCAGGAGAGGCTGGTCACAGCTGCCCCTGGGCGAGGAGGACCCCACAGGGATCCCGAGCCCACCCCAGCCTTACACTGATCCGCTCGAGCGTCGTTGAGGAAGTAGAGGATGGGAACCAGGATGTCTAGGACGTCACTGCTCTTCAGCACAAAGAAGAGGAATTTCTGGGGGGCAAGCGGAGACGGGTGGGCGGGGTCAGGAGAGGGGCAGCTCTGCCTTGCCTGTCCCAGGATCTCCCTAGATGCCCTCCGCATCCCAGGGGTGGACCGCTGCCGGCCAGCCCGTGCCCCTGCACCGCCACAGGGGCCGGCCCACCTTGTTGAAGTCACAGAGCTTCCAGAAGAGGACCAGCAACTCCTGATGGAACTGGATCTTCTTGGTCGAGTTGGGCAGGTAGGTCTGGAGCAGGGGGTTGGAGAGCAGCCGGGCTATGCCCTTGAGGATGAACTGGAAGTCCTGGGTGGGGTAAGGGCAGGGGCCTGTCCAGTCTGGCTCCCTGCAGTCCCAGCTTCCTGGCCAGGCCCCCCACAAATGTCTCCTCCTCCCCCACTCCCACCCCACCCAGAGCCTGATTCCCACCATCAGAGCCAGAGGGGCCCAGGTTCCAGCGTCATCAACAGCTGTCCTGGGGGTAGCCCCTCAGAAGCTGGGTCCAGGGCAGGTCTAGAGAGCTTACTCCTCCACCAGACGAGAGGCTCCCCATCTACACACTGGACTCCTGCCCACCTCAAATCCTGTGGACAGGTGCCATCCTCCCGCCCCTTCCCAGCACCCTGTCACACGTGAGGAACAGTCTATTCTAGAAGAGCTGTCCATCACTGAGCACCTGCTACCTGGACAGTGCTCTCAGCCAATCCTCACTTCGAGGCAAGGACGCGGTTCCTGTCCCCGCGTCACAGCTGCAGACCGTAGAGGCCCAGGGGCACAACCACCTTCCCCAAGGTCACAAGACACACGAACCCAGGTCTAACTGGCCTTTCCATTCACTGTAATTCCCCTACCAAACCCACCATCAGAGCCACCTCCTCCCGCAAGGCTTCCCGGCTTCCCTCCCCAGTTGAGGCCATCAGCCCTTTTCTGAGGCTCAAGACCCTTGCGGTCCAACCCCAAGTCCACCGGGACCGTGGTTCCTTCAGGTAGGGGTCAGCACTCTCCCTACTCCCAATCTTATCTGCATTCTCTCACCCCCTGCAAGGTCACAAGCTTTGTGGGGAGTGGGCATCAAGAACCCACAGGAGGACTTCCCTGCTGGTACAGTGGATGGGAATCCACCTGCCAAAGCAGGGAATATGGGTTCGACGCCTGGTCTGGGAAGATCCCAAAAGCCACGGAACAACTAAGCGGGTGCACCACCACCACTGGGTCCGTGTGCGGCAGCTCCTGAAGCCGGCGAGCCTAGAGCCCGCGCTCCACAGCAAGAAAAGCCACGGCAGCGAGAAGCCGGTGCACCGCAACAAACAGTAGCCACCGCTCACGCAAGTAGCGAAAGCCCCAGCAGAGCAAGGGAGGCCCGGCGCAGCCAAAAATTAATTACGTAAAAAAAAGAACCTGCAGAGCAAGAGCATCGTTCAACTCACCTCCTCTCGATGGATGCGAGACAGGTAGTTCACAAACAGGTTCTCGGGCCCTGGAGGCTGCGGAGGGTGGAGCCGGGGCTCAGCAGTGCCCTCACCCCCCAGCCCCGCCCTACCCCAGGCCTAGGTGGCAGTGCCCCCTCTGACCCGACACCCCCACAAGGTGCCCGCCGGGTATCCCTTGCCCAGGCTGCTGGAGAGGGTGCCATCCGTGCACAGCCTGGCGGAGCCGGCAGCCCGCCCTCTCCCGTGCTCACGTCGGCATCGTCCATGGCGGTGCCCGTAGTGGTGCCGTCCACGGTGGGGCTGGCGCTGGTGGCGCTGTCGTGGTCCAAGGTGACTATGAGCACCTGGGCCGCTTCCTCCACCAGGGGTTCCCGGTAGTCGGAGAAGAGCAGGTGGTTATAGGGGATCCCGTAGCCCACAGGGTCATAGGCACACACGGTGTTCAGGAGCGAGGTGAACAGGGGCAGGGCGTGTCTGCACGGGAGAGGGGGCGGGGCTTCAGGGACTCCGCCCACCATCCACTCGCTCCTGCAGCCGGGTGGGCAGGTCAGCCAGGATGACCCTTCATCCCCCACTGTCTCAGTGCCAGGCTGTGGTCTGGGGGCCAGGGAGCAGCCCTAGGAGCTCATCCCCGTCCTTCCTGGGAGAGACCCCTCCTCCTTCCTTGCCTGTATCTGGGACCCCAGCCGGGATGGTTGGGGGCCAGAAGGAGTTCATTACCGAAACAGGAATGGCCAGTCCTGAGGGGCTCTTTGTAGAATATCATGTCCACACCCCTTAGATTTTCACCTCCAGGGGTTGAAGCCTATTGTGGGGTATTTTTTCAAATTTTTATTTTAATATATATTTTTGTGACTGCTCCACACACTACAGCTGGGATCTTGGTTCCCCAACCAGGGATAAACCTTCACCCCTCTGCACTGGAAGTGCAGAGTCTTAACCACTGGACTTCCTGGGAAGTCTCTAAAAACTTTTTTTTAGATCAGTTTTAGGTTCATAGTAAAACTGAGGGGAAGGCAGAGATTTCCCATAGATTCCCTACCCCGACATGCACACGGTCTCCACCACCATCTGCATCCCCCACCAGGGTGGCACATTTGTTACAACTGATGACCCGACATCAACACATCAGGGTTCGTTTCATTTTTTTTTTTTTTTTTGGCTGTGGGATCTTATTTCCTCCAGGGCTCAAACATGCACCCCCCCTGCAGTAAAAGTGTAAAGTCTTGACCTCTGGACCACTGGAGAATTCTCCAGAGTTCACTCTCCACGCTGTATAATCTACAGGCTTGGATAAATGTAAAAGAACATGCCTCTGAGGTTTCTGCAGGGCAGGTACCCTCCCTCAGGGCCTGAGAGAAGTGTTGGAAGCCCACAGGGAAGGCAGGAAGCAAAGCACGCGCGCGCCCCATTCCCCAGCTCCCAGGCCACAGAAGGCCTCCATTCAGAGATTTGTGAGGTGTCAGAGGTCAAGCTCCTCATCTTACAGGTGAGGAAACTGAGCCCCAGGGAGGTTCATCACGTGGCAAAGGTGGCCCTTTGCCTGATAAGGCTGGGGAGGAAGAAAACCCTGGCCAGCTTTCAACTGTGCCTGGCGGGGGAGTCACCTGGACTCTCTCTTCTTCTGGGGGTTGTGCCGGGAGTGAGGTTGGGCGGAAGGGCTGCAAAACCTGAAGATGGGGTGTGTCACGTGGGAGTCAGAGTCTGGAAGAGGGTGAACCACGACACTTAGGGGCACTAACCCCGTGCTGCCAGTACAGCCCCAGGCACAAAAGGAGATGCACAGCTGGAGCGTACGAACCCGTAAGTATGCAGTCCTGCCATGTGGCACCTCCACGAACTCCTATGCTCCCCAGAGCCCTTAAGTGCCCCACGTGGGCCAGGCTTCCCCATTCTTCAGAGTATTCAGCACACCCCCACCCACCCACCCACCATTTAAACAGCACTACCCAGGTAATCCCCTGGGTAGGACTCGGCCGCTGCCGTGGGCCTGGGTTCAATCCCTGGTCGGGGAGCTAAGATCCTGCAAGGCCACACAGCACAGCCAAAATTAAATAAACTGTCTAATACAAGCTACAAATAGCTATGGACAGCTTAACATGTGGCTGGTCCAAAGTGAGATGTGCCGTAAACGCAAACTACACACCAGAAGAAAAGTGAATACAAAACATTTCAATAACTTTGTTTAGTGATTACACCTCAAATACTGATGTTTCAGACATATTGGGTTAAAAGAAATACATAATTAAAATTAACTACACGTGTTTCTTTTTAACTTTTTAGATGCTGCTACTAGAAATGTCTAAACTGCATGTGTGGTTTGCATTATCCTTCTACTGGACGGCGCTCTAGATGGAGGACCCAGGCACCCTTCAACCAGGGCCCCCAACAGGGACCGCGCTGTTAAGGTGCGGCTGTTGTTACAGGCCATCACCACCAGGGGGCAGCGTGTCTCCTCAAATAAGAATCATTCGCCCGCAAATGGCCTCGGTGCTGGGCTGCCTACAAGTGGGAGGTGGGGAAATCGGAAGTCAGGCCAGGGGCCCCTCACCTGTTTTCTGTGGAACAAAAAAACTGCACCCACGGATTGATGCTGCTGCTGTCCGGAGCTGGGGGCAGGTACATGGCCTCGGAGAAGCAAGTCAGCAGCAGTTTCAGCAGCTCCATCCTTGGGCAGAGAGGACAGGAGAGAGCCTACCGTGAGTTCCCAGTTCCCCTGAAGGAGTGCATGCCCACCCCGCCCAGCTCTCGTTCAGGTCCATGAAAAGAAGTGACTCCGTTTTATCCCCGTGAGGCTGAAGCTGGGTCACGAGCGGGCAGGGTCTCCTCTGTTATTGTTTAGTCCCTAAGTCTTGTCTGACTCTCTGCAATCCCATGGACTATACCCTCCAGGTTCCTCTGTCCATGGGATTCTCCAGGCAAGAATACTGGAGTGGGTTGCCATTCGCTTCTCCAGGGGATCTTCCAGACTCAGGGATCAAACCCAGGTGTCCTGCATTGCAGGCGGACTCTTTACCCCTTAGCCACCAGAGAAGCCAAGGGTCTCCTTGGAAGACCCCCACACATGGCTCCCTCTCTGAGCTGTGCAGGGGCCAGGCCTGGGGTCCAGCCTGAACAAGCTCACCGATTCATGTCATGGATGTAGTTGGGCTGGGGAGAGTGAGCAAAGCCCACGCCAGCCTCCCAGATGTATTCACAGCTGTCCAGGGAGTGAATGTCCTCCGCCGAGTCCTGGGGACAGGGTTAGGGAGAGATCAGCCCCCTACTCTCCTTGGTGGAGGGGGGCAAAGACCCTCATCTCTCCTAAAGACAGACCCTCAAAGCACCCCGGTGCTAGGAAAGCTCATTTTCCTTCAGTCTGGTGCTTGCTCAGTCCAGTGGGAGACAGGAAGAGAGGCAGGGAGTGAGCAGAGCAGAGCTGGGGGCCCCTGCTGGTATGTGGGCGTGTGGGGTGGACAACCCTCAAGGTCAGTCCACTGCCCTCCGGAAGTGAGGGGCCAGGCCTCCAGTGCACCAGCCCCACCCCCCACCGCAGCCCCGGCCAAGACAATGGGTGCTTGTGCCCTGCCTCCCGGATACAGAGGGCAGGGCCCACACCAGCTGGCTCCCCTCCAGCCATGCCGGCCGCCACCCCCTCCTGGGACCATGCGTGCCAGGCAGCCTGGCCCTCCCAGGGCAGTCCCTGCCCCAGGGAACTTCAACCAGCCCCGACCTGGGACCAGGGCCCTCCTGGGCCGGGGCGGGCGCTGGGGGCTCTCACCACAGTGCTCCTCCGGTGGCTCTGCACCGTGAAGTCTGGGCAGAAGAGCAAGTCAGCGATGGCCAGGAGCAGGGACTCTGCCAGGGGCCGGGCGTTCTCATCGTCATCCTCTCCCTGCTTGGGACATGGCCCCCAGAGACCCCTCAGTCGTGGCTGCCGAGGAGAGGCTACCCTAGCACTTGGGGAGGGGTGGAGGACAGGGTTGGCCCAGGCAGGCACCCACGGTGGAGGGAGAGAGAAGGGGGGCAGAAGGAACAGGAAGTGGACCCTTAATCACCCCCAAACCTTCGAAGGGAGAAGGGGGACAGTGGGGAGCAGGGCTGGGAGCAGTCAGGAGGCCTCCCCACTGACTGGGAGGGGCCGGGTGAGCCCCCTAAACTCAAGAGCCTCAGCCCTGCTGAGAGTCACTGGGTCCGCCCACCCAGCACCTCCAGTTGCCTGGACAGAACCCCAGGGAGGGAGTGGGGTAAGAGGGGGGAGGACCCAGCTGCCCTGCCCCCATCTCTGCCCAGCTTCAAGGGCAGGGACCCCCACCCAGGACTCGAGGAGGAGTTGACCCCCTCCCCCGGCCCCGCCCAAACCCCAGAAGAGGTTTGGAGGAAGGTGGCCGGCCCTACAGCTTTCTTCCCCTTCCCTGCAGCCCCACCTCCCTCCACTGCCCAAAGTCCCGGCCAGGCCCACAGACCCCTCCTCGCCCGGCCCCAGGCACTGTGGACCAGAAGAAGCCCCTCCAGTCAGGGTCCTCGAAGATATAGGGCAGCACGCGGGTGAGCAGGCGGCTGCAGTTCAGCACGATCTGCCTCTCCTTCTCCGAGTGGCAGCCGCTTTCAGCTCCCTGCACCAGCTTCTCGACTGCCTGCAGGGGTGGGCAGAGAGGCGGGGGCGGGGGTGAGGCCCTGGCACCTCGGGTCAGGCTGGCACCCTGGGCTTCAGACGGGGAGGGGGAGCGTGGCCAACCTGCACAGCCACCTCTCCAGACAGGGCCAGCCAACCCCGGGGGACAGGACATGGGCCGGGGGCAGCCTGGAGCATCTGGATGTGAGACCCAGCCCACCGCTCACTGGCAGAGACCTTGCTAAGTGACCAGCCTCAGTTTCCTCATCTGTAAAATGGCAACACTGGCAGTACCAACCGCACTTGCTCTCATGCCCGGCCGCTCAGTCGTGTCTGACTCTTTGGAACCCCATGGACTGTAGCCCGCCAGGCTCTTCTGTCCCTGGGACTTCCCAGGCAAGAATACTGGAGTGGGTGGCCATTTCCTCTTCTAGTGGATCTTCCTGATCCAGAAGATCAAATTGCATTGTCTCCTGCACTGGCTGGAGGATTCTTTATCATGAGCCACCAGGGAAGCCCGCCAACCACACAAGGTGAGCTAGACGAGCTGCCTTGTGGCAAGTGCCTCCCAGAGCCCAGCCCAGCGGAGAAGTGGGTGAAGCCTTGGGGTCACCTCGATGGGGTGGAGATGTCCTGGGTGCCAGCCCTGTTGGACCACAGGGCTGAGCCAGCTCCAGCCTCCCTGGGACTGTGGGAAATGGCTCGGATGGGGGTGACAGCGAGGGGCTGGGCCCCCTCACCTTGTAGCACAGAGTGGCCAGGTTGGAGGGTGACTCCTCTCGCACCGCCCGGATCTCCGCTGCTGGCACCAGCGCAAAGACATCCTGCACCGAGGTGGCTGTGTCCGCCCAGAACTGGTCCCAAAAGGCGTCATCGGTGGCTTCCACGGGCTGTGGGGGGACCAAGTGTCCAGAGTCTCCTGATCTCTTGCCAGCAGGCCCACAGTGTGCCCAACTCTGTGGCCAAGGGAGCCCCGGAAAGAGAAGCCCCCTCCTCCACTCCTGCTGGTGCCCAGGAGTCTTCTCCCGTGGAGACATCCTCCAGTGGCCATGAGCCCTGGTTGGCACAGGCAGGCTGGGGACACTTGACGCAGATGGTCAGGGATCGGCTGGCACTGAGTTCAGTAGGCANGCCCCGGAAAGAGAAGCCCCCTCCTCCACTCCTGCTGGTGCCCAGGAGTCTTCTCCCGTGGAGACATCCTCCAGTGGCCATGAGCCCTGGTTGGCACAGGCAGGCTGGGGACACTTGACGCAGATGGTCAGGGATCGGCTGGCACTGAGTTCAGTAGGCAGAGCCCAACCCAGTCCCTGAGAGACTTGTGACCCCCCAGGAACTCACCATCCCCCTTTGGTAGATGCTCCCCACTTGGGGACCTCCCCAGGCCACACCCCTAAGTCACATGCCCAGGGACCAGAGCCAGGCTGTGCCCCTTCCCCTGGGAAGAAGCCAAGGGGACATGTGCCTGCTGCCAGTCACTCAGGCTGCCCCCTAGACCCCAGCCTCCACCTTCACCCAGTACACCCAACCAGCGCCGAATCTAAAGGAGTCACCCACAGCTCTCTGACCACATCCGCTCTTCTTGGTGCCACCACCGGCGCTGCAGCTCAGGCCACTCTTGCCAGGGCCCCCCTTCCAAATCTACCCCCTCAGTCCCGCCTCCACACTGCCCCCAACCAGCTTTCAAAGCACAGCACCGAAGGCATTGCTCCCTCAACAAAGACACTTAGGGCTCCCCGCCACCTGCCAAGTCCAGACCTCGGCCGGACAGTCAGCCAAGATCACACCTAAACACCTACAAACACACACCTGGGCACACAGACACGCACACGGACACGCAACAAACACGCGTGCACACAGGTGCGTGCACAGGAATACTTGTATTCACAATCCCAGCAACACAGCCCTGCCGTATTTTCCGGTTGCCCCTGCACAGACCATCCCCTCTTCACCGCATGCCCACCCCACCCAGCACTGTCCAAAGTCCAACCAGACGTACTGAGGCAAGTGCCTTCTGTACACTTATGCCTTTTAAGTCATATAGTCAGCCATATGAACACCCCGTTTGAATCATGAACCCTAGAAGACTTTCCTAAGGAAATGATCTGAGACATGCAGGTATGAGAATGTTTACTGAAGAGCTGATGTGAAAAGTTAAAAGTTGGAATCAACCTAAATAGCCAGCAATTGGGGAATGCTTAAAAAGTTGCTGCTGCTGCTGCTACTAAGTCACTTCCGTCGTGTCTGACTCTTTGCAATCCTATGGACTGCAGCCCACCAGGCCCCTCTGTCCACAGAATTCTCCAAGCAAGAATACTGGAGTGTGTTACCATTTCCTTCTCAGGAAATTACCGGGCAGTCTAGTGGTTAGGACTCTGTACCTCCACTACAGGGGGGATGGGGTCAATCTTTGGTCAGGGAACTAAGACCCTGCACACCACTCAGCCAAAAAAATAATTAAGACATAGTCTTACAATGCAATATTATGTAGCCATCAGAATCATGTCCTCAAAGAATAGGAATGAATGGAGAATGCTCGTGGTACAATGTTATGTGAAAAAGAGAAGATACAAAGTAACTATAGGATGATCATGATTGTTTGTAAAATTATAGAGGAATAAAAGCCTAGAAGAAAATGACAAAGTGGCAATAGCAATTATCTTGCGGGGTGGCTTTTTTGTTTGTTTCTTTATATTTTTTCTGTACATGCACGTATTGCTATTTTTTTCTTTTGACTGTTCATCTGTTTGAGGGTCAACCAAGGTCCTCTTACCCTTTTGAATAGTACTTCCTGCAAGAGACCTTCCAGGCTGCTCCAATCAAATTAAACTTTTGCCTTCTCTGAAAGAGCCGATAAAGGGCTGCTCTACCACAAATCAGAACGTAATCATCACTTTTACCATAGGAAACAATGTGCATCTTACTTAAAAAAAAATTCTGTTGGGACTTCCTTGGAGATCCAGTGGTTAAAACTCCTCACTTCCAATGCAGGGGAGAGGGGGGCAGGTTTGACCCCTGGTCAGGGAACTAACCTGTGCGGTTAGTTTGGCTGTGCAGTGAAGCCAAATAAAAAAATACTTTAAAATAAAAATTCTGTTCTCTAAAGCCACTTCTTCCAAGAAGTCTCCCAGAGTTTCTACCAGTGGGCTCGATCCCACCTTGGAAACCTGCTCCCTGCGCACCTCAGTCACTCATCATGGGCCTGATTCCACTCTTGCCTGGAGGCTCCATTCCTCCACCAGCCCTTCTCCCAGGACCGTGCACTTGAGGCATATGGCAGGTGCTCAGCCAATATTTGTCCAGCTAAAGGCTGTAATCAGTCCCAGAGATTCCCTTCAGCCCCTTCATCAGGCAGAGCTGAGCACACGGCTGGGTACAAGCCTCCCCAGGGTCCAGTTTACCCCAGCCCACTCCCCAACAAGGCCGCCCTCCAAGGCACAGGGCAGCCTGTGGCCATGGGCCTTCGGGGCTGGCCTGGCACCAGGACAGCCTGGGTCCCAGAACTGGTAGAGCAAGTTAGCTGGGGGAGAGGAACAAAGACCAAAGCTGCGCCCTGGGGCTGCAGCTGGCTGGTCCTCATGCCCTCTGACATCCTGGGCTCCAGGGAAGCACACCCCCTGTGTGGGTGGCCAGGTGGAACTTGGGAAGGAGCCTCTGGGAAAACATGCATGGCCCGTGCCCACCTCCCATCTGAGAGCACCTCTGGGAAGCCATTTTTCCCTCCTCCCAAGTAGCCACTACCCTTTAAGCTTAAAGGGGCAGAAACTCATCGAGTGCACTTGACCTCTGACCTAGTTCATCAGGCAAGTGTCACCTAGGGACTGAATTAAGAATGAGGAGAGAGTCTTAGGGGGGGAACTTGAGAGGCCCCAGGGCAGCCCAGCTCTGAAGCAGAGGGAAGTCCCAGCTCTGGAAGCTGGACTTGAACTTCAGGACTAATGATTTCACCTCCCCCATCCCCAACTTGGACCTCTTCTCGGGGGTCCCAGCTCAGATCCTTCAGTTTGGTGGCCGTTACCAGAGCAGGGGAGGCTAGCTTGATGCCATAGGTACTGGCCAGGTTCGCTGAAATTTTTGAGTGGGGAGGAAACAGCTTGGATCCTGCCTCAGTTACTCCAGCCCCACCCAACACAAAGAAGCTTCTAAAATGCAAGCTAGTTTCTTTAAAAAGAGTATTTTTGGTGGAGGTGAGTAGGCCTGTGCTGCCAGGGGCACAGGGACTGAGCTACCCTGGAGGGAAATCAGATATTCTTAGCGTAGGTTTGCCGGGACCTGCTCAGGCCAGATGCCCACCAGCCTGGAGGACCAGCTGCAGCTGCTGGACGTCTCTGGTGGGGAGAAGGGAAGGACCAGCAGTGGTCTAGCCTGCCAAGGGTGACCTGTACTGAAGGACAGTGTCACCACAGCTTTCGCTCACTTATACGTGTGCACACATGTGAACATGGACCCACTAGGTATCCTCTGGCCTACAACAGACTCTCTCCAAAAGGACAGGATCTAGGAGAGGGTCCCAGATCCAGGAATATGCCCCTCGAGGGCTCCACCCACACCGGGAAAGGCTTGAAACACAGCCAAAGCTGCCGGCTTCAGGACCGGGGTCGGGCCCAGCCCAAGGCAGGAAGAAAACAGGATACAGCGCAGGAAGGCTGGGAAAGCCAACCAGCTTGGGCCCAGGCCACAGGGAAAAGGTGCTAGGTTGGCTTGTCCACAAAACCCTGTGATCACAGAGGCCCTGGAACAAGAGGACACCCTGGGGACAACTGGCCTGAATCTCCTTGGGGACACCGAGTGGCAAGGTCTGGGGACCATCTGGGATTTGGCCCTGACTCCCAAGCTGTCTGAGCCAGGTCACTGCACAGGGTCTGTGGCTTCAGGCTCTGAGGGTCTCTCCCTCCAGGCAGCCCAGGTCCCCTCCCTCCCATCTGCAGGGCCCCCAGGCTCTCCCGAGAAAGACTCAGGCTGATCTCTGGCTCCAGCCCTGTCCCAAGTCAGCTCACTGTCCCCAGCTGTCCCCAGCTCAGTCCACCCTGTCATAGGGCCACAGCCAGGGAAGGATGGAGGCCCAGTGTAATTTGCAGAGGGGGCCCGAGCCTGTAGGAATCCTCTGGGACCCAGCTGAGCCGGTCCTACTGGCCTGGCAGAGACCCTGGCTGCCAAGCCTACAGCCCATAGTGACAAGGTGGTTTCCTCCAACAAGGTGATTCCCTCCCCAGGCAGGTAAACACGGAGGGCTCCCTCCTCTCCTCTCCCTGGGGTCCCCCACGGAGAGGCGGGCCCACCTGCCACCCTTAGATCTAGAAGCCCCAGGCCAAGAAAGCCAAACGCCAGAAACAGCCAGGAGCCTTGGGGGCGCGGGCGATTAGCAAGGTCTGGTTTCTATCAAATGGCTCTCAGCTGGGGCTGGACCCTACAGAGGCCCTAGGTGTGTGCCGGGCTCCTGACCTTTCTCCTGTGGGAACCAGAGAGTGTGGAACCAGAGTTCTGGCCCCTGGAGCTGCGACCAGCTGGCTGTGGGGGAAATGGCTTCCCTGAGCCTACTCTACTTGCTGGGACCATGAGAGAGCCCTGGGGGTGCAGGTAGAAGGAAATCCCTGGCTGGTAGCAGGTCCTGACTCCCTCGAAAGTGGGGGACCTGGGGAGGTGGAGATGGGCATCTCTTTGGCCAGAGTGGCCTGGCTCAAGGAGTGAGAAGAGAGGGATGGCCATGGAGATAGCCTGGCTGGGGCCAGCCCTTGTGCTGGGGGCAAGGAGTAGGCCTCAGTGCCACTTGTGGGCTCAGGGGTCTGTGCAAGCCTGGACAGGTACCCCCAGGCCCCACAATATCTAGTCCAGGGGCAGCCTGGACAGTTCTTAGCCCTGCCCCAGAGAACACGGGGTATGGCAAACACAGCCACCTGCACCACAGGGCCTGGAAAGGGGAGCCCCTGGAGCAGTGGTCCCCAGCTGGGAATCTGGACTCCGTGGGCCTGGGAACAGCTTCCCCACAGGCTGCAGCGCTGCCCGCCACTCTGCGTGTTCCCATCAACACCTAGGCCTTCTCTGGCCCTGGGCATCGACCCGGCCCAGCGAGGCGGCCACCGCGCACCAGCTGTTTCCCCGATCCGGGAAGGCAACTGCCGGCTTTGTTTGCACTGAGTCAACCGGGTCTGTGCCTCCCGGATCGCCGGCACCGAGGGGCAAGGAGGAGAAAAGGAGGTGTTCGGGTGGGTGGGGGTGGGGAGAGGCTGGAGATTGCGGGGCTGGAGGGGCGATGAGGGAACCGACAGCGGGGCGGACAGCGGCGACGCCGGCCTAGGGAGTAGGCACACGTCAGCCTAAGGTGGCAGCAGCAGCTGCGGGAAATAGGGATGATCCGGGAGAGAAGGCTGGGGGTGGGGAACTAAGGGATGGAGCCCTAGGGTACAGGCCCAGGGGTCTCGCTCCGGCCCTGGCTGCGGCGTCACCCTCCTGGCCAGCTGGTCCCCCCAGCCCCCGGCTAGCCAAGTTCTTGCAGCCGTTCCCCCCACCCGAAAGCCCTGCCCAGCCCCGAGCCCGGCAGGTGGGTGGGAAGGCCGGGGCCCCCGGGCGCACCTGCGTCTTGGTGGTGAGCTGGATCACCGCCTTTCGGAAGTTCAGCTTGGAGTCGGCCGACCCCATTTCGCTGGAGCCCGTTCCGGCCTGGCCCCGGCCCCGACTCCCGCCCGGGTTCCGGCTCGGTATCCAGCTCCAGCCCCGCTGCCCTCGCGGCTCTCTCAGGAGCCTAGCCGCGCGCCCCGCCCGCAGGCCGGCGTCGGCCCCGCCCCCTGGGCCCCGCCCCGCCGGGCCCCGCCCCCCGCACCTGCTGCTCCCGCGCCGCGTTCCCCGCGCCAGCCCGGGGTCTGGCCCGCGGACCCACCCCCAGCCCCTTCTCAGCTGGATCGGGTGCCTTCTGCGTGGAAGCCTTATCCCCCTCGGTCTCTCCCATTTACACTCAGCGTCCCCCTCCGGGTCCCGCAACCCTCCCAGCCTCCGTCCCCTGCCCCCCATCCTCACCCTCGGTCCCCACGCCATCACTACGCCAACAGTTTCAAGGCCGGTCCTCTCCAGCATCTTTCTTGTCCATCCCCAGGCATTCTGGGCATCCGCTCGTTTGGTTCCCCTTTTTCTGACCTGTCTCATCCGGCTCCGCGGCCTGGTGAGAGCGAGGGGTCCCTTCTGAGTCCCACCATTCCTTTCTAGCCACTTGCCTTCCCTGAGAATCCTCTTAGATTCATCCATTTCAACAGACATGTTTAGGGACTAGGATTTATCAACACGGTGTCAGGGCCGGGGGGCCCGAGGAGGCTTAAGGCACAGGGTCTGCCCTTTAAGAGCAGTTAGCTAAAGAGACAAACAAGAAACAGATTAGCCATGGTTCAGCCCACTGAGACCAGGATAGAGGCAAATTAATAATAATAATAAATAGTGACAACCTCTTCAGTCCAGTTCAGTCCAGTTCAGTTGCTCAGTCATGTCCAATTCTTTGAGACCCCATGATCGCAGCAGGCCAGGCCTCCCTGTCCATCACCANAGCTAAAGAGACAAACAAGAAACAGATTAGCCATGGTTCAGCCCACTGAGACCAGGATAGAGGCAAATTAATAATAATAATAAATAGTGACAACCTCTTCAGTCCAGTTCAGTCCAGTTCAGTTGCTCAGTCATGTCCAATTCTTTGAGACCCCATGATCGCAGCAGGCCAGGCCTCCCTGTCCATCACCAACTCTCAGAGTTCACTCAGACTCACGTCCATTGAGTCAGTAATGCCATCCAGCCATCTCATCCTCTGTCGTCCCCTTCTCCTGCCTCCAATCCCTCCCAGCATCAGTCTTTTCCAATGAGTCAACTCTTCGCATGAGGTGGCCAAAGTACTCTTCCACAACAAAAAACCTACCTCTGAAGTAGGTATTATACCCACTTTACACTAGGGAAAACTGAGGCTCAAAGCAGTGACTGTGCCCAAAGTCACACAACTGGTAAGGAACAAAGCCAGAAAAGTAAATCCAACTCTGGCTCCAAAAGAGGCCGCATTTTTTCAACTATATCGCCTTGCAGGCTATATCTGGAAGCTTCTAGAAATCCTAGCTGCTTCAAAAGGAGGAGACATTTAGCTTAAATTGGAATTTCAAGGGTAAAAAAATGTGGGGTGCACTGTTTAGGCACAAAGGCAGGGTATGACAGGGGTGGGGTAGCAAGGAGGGGGACAAGGGTGACCCCAGGGCACTGAATGGGTAGACTGGACGGGAGAGCTCTGTGTTTGCTCCTGAGGTGGGTTTTCCCTACCCTGGATGAAATCTTGGACAGGCTCCATGGCTTTTATAATCACTTCAAGATAACAAATGAATAGTATCTTTATTTGGCATTAAAAAAAAAAAATCCAGTCCAATCACCCATTCCCAGTCCAGGCCAGTGTGACATTTAAAAATCTGAATCTGATTCACTAGGGAGATGCAGACTGAAACCACAGTACAGTTACTACTACACACCTGTTCAGTTCAGTTCAGTTCAGTCGCTCAGTCGTGTCCGACTCTTTGCAACCCCATGAATTGCAGCACGCCAGTCCTCCCTATCCATCACCAACTACCGGAGTTCACTCAAACTCATGTCCATCAAGTCGGTGATGCCATCCAGCCATCTCATCCTCTGTCATCCCCTTCTCCTCCTGCCCCCAATCCCTCCCACCATCAGGGTCTTTTCCAATGAGTCAACTCTTCGCATGAGGTGGCCAAAGTATTGGAGTCTCAGCCCCAGCATCAGTCCTTCCAATGAATACCCAGGACTGATTTCCTTCAGAATGGACTGTTTGGATCTCCTTGCAGTCCAAGGGACTCTCAAGAGTCTTCTCCAACACCACAGTTCAAAACCATCAATTCTTCTGTGCTCAGCTTTCTTCACAGTCCAACTCTCACATCCATACATGACCACTGGAAAATCCATAGCCCTGACTAGATGGACCTTTGTTGGCAAAGTAATGTCTCTGCTTTTTAATATGCTAACTAGGTTGGTCATAACTTTCCAAGGAGTAAGCGTCTTTTAATTTCATGGCTGCAATCACCATCTGTAGTGATTTTGGAGCCCCAAAAAATAAAGTCTGACACTGTTTCCACTGTTTCCCCATCTATTTCCCAGTGATGGGATGCCATGATCTTAGTTTTCTGAATGTTGAGCTTTAAGCCAACTTTTTCATATTAGGATAGGTCAAAAACAAAAACCTAATGATGCCAAATACTAGTGAAGATGGGGAGCATTTGTATTTTCTTATAAAGTTAATTCTAGGGATTTCCCTGGTGGTCCAGTGGTTAAGACTCCGTGTTTCAAATGCAGGGGCACAGCTTCGATCCCTGGTGTGGCCAAAAAATAAACAAATAAAGTTAAACATACAATTACTGTATAACTCAATAATCCCATTTTTAGAATTTACTCAGGAGAAATGGAGACATAGATCCACACAAAAGACTGAGTAATTCATGTAACAGTTTCATTCATAATCACCAAAACCTGGAAACAAACCAAATGTCCGTCATCTGTGGTTCATCGATACAATGGGCTGCCGCTGCTGNTAACTCAATAATCCCATTTTTAGAATTTACTCAGGAGAAATGGAGACATAGATCCACACAAAAGACTGAGTAATTCATGTAACAGTTTCATTCATAATCACCAAAACCTGGAAACAAACCAAATGTCCGTCATCTGTGGTTCATCGATACAATGGGCTGCCGCTGCTGCCGCTGCTGCTGCTGAGTCGCTTCAGTCGTGTCCGACTCTGTGCGACCCCATAGACGGCAGCCCACCAGGCTCCCCCGTCTCTGGGATTCTCCAGGCAAGAACACTGGAGTGGGTTGCCATTTCCTTCTTCAATGCATGAAAGTGAAAAGTCAAAGTGAAGTCTCTCGGTCACGTCCGACTCTTAGTGACCCCATGGACTGCAGCCCACCAGCCTCCTCCATCCATGGGATTTTCCAGGCAAGAGCACTGGAGTGGGTGCCATCACCTTCTCCAATACAATGGACTAGTTCTCAACAATTGTTGTTTAGCCACTCAGTCGTGTCCGACTCTTTGCGACCCCATGGACTATAGCCTACTAGGATCCTCTGTCCATGGGATTTCCCAGGCAAAAATACTGGAGTGGGTTGTCATTTCCTTCTCCAGGGGATCTTCCTGGCCCAGGGATCAAACCTGCCAATCCTGGATTGGCAGGCAGATTCTTTACCACTGAGACATCTGGGAAGCCCATACTCAGTAATAAAAAGGAACGAATTACTGGTACAGGCAGCAACAATGTGGATGAATCTCAAAAGTGCTGGATCAGATACAGAAGACAACGTACTGTGTTACATCNCAGGGATCAAACCTGCCAATCCTGGATTGGCAGGCAGATTCTTTACCACTGAGACATCTGGGAAGCCCATACTCAGTAATAAAAAGGAACGAATTACTGGTACAGGCAGCAACAATGTGGATGAATCTCAAAAGTGCTGGATCAGATACAGAAGACAACGTACTGTGTTACATCATTTATGTGACATTCTGGCAAAGACAAAATACAGGAACAGAAAAGAGGCCAGTGATTGCCACGGGCTGGGAGCAAGATGAGGCGATTGACTGTGAAAACAGTTTTTGTTTTGATTGTGGGGGTGGTTCTGTGATTGTGTATGCTTGTTAAAATTCGCAGGACTCTGCACCTAAAAGGGATGACTTTTACTGTAAGTTATACCTCAATTTAATTAAAAAAAAAAAAAAAGAGCAGGTACTAATTGACCATTCAAAAGGAGGAATTGTTTTTTGCTTTTATTTCTTGACCATGCACCATATGGAATCTTAGTTCCCTAACCACAGACTGAACTTGCACCCCCTGTGTTGGACAAGTGGAGTCTTAACCACTGGACCCTCAAGGAAGTCCCCCAAGAGAGTATTTGTGAGCCCTCTGGTCTTGCCCATTGTTCAGAGCCATTTCTGGTAGCACTGAGATATTACTGTTCACTCATGGACACTTGAACAGATTGGCCAAAATGAGTTTAATCAAGGGGTGATTTATAAGGAAAAGGAAACCAACAAGGGTCAGCGAGGCACTCTGGGGCTAGAAGCAGTAGAGAGCCTCAGCTATCCTTAAACCTAAGGTGGTGAGGGGTGGAATGGTTGCTAGAGCACAAAGACAGAGAGCCCAGCCATAGGAGAGGGCCAAGAGGAGCAGCGGGCTCCCACGACCTGGGAGGGATGGAGCTGTGAGATAGATACCCACCTTCACTCGTCTCTGGCCCCCAATGTCCTGCTTCCCTCAGTGGACCAACAGAGAGCAAGGGGGATAAAGGGAGTCCTCAAGACTTGATGGAGTCCACAAGACTCTTGATGCAGCCCACAAGAGCTTCGGCCATCCAGCCGTGGAGTGGATGGAGCATGGAAAGAGATCTTAAAGGGCAAAGGGAACGTGTCCAAT
Organism: Neotragus moschatus; assembly: GCA_006410615.1. Taxonomy (NCBI): domain Eukaryota; kingdom Metazoa; phylum Chordata; class Mammalia; order Artiodactyla; family Bovidae; genus Neotragus; species Neotragus moschatus. Next base: position 130,917 of record SJYA01002458.1, on the reverse strand, counting down.
ATGCAGGTAGTGGGAGAGAGTGGAGCAAGGCCCAGAAGTGCACAGAGCCTTGCTCATCCAGAGAACAGAAAGAGAAACTGGGGTAAACTGGAGAAAGTGATAAGAGATAAAGCTTGAGGGGTGGGCCAGGGCCAGGGCCAGGCCATAGGCAGCTGCTCACATCCCATTAAGGAGCTTTTATCTTATTCTATGGGCTTCCCAGGTGATGCTAGTGGTAAAGACGGCACCTCCCAATGCAGGGCATGGAGGAATCGCATGTTCGATCCCTGGGTCAGGAAGATCCCCTGGATGAGAGCATGGCAACCCACTTCAGTATTCTTGTCTGGAGAATCCCATGGACAGAGAAGCCTGGTGGGCTACAGCCCTCAGGATTGCAAAGAGTCAGACACGACTTAATGACTAAACAGCATCACCTCTGCTGCTGGCACCTTTGCCAGGATGCCCATCACCTCCCATCTACCACAGCCTCCTCTCCAGCCCCCTCTAATCTATTTTCTGCACAAGAGCCCAAGGAAATGTACAATATCGCTTAAGATGCTCCCCCACTGAAAACACCTCGGGGCCCATGGTTAGGGTTGGTTTTCTCTGGGCCCCACTGTGACCTCCAAGGACCTGCACCATCCTGAGTCTGCTCTCCCTCCCCGGAGCCCTGAGGTTCCTCTCACACTGGTCTGCCTTTATTTCCTCAAAGCCTCCAAGCTCTTTCTTCCTGAGATCTGTGCACAAGTTGCTCCTTTTGACTGAGACATCCTTCTGCCCACTCTTCATGTGGCTGCCCTTCTCATGCTTCAGGGTCCTGTCTCCTTTCTCAGGGGCTTTGCTGGTGGTCCAGTGATCAAGACTCTGTGGCATGGGTTTGATCCCTGATCAGGATCCTCACAGGCTGCACAGCTCAAACCCCACTGCCAAAAAAAAACTCTTCCTGAGCAATTTCTCACCCCCAAATGTTGCTACTTCATCCCTCAGTGTGCTTCCTAAAACTTTCAGCACCATCTTCAATGTTTTTGCCTTTTTGCTTGATTCACGTCTCCTACTGAAATGCAAGCTTCATGAGGGCGGGGCCCAGCTCTGTCTTGTTCTTTGTATTCCCAGCATTCAGCACAGGCTTAGCACACAGAGAACCAAGTGAAGAGAACTCCTAGTGGACCACGGAAGATGGCGCCACTTTGGTAATCCACTTCAATCAACAAGAAAGGTACAGTTTCACCAACTGCTTCTCAGATTCAGTTTTTAGTTCCTTTGAGAGGATTTCAGGGCTTGCCAGCTGGCATTAGTGGTAAAGAACCTGCCTGCCATTGCAGGAGATGTTAAGAGACAGGGGTTCAATTCCTGAGTGGGGAAAAATCCCCCGGAGGAAGGCATGGCAACTCACTCCAGTATCCTTGCCTGGAGAATCCCATGGACACAGGAGCCTCGTGGGCTAGTCCATAGGGTCGCAAAGAATTGGACATGACTGAAGCGACTTAGCTGCACACACAAGTCTTTGAAGTGGTGCGAGTGTTCTGGAGTGGAGATGGATAAAGAAGGAGGGTCAAGGAATATGATTCTGCCACTGTCTTTATTTCAGCCATGCCTGGTCTTAGATCTTCAGTCTTCATTATGGCTGTGCGATCTAGTTCCCTGTCCATGGCTCAAACCCAGGCCCCCTGCACTGGGAGCTCGAGTCTTAGCCACTGGACTGCAAGGGAAGTCTCCTGCCACTGGCTTTAGAGCACTCATTTGTTCCTTCATCAGACATCTGCTGTGTGCCAGCTGGAGTCCCTGCCCTCAAGGAGCTCTCAGTCTGCTGGGAGGTAAATGGATTCCATGCAGGGGGCCCAGTGCTGCGAGGGGAGCCCAGACAGCCAGTTCTCTTAGGCCCATGTCTCAGGCCTTGACTGCAGGCCTGAAGTGACCCCTTGACCCCCCACCAGGAAGGTAAGGCTGTCTCCCCAGCCCCCATCAGGGGCCCTGCCAGAAGAGGGGTAGTGATGAGCAAACAGTGGATTCTCCAGGTGAAAACGTTACATAGGGACTTCCCTGATGGTCCAGTGGCTGAGACTCCGTGCTCCCATTGCAGGGATCCCAGGTTCAATCCCTGGTCAGGGAACTAGATCCCACATGCCACAACTAAAGATCCTGCATGCCGCAACTAAGACTCACAACAGCTCCCCCAAAAGTGACAATAATAATGATCCTAAGAGCAAATACTGAATAGTGCTCCCCTGGCCCAGTCACTGTTCTAAGCATTTGGTCTGTGTTAACTCAGGGCCCTCCCAGCAATCCCAGGAGGAAGTATTTGAAGGAGTAAGAATGACGCCACTGGAGAACACCCCCGCAGCAGGATCCTAAATGTCACTGCTGACGGCAGGGATTAACTGTAGGGATTTAAGGCAGACACACAGCAGCACTTCCTGACCACAAGGACTCATGAGACGAACATAACTCCTCTTTCAGAACAGACCGTTGTCTGGAACACATTCAGATAGTGGAGGGGGTAAGGTGGGGTGGACCCTGGATGACCCCACTCATCCAATGTATTACTGAGCGCCTTACCCCGCCAGGGGCTGACCTCAGGCTGCTGGAAGGGATAGAAGGGGTGAGATCTTTCAGTGCAACGTTAAGCCCAGCGCTGGAATGACGGGTCTGGGAACAGGGAGGGTAGCGAAGCCTGCAGGGGTGGGAGCACCCTAGATGCGCAGCGTGTGGGGTCGGTGGATACCCCGAGGGCCCAGAGGCACGGGCTTGGCACCCTGCCCCTCCCCCAGCGTACTCGTGTAACCGGGAGCGCCGGGACCCTCCAACGTCAGCGCGGCCTGCGCATGCGCCGTCACTTCCGGTGGGCTGGGCTCGGGGGGCACTAGAGGGAGGGCGGTTCCGTCAAGTCAGGATCCTAGCTACCCTGGGGTTCCGTATCTGTGCTCGGGTTCCAGGCCCAGGATCCGGGCTGCATTTCCCAGGAGCTCGGGTGCGAGCTCGGTAAGCGTGCCTGGTCAATGTGAAACTGATTCCCCCAGGGGAATCACGGTACCCAAAGCCGGCAGGGGGAGCGGGGGGCGTGGCGGGGGGGGGCGATATCGAAGTTGCCAAGGCTCTGACCATCCGGCGCGGAGTCTTGATGCTCCTGACGAGGAACACCACGATGAGGTCTGCCTGACCCACTGATGAGTACTCTGGGGGTTACCAAGGTCGGGTCGTTGCTACTTCCAACCGCTGGGCTTGACTCACTACCCAGCTTAGAGGAAAGGCCTGAAGTGGATTGAATACAGGACTTGTTGTCTGGTAGTTCAGGGAGGCTGAGAAATTTCCTTCTTCAAAGGCAGATCTGATTTTCTTCCTCCCGGAATAGTTTTGAAAGTATTAAAACTGTCTGCCCTGAAGGCACTGGGAGTGGCCCCACTGGCCAAAGAGGCAACCAATCCAGGCAAAGGGCCCAGCACAGACCTGGCATGTAGCAGGCACTTCACCCCAGTCACCCCAGCCTCTACCCTCGGTTCTGTGCAGGCAGGACAAGGAGACTCCACCAACCTGGAAGAGCTGGTTGCCCATCTCTAGCTCTCCTCCCGCACCAGCCTCCTGAGATCTAGGGGCTCCAGCCTGAATCACTCTTCCCAGTGGTGAGGCAGCAACAAGAATCCAGCCTTTGTGACAGGCTTATTTTTCCCTGCCAGGGGATGCTTCCGTGGCTGGGGCAGGGAGCAAGTGGCTCCAGGAAGGGAGCGTATTTGGGTCATGCTGAGGATGTGGTCGGTGTGGTAAAGGTCCAAAGCTGAGTGATGACCTATGAGCTGAACATGGGGGTCTGTTAAGTCANTAGTCCATAGGGTCGCAAAGAATTGGACATGACTGAAGCGACTTAGCTGCACACACAAGTCTTTGAAGTGGTGCGAGTGTTCTGGAGTGGAGATGGATAAAGAAGGAGGGTCAAGGAATATGATTCTGCCACTGTCTTTATTTCAGCCATGCCTGGTCTTAGATCTTCAGTCTTCATTATGGCTGTGCGATCTAGTTCCCTGTCCATGGCTCAAACCCAGGCCCCCTGCACTGGGAGCTCGAGTCTTAGCCACTGGACTGCAAGGGAAGTCTCCTGCCACTGGCTTTAGAGCACTCATTTGTTCCTTCATCAGACATCTGCTGTGTGCCAGCTGGAGTCCCTGCCCTCAAGGAGCTCTCAGTCTGCTGGGAGGTAAATGGATTCCATGCAGGGGGCCCAGTGCTGCGAGGGGAGCCCAGACAGCCAGTTCTCTTAGGCCCATGTCTCAGGCCTTGACTGCAGGCCTGAAGTGACCCCTTGACCCCCCACCAGGAAGGTAAGGCTGTCTCCCCAGCCCCCATCAGGGGCCCTGCCAGAAGAGGGGTAGTGATGAGCAAACAGTGGATTCTCCAGGTGAAAACGTTACATAGGGACTTCCCTGATGGTCCAGTGGCTGAGACTCCGTGCTCCCATTGCAGGGATCCCAGGTTCAATCCCTGGTCAGGGAACTAGATCCCACATGCCACAACTAAAGATCCTGCATGCCGCAACTAAGACTCACAACAGCTCCCCCAAAAGTGACAATAATAATGATCCTAAGAGCAAATACTGAATAGTGCTCCCCTGGCCCAGTCACTGTTCTAAGCATTTGGTCTGTGTTAACTCAGGGCCCTCCCAGCAATCCCAGGAGGAAGTATTTGAAGGAGTAAGAATGACGCCACTGGAGAACACCCCCGCAGCAGGATCCTAAATGTCACTGCTGACGGCAGGGATTAACTGTAGGGATTTAAGGCAGACACACAGCAGCACTTCCTGACCACAAGGACTCATGAGACGAACATAACTCCTCTTTCAGAACAGACCGTTGTCTGGAACACATTCAGATAGTGGAGGGGGTAAGGTGGGGTGGACCCTGGATGACCCCACTCATCCAATGTATTACTGAGCGCCTTACCCCGCCAGGGGCTGACCTCAGGCTGCTGGAAGGGATAGAAGGGGTGAGATCTTTCAGTGCAACGTTAAGCCCAGCGCTGGAATGACGGGTCTGGGAACAGGGAGGGTAGCGAAGCCTGCAGGGGTGGGAGCACCCTAGATGCGCAGCGTGTGGGGTCGGTGGATACCCCGAGGGCCCAGAGGCACGGGCTTGGCACCCTGCCCCTCCCCCAGCGTACTCGTGTAACCGGGAGCGCCGGGACCCTCCAACGTCAGCGCGGCCTGCGCATGCGCCGTCACTTCCGGTGGGCTGGGCTCGGGGGGCACTAGAGGGAGGGCGGTTCCGTCAAGTCAGGATCCTAGCTACCCTGGGGTTCCGTATCTGTGCTCGGGTTCCAGGCCCAGGATCCGGGCTGCATTTCCCAGGAGCTCGGGTGCGAGCTCGGTAAGCGTGCCTGGTCAATGTGAAACTGATTCCCCCAGGGGAATCACGGTACCCAAAGCCGGCAGGGGGAGCGGGGGGCGTGGCGGGGGGGGGCGATATCGAAGTTGCCAAGGCTCTGACCATCCGGCGCGGAGTCTTGATGCTCCTGACGAGGAACACCACGATGAGGTCTGCCTGACCCACTGATGAGTACTCTGGGGGTTACCAAGGTCGGGTCGTTGCTACTTCCAACCGCTGGGCTTGACTCACTACCCAGCTTAGAGGAAAGGCCTGAAGTGGATTGAATACAGGACTTGTTGTCTGGTAGTTCAGGGAGGCTGAGAAATTTCCTTCTTCAAAGGCAGATCTGATTTTCTTCCTCCCGGAATAGTTTTGAAAGTATTAAAACTGTCTGCCCTGAAGGCACTGGGAGTGGCCCCACTGGCCAAAGAGGCAACCAATCCAGGCAAAGGGCCCAGCACAGACCTGGCATGTAGCAGGCACTTCACCCCAGTCACCCCAGCCTCTACCCTCGGTTCTGTGCAGGCAGGACAAGGAGACTCCACCAACCTGGAAGAGCTGGTTGCCCATCTCTAGCTCTCCTCCCGCACCAGCCTCCTGAGATCTAGGGGCTCCAGCCTGAATCACTCTTCCCAGTGGTGAGGCAGCAACAAGAATCCAGCCTTTGTGACAGGCTTATTTTTCCCTGCCAGGGGATGCTTCCGTGGCTGGGGCAGGGAGCAAGTGGCTCCAGGAAGGGAGCGTATTTGGGTCATGCTGAGGATGTGGTCGGTGTGGTAAAGGTCCAAAGCTGAGTGATGACCTATGAGCTGAACATGGGGGTCTGTTAAGTCAGTGGTCCCCAACTTTTTTGGCACCAGGGGCTGGTTTCATAGAAGACAATTTATCCACCAGCCAGGATTGGGGGGTGGGGGGGAGGGCTGTGATTTTGGATGATTCAAGTACATTACATTTACTGTGCACGTTATTTCTATTTTTCTTACATCAGCTCCATCTAAAATCAGCAGGTATTAGATCCCAGAGGGTGAGGGACCCCTGTTCTAAGTCCTTACTGAAAGCAGTCTTAACTGCAGGGGTTGGAGTGAATTTTCAGGTTGATGGGTTTGCTTTTCATTGCTAGCATCCTCACTGCCCAGGTCCTGGCCCCCAGCCCTTTGCCCCTGCTCTTCTCTGAGGACTCCTTAAACTCTCTGGCTCCTGTGGGTACATGTCCACGGGCTGCAGAATGAAGAACAAATGGAAAGGGATTTGGTGGTTTGAGTGTGCTGTCCAGTCCCCTCGGGATCTCAGCCCCCAACCTGTTTGTCCCTTAGACTCATTTTGTCCCCATCTCAATAAATGGCATCACCATCGCCCAGTTACTAAAGCCACACATTTAAGGGATCTTTCTGATTTTTCGTCAATTCACCTGTATATCTTCGTTGCTGTTCAGTCGCTAAGTGGTGTCTTACTCTTTGAGACCACATGGACTGCAGCTCACTAGGCTTCTCTGACCTTCACTATCTCCTGGAGTTTGCTCAAACTCATCTCCATTGAATCGGTGATGCTAGCCAACCATCTTATTCTCTGTTGCCCTCTTCTCCTGCCTTCAATCTTTCCCAGCATCAGAGTCTTTTCCAAAGAGTCGGTCTTCCCATCAGGTGGCCAAAGTATTGGAGCTTCAACATTAGCCCTTCCAGTGAATATTCAGGGTTGATTTCCTCTAGAATTGACGGGTTTGACCTCCTTACTGTACAAGGGATTCTGAAGAGTCTTCTCCAGTATCGCAATTCAAAAGCATCAACTTGCACGTGCGCTTCACCACCTATGAGGTTCGCATGTGGACTAGAGGGCCAGAATATTCTCCATGGACAGCATGCTGTTCAAACAGCATTTGAAGACCTAAAAGAGTACAAACCTACCTATCTTCAAACTAAAGGAGTCCTGTGTACGACGGCGCTACAGTGACTTTGAATGGCTAAAAAATGAGCTGGACCGAGATAGTAAGATTGTAGTACCACCACTCCCTAGGAAAGCCTTGAAGCGGCAGCTCCCTTTTCGAGGAGACGAAAGGATCTTTGAGGAGTCCTTTATTGAAGAAAGGAGGCAGGGCCTGGAACAGTTTATTAACAAAATTGCTGGGCACCCACTGGCTCAGAATGAACGCNACCGAGATAGTAAGATTGTAGTACCACCACTCCCTAGGAAAGCCTTGAAGCGGCAGCTCCCTTTTCGAGGAGACGAAAGGATCTTTGAGGAGTCCTTTATTGAAGAAAGGAGGCAGGGCCTGGAACAGTTTATTAACAAAATTGCTGGGCACCCACTGGCTCAGAATGAACGCTGCCTACACATGTTCCTGCAGGAGGAGGCAATTGACAGGAACTATATCCCTGGGAAGGTGTGCCAGTAGGAGCCCCTCTCACCACTTGCCCTCTACTTTCCTGCTGAAATGACATTGGTTTTTACACTAAGCCTCTGTCTCTCTCTGATCTGAAGTTGTCTGTCAATCCCCTGGCCTGGTAGACTGTCTGGCATCATGTTCCTTGGTACCTGACTATACCATNTCCCTGGGAAGGTGTGCCAGTAGGAGCCCCTCTCACCACTTGCCCTCTACTTTCCTGCTGAAATGACATTGGTTTTTACACTAAGCCTCTGTCTCTCTCTGATCTGAAGTTGTCTGTCAATCCCCTGGCCTGGTAGACTGTCTGGCATCATGTTCCTTGGTACCTGACTATACCATGGGCACTCTACTAGGATCCTCTTCTCTGAGGAGAGGTGGGAAACCACAGGCAGATGCCCTTTGCTTGGGATTGGGGGGGTGGGTGGGGGTATTGGACTGGAAGGCAATTTCTTGGGCATTTACCCATACCAGAAGGCCAACCTTGGGGGCGTGGGTCTTGTGTTGGTGGGGCACTTGGATACATACTGATGCTGCAAGTCCAGGGGACTTTTTTCTTACTCTTCGGTTTAACCAGGAACGCTGAGCAGGGAAAGACCCTGCCTTTCCTACCTGCATGAACTTTTTTCTTTGAGAGAGACCCCGAAGCTCTCATTTTCTCTAGGCCTTTTCCCAGTTTTCTCAAGAGTTTCTTTTGTTATACTTTCTCTCTCCCTTGTTGCTTTCCATGGCAGTAATTCTAGGGTCTAAGCAGTCTGTTTATGGAACAAGGTGTGTGGGTTTTTTGGGCCCATCATCATGGCTGCTTCAGAGTCGAAGAAAGCCATAGGACAGTCAAGGAGATCCTGTTGCCTAGCCCCTCCTTTGTGGCTCCCCCCTCTGGCTACCTGTTTCTTGCTCACCAGCAGGTGAGTCAGTATGGGCTGGGCCAGCAGTTCTCTTTCCCCAAGTCCTCGCTACTTTTTATGGGTTAGCTTTGCAGGTTTGGTGGCTGAGAGGGCTTGGGGGAACTCACCACTGCCAGGTAACTCCCTGAAGAGTGGGAGTAGATCATTTTCTAGGTACCTCCCAGTGGTAGGGAAGGACATTACCACTCTCTTCCTTCCATTCTCCCTCCCCATCCCACCCCCCATCCTATTTAGTGCTGCCACAAGGTAGAAACATATGAACAAACCACACAGTCTGACTTCTCCTAAGCACTTTGAGCTGTTGAATGGGGCTTAGGGGCAAGAGTTGTCACTGTCCTCCCCAGCTTGGTCACAAGGTTATTGAACTGCCTGCACTTGTTTCCCATGGAACCCCAGCATTCTCCCCAGAAGCTGAGCTAGGGTTAGCAGCTGGGTATAGATTTCCTAAATCTTAGAGTCTGAAGCAGCTTCTTGAGGCTGGCAGCTTTCCTGGGCTTCTATCTTGGAGGTGGTGGTTTGTTTACTGGAGCCCAGTGTCTGTCCCAAGTGGTGGGATGGGAGCAGGTTAACTCTGGTGTCAGGTCAAAAGTGGGGGCTCTTTGCTTAGACTTTCTGTCATGGAAGGGTTGGAGTTCTTTATATAGGGTCTTGGGGAAAAGGATTACTGATTCTGACAAGACCCTGAACAGAGAGGTTAAGGATTGGATTTTAACATGGGATTTGTCCAGCTATATGTTGACGTTCCCTGAGACAGACCAGCTCTCCGGCTACCGGGCCTAAGCAGCCCCTAGAGTGAAGCTCTGCCCCCTTTCCCACCTTTCCAGTGTTGGTGTTGTTGCTGCCTTTTTCATCTGTATACTCTGTTACTGTTTGTTTTTAAAGATTCATTCTTTCATTGTGCACAAGTGCTGAGAGCTTGAGGTCCCATTTATGCTATGTATATATCCTGACTCTGGGCTTTCATTCAGCAAAATGTTCATTCTTCTGTCAGACAATGTCATATTCAACTCTGTTCATGTTAAACCACTGTGAAGCAAAAAAAAAAAAAAACCCATCAACTTTTTGGCTCTCAGCCTTTTTAGCTTAAATATTTCTCATCTCGTTCCATCTCCACTTCCATCAGACATGCCCTACATGATCACAAAAGCCTCCAAAATGATCTTCTTCCTTCTACTCTTTATTTCTTTTTCTCTCTTCTTCTTCTTCTTTTTTTTTTTTTTTTTTTTTTTTTTGGCCCCTTGGCTTGTAGAATCTTAATTCTCTGACCAGAAATTGAACCTGTGCTGCCTGCAGTGGAAGTGAGGAGTTGCAACCACTGGACTGCCAGGGAAGTCCCATGTTGCTTCCACTCTTGCTCTCCTCCAATCCATGCTCCAAAACTGCCAGTGATATTTCACAACTGAAAATGAAAAGCATTTTATTGAGTCTCTTTGTCTATTAGGAACAAAATAAAATCCCCAGTTCTTTCCCATGGCACTAACTCCAGTTATGCTGGGCTTCCTTCAGTTTCTGATGTATGTCCAACTTTTCCTGTCTTACAGTCTTTGACCCTGTTAATTTCCTTCATAGCACATTTATTTATCCTTGCTAGAATGCATGCTACACAAGGACAGAAACTGACTGTTTTTCGGCCATAGGATTTTTCTCTTCTTCTTGAGTAAACTATTGTATTAAAATATAACATATTCAGAGAAATGCATGTATCATAATTGATTTTACAAATGAATACATCTGTGTGTAACGAACACCCAGATCAGAAAATAAAACACTTCCAGCCCCTCAGTGTTCCCCCACATGTCTCCCCAAGGGCAAATATTATCCTGATTAGATTTGTTTTGCCAATTTTGAACTTTATGTAAATGGAATTATGACACACACCCCCAAATGCCCACATTCTAATCACCAGAATCTTTGAATATATTACTTCACCTAGCAAAAGGTATTTTGCAGATCTGGTTAAATCAAGGATCTTGAGATGAGGCAGATTATGGTGGATTATTCAGGTGGTTCCAGTGTACACACAGGGTCTTTAAAGTGGAAGAAAGGGGCCAAAGATGTCAGAGTGATACAGTGTGAGAAAGGTCATTTTCTGTTGGTGGATTTCAAGATGGAAAAGGGTGGCTATGGGTCATGGAATGTGGGCAGCCTCTAGAAGGTGAGAGCAGCAAGGAAAGAGATGCTTGCCTGGAGCCTCCAGACGGGGACACAGCCTTGCAGATAACTAGATATTAGTCATTGAGAGCCATGTCAATCTTCTAACTTGCGGAACTGTAAGATAATAAATTTGTGTTGTTTGAAGCGACTAAATTTGGAGTAATTTGTTACAGAAACAATGGTGCCTCCTTCTTCCCCCCTACAGGTGTCGATTCTTCTAAAGAAGTTCAATGCCTTGTCACATGTTTATTGGGTCATTTATGAAGTGCTTGGTCAAGTCTTTTTTTTTTTTAATTTTTTACTTGGCTGCACTGGGTCTTAGTTGCAGCATGTGGGCTCTAGTTCTCCTACCCGGGATCGAACCTGCACCCCCTGGATTAGGAGCGCAGAGTCCTAACCACTGGACCACTGGGGAGTCCCCTTGGTCAAGTCTTTTATGCACTTTCCCACTGAGCTTTCTTGTGGATTTGCAGGTGTTCTTTTTCTGTTCCGGATACAAGTACTTTGTCGGATGTATTTGCGACGAGTGGTTTATGGTCAGGGTGCTTTAATAGTACCAGCGCGTGGTAGGTCCTAATATAAAATGAGTTACGTGTATACTTGATTCCGAAAACTCCTTTAAGGAAAGAATGTTCGGAGAGGTGACTCTACAGACGCTGTAAGCAGTGTAATTGGGCATACGATATGGATCTCAAGTAGAGGGAAAGGGGATCTTAAAGGGAAAGACCCAAAATGCGGGTAACAGTCAAAGTTCACCACTCCTAGCGTGAGGTTTCAGGCCACAGGCATTTAAACACAATTTCCTAAAGGTAATTTTAAATTAATTTTCATTCATTCCAAGAGTGTCCATGGAAGGGAGCAATGGGTCAGCCTGCTCTAGGCACTGAAGAGCCAGCTGAGAACGCGAGACTAGATCGTTGCTGTTAGGAGAGCTACAGGGAGAGAGAGACAACAATAGGTAAACATCATAAAACGATTTCACACATTGAGATGTAAACTGGAGTGAGACTAGAAGGGGAGGGCTGGTTTCAGCAACAGCGCGACCGCCTCTTCGCGGAGATCCCGCCCTCGGCCCCGCCTCCTATTTTGCATACATCTCCTGATTGGCCGGTGGCTTCTGGCTCCACCCCTCGGAGCGGGCAGCTAGGGAAGCGCGGGGCGGACACCACCAGGATGCAGCGGCGGCTCCGGGTGTCGCCGGGCGGGCCGGGGGCATCGCGGGCAGGAGCCGGGCTGGGGGCGCCCGCCGCGGCACCCGCGCGCTCCTAGTGCCCCAGACCTGCCGGTCGGGCCAGGGGCCTCCTTGTCGTCTTCCCGCCCGCCGTCCCCGCCCCTCCACCCTTTGTGCAGCCGCTGCCCGGTGCGCCCGGCTCTGCAAGACCCCAGCCCGGCGGCCCGTGGCAGCGAGCCAGCCCCGCGTGGGCGTCCGGCCGGCGGCCGATGGCGAGGGGGCGCGGCGCGGGCGGAGGCACTGCAGCCCGAGTCCGCGACGCGGAAGGCTCGGCCCGCCTCCGCCGCATTGTCCCGGGCCCCGCGCCCCAGCCCTGAGCCGCGTCACCGCAGCGCCCGCCCGCCACCCGCCGCCTGCGGGGCCATGCGGAGGGCCGCCAGGATGGAGGACTTCACGGCAGAGGAAGAGGAGCCCTGGTACGACCAGCAGGACCTGGAGCAGGGTGAGCGCAGGGAGCGGGAAAGCGGGGTGCGCCCGGCGACCCCTGTCCCCTTCTCCATTGTTGGGAGGTGTTACCCCGGGGGGTGCCGGACTGCACCCGGCATGCCAGACTCTGAGAGGAGATGCGTCTGGAAAATGGGGACGTGGAGAGACGGTGGCCTGCCCCGGAAAAGCGGAACCAGACCGGTGGAGACCTGCAAAAGTCGGGGGAGCGGTCTTCTTTCCCTAAACAACAGGGGCGGACATCACTCAGTTTGCCCACCTCATCTTAGAGGCAGGAACTGCCCAGGAGCCCCGGGTATGGTTGAGGGGTCTGAGAATGCTAACTGGAAGTCTTTGGAGGCCAGGAGGCGGCTTGTTGGTTCTGTTTTTCTGAGTGGGGTTGTGTGTGGGGAGAGGTGAGGGGAGGAAGTTAATCCCGTTCTAAATCCAGCAGCACCCTTCCCTGCCAGGATTCCGGAGCTCACAGACTCCTAGAAAGTTTCCCCAACTCCCTTCCCCTCCCCCGGGGGAAGTGATGAGGGTGCGGGCATACTTGCGGGTGAAGACAGCAGAGACAACTAGAGTCCAGCCCGCCTTCTGGAGGGAGGAGTCCCGGGGGCCCTTCCCCTGCTGGCCTTCTCCCAAATGGCGCAAGGTCTGGAGCAGGTCGGATCTGGGAATTCTGAGCAGTGCCCCAGATCAGAGCCTGAGTAAAGAGGGAGCCACGTTTCCATCTTTCCCATGAGGGCAAAGAGGGCGACTGGAAGGGGGTTGGTGAGGTGGCCGGGGTGACATCACTCCGAGGAGGGGGCGGGGCTGTTAGGACAGGAGGGAGGAGAAGGCTTGAGAGGGTCAGGGCCACAAGGCCTGCTGGAATCCAATTCACCCTCTCTTCGCCAAAGTGCCTCCTTCTAGGATGGTCAGAATTGGAGGGGCTAGGAAGTGTATCCTAGAAGTGACCATAGTCACCCAGCAAGCCGGGTGGGTGTGGACAGTCTGGGTGTGGGCCGACAGCCTCCGCTCTGGGTCTCCAACTCTGCGGCCCAGATATCTGCCTTTGCCCCTGTGCGAGGCATCTACCCCCATCCTGGAGCCTTTGTGTTTCAGCCCTGACCCACAACCCCAAGTGGCCAGATTTGCTGGTAGATGAGACTCTGCCCTTGTGCTCCGAGCTGTGGGTTAATCGGAGCCTCTGGGGGACCAAGGTGGGACTGAGGGTGCTGGGCTAGACCCTGCCTCTACCCTCAGCCTCCCTGCCTGGAGTGAAATGCCAGATCCTGGCTGCAACAGCTCCTTCCCCCACCCTGGGCCAACTACTCCCAAAACCTCACATTACACAAAACACCTATCAGGCTCCACTGTGTCAGATGCCATCCTGGGAGCTGGGAGCAGTCCTAGCCCTGGCCTCCTAGGTGCACCCGGGTAGGTGAAGTTGGGCTTGTAACTGAGTGGGGACGACAAGATGCAATGAGAGGGCTTCACGGAAGAGGTGGGCCTGGAAGGAAAGATTGGAAGCTGAGTGCCTGGGAAGATGGCCTCCTCGGAGGCAGATGCTAATGTCATTGCTGTCTCATTCCATTCCCGCGCCCCTGAAGAAGGCTCTGGCACCATGCCCAGCCCAGATGTGGGAGGAAGGAGCCAGGGAGAAAGGCTGGCAGATGTGCTGCATCCGGAGAGGGAGGGATGCCCAGATCCCAGCGTGGCTGGGTAGCCAGGCTCTGGGGCCACCCAGGGTCAGGAATGGGCCCCACAGGCCCCGACTTTTCTGGCCTTGCTGGTCTGCAGCAGTCGGCCTAGCCTCATGAACTGAGTAGCAGCTGGATCCCAGCAGCAAGGAGGGAAACCAGAGACCGTCTCAGAAGAAACGAGAACTTTCGACCAAAACCCCAACGTCTGCTTGCCAAGGGCCAGGTGCGGGACCAAGTCTGAGGACTTGATCTCCACCCTCCGGAGTCTCCACAGCCCAGCCGAGGAAGCAGGAATGGGATCAAACCAGTGCTTGTGGGTGAGCCACAGGGGCTCTGCAGCAGTGAGCCCTGCAGACAGTGAGAACAGACTTCAGGGCCCTCTGCTGTGAGATGCACAAGATTTAAGCACCCCCTCAGAGCTGGAGGGGGAGCAGCCACACCCCAAACCCCTACTGCCCCGGCAGAGGAAGGAAGGCCAGTGGTCTAGTGGAGACAGTATGTGTTCTAAGGCACAGAGTGATATGAAAAGACCGCACCGGAAAGTGGGAATTATCCAGAGTGTCAGGGGTGGGGTTGGAGGGAGGCCCAGGCACAGCTCCTGCAGCACCATCCCTGTGGGGCCTGGCATAAAGCACCGGAGGGTGGGGTGAACTTGGGCCAGAGGCCAGCCACATGAGGGATTGGTGCCTGTGGCTTCCCCCTTCCCCTCACCCAGTGCCCCAATTCTCTCCTGCCCAGCGCCCCCTAGTTGCCTCTGAGCATCCCGGGATGTGGTTTTTCTCAGCCAGCTCCATCCCTGCTGAGGATGGGTCCCAAATTTACTTTCAGATGCTTCGCCATCAAGCTCCTGTTCGACTTTGACGTTGTTCTGTCCTAGTGGAGGGAGGCAGTGGGGACAGACAAGGCCCTCAGTTCTCACTGTGCTCCCTCTGTCCTCTGCCACAAGCACCCGTGAAAATAGAAAAAGCCATTAATTATTAAGCGCTGGCACTCTCTCTGCCTGCCTCCCTCCCCCACCTTGGACCAGGTGTGGCTGGCCCTGTGGGTACCTCTTTCCAGACTGAGAAATGGCTGCTGAGTCACACATTTGAAGTCTTGGGCTCCTGACCTTGAGTCTCAGCCTCAGGGCCGAGCTCTGACATGGCAAGGGGAGGAAGGTGAGTGGACTCCAAGTCCGCAGACCCAGAGTTCCCAACATTGGTGCCCTGAAGGCTGTGAACAGACCCCTGCCACACTGCCAGGTGGTAGCTGGCCTCCTCCCATCCCTTTTTGTCTTTTCTTCCCTGTGTCTGCCCCCTGTCCTTTTCTTGTCTCTCTTCTCCCGAGTCAAGGGGGCTCCATGCTAACCCCAGTCAGGAGGGGCAGTGGGATTTCAGGGTTTCCTTTCAAAGACATCCCCCTGGCTCCCAGCCATTGTCTCTCGGGTTCTGGGGCATCGCTCCCAGGCAACACCTTGACTAGCATTCAGAGCCCACTGCAGGAGATCCCAGAAAACTTAGATCCAGGCAGGGGAGATGCCAGTTCAGACCCAGTACCTTCCCAGTAATGGTCTAGTGTAACCATTATTCTGGCTATGGCAGGATACTGCCATATTACTCCAGATTCCACTCCAGCTTAGCCAGCTCCTCTATTCCCCCACTCCTAGGCCCCCCTCCCACTCTGGTCTGGGGTCTGCACCCTCCCCAGAGCCATCCCCAGCCCTCATCTAGCTGGGGTCCTTTCCTCAGCACTTGGCTCCACTCAGTCCCCTGCCCTGAAGCTTCTAGACTTTTCTCGTAATCCCTCCTGGCTGCTCTGACCAGCTTAGCTTCCACTGTGATCCAATTTCCCTGAAACAGTCCCTGAGATTTTCCCCCACCCCAAACTACTTCCACTGTGTTCTCTTCCTCCGCTTCCTTGGAATCACTAGGCAGCTCTGGTCACATTCACTGCCTTCAACATCCCCAGTTTATAATGTGACCTGCAGCCACTCCAGCCCACCCTGCTGGTGGTAGGAATACATACCCAGCTCAGATACTCACCTGGAAGAAAAAACATAAAGCGCAGTTGTTCTTGGCTCTGACTGTGACCTTGGACTCTAGCTTAAGTTTCAGGGGTTTCATGCAGGTCATCCACAGAGCCTGTCCCCTGAAGCCAAGGTAGGAGACAGCATCAGTAGCAATGGCCCCATTGCAGACCACCTGACCCAGTTCCCAAGGCAAAAAAAAAAAAAAAGCTGTGTTGAGTGTGACCTTCTGTTTTTCCATTGATACCTGAGTTATTTGAAAGGGTTTGTGGATGAGCCAAATGCTCGCCATCTCATTACAGAGAAAAGGGGGCGCTGGTGTGCCTCCCTCATCATGAACCAGGGGTGGTTGGTCCTGCAGAATTTCCACCAAGCACACAGCAGAAATTGACCTGCCCTCCTCTTTGAGACCACAATGTGATTCTTGGCTTCCCTTATAAATATATATGTAAATATAAATGAATAATATATATATAAACATACTACTCTTTGCTTCTTTTTTAAAAAAATTTATTGGAGTAGAGTTGATTTGCAGTGTTGTGTTAGTTTCTGCTCTACGGCAGAGTGAATCAGTTAGATATATATCTACTCTGTTTTTAGATTCTCTTCCCATATAGGTCATTACAAAGTATTAAGTAGACTCACCTGTGCTATGGGCTTCCCAGGTGGCATTAGTGGTAAAGAACCTGCCTACCAATGCAGGAGACATAAGGCGGTGCAGGTTTGGTCCCTGGATGGGGAAGATCCCCTGGAGAAGGGAATGGCAACCCACGCCAGTATTCTTGCTTGGAGAATCCCTTGGACAGAGGAGCCTGGTGGGCTACAGTCCATAGGATCACCAAGAGTCGGACATGACTGCAGCGACTTAGCACACATGCGTCTGTGGTATACAGTAGGTCCTTGTTCATTATCTTATACATTACCCTTTGTGTCTGAAAGGAGTTAGGCCTATATATGTGGAAATATCTGCTCCAAATGTCATGATACCCTCACCCAACTCCAGACCCACTTGAGATAATTTTTAGGGATTCTGGCACCTGCCACTTCCTTCTAACCCCCACTCCTCTCCACCACACAACCCCTTGAAGACAGAGCAGGCTTTGAAGTCTGGTCCAGTTCTAATACCCAGCAAACCCTTCCACCCCTCTCCTGTTGAGTGAGCTCCGGTCGTCCTTCCAAGCCCACCTCCAAAGCTGCTCCTTGTCTGAGATTCCCACCATCCGCGTAGTGAGCTCGCCCTTCCCTATCTCCCAGGGCACTTTGCCCCTCTGTTTGCTGATGTTCTTATCACATTCCACTCACTCGTTCTTTCAAAAAAAGATTTATTATTCCCCTCCTCTGTGCCGAGTATTGTTCTAAGTCCTCAGGGTATCAGTGACTGAAACAGGCAAAATCCCTACCCTGTAAGCTTACCATTAGTCAAGGGGCAGGAGCACGTTAATGAGCAAATTGTTGGGTAAGTTAGATAGCGATAGGAGCTAAGGAGAAAAATGAAGCAGGGAGGGCGTGGGGGTGGGGGAGGGTGCGATTTTGAATCCGTGTTTGAGAAAGGCTTCCTGGAGGATGTGACATTAAAGCACAGACTTGAGGGCACAGAGGGAGGAACCCTGGGAATGTCCGGGGAGAGGGCATTCCAGGCCAATGCACAGGTCTCCTCAGGGCTTACATCTCCTTCCAGGCCTCGAGTCTCCCCAGAGGCGGCCCCTGGGTCCTGGTTCTCCCGGGGTCCGCAAGACTCCGCCCAGAATGCATGTCCAGAGCAGGAGTGGGAGGGGTTTCTGACTCCGTTCTCAGTTGCTCACGCTCCTCCCACCCTCCGCCTGCCCCGCCACCAGACTTGCACTTGGCCGCAGAGCTGGGGAAGACGCTGCTGGAGAGGAACAAGGAGTTAGAGGAGTCTCTGCAGCAGATGTACTCCACCAACGAGGAGCAAGTGCAGGAGATCGAGGTGAGGGGTCCCCTGGGCCCTACACACGCTCCCCGACCCATCGAGGGCCCCGCAGTCCGTGTGCACCTGTGTGCAGCTTCGGCAAAGGCACCCCACCTTAGCAGACCCAGCCTTGACCCCAAAGCCTTGTGCAGTCCACAACCTGCACAACTGTCCCAGGCAGCCCCGATGAACCACCAGCTCAACCCCCTCCCTCCGCGGCAGACGAATACCCCAAAGCAAACCTGTTCCTGAAAGTGGGAGGAGGGCCCAGGCAGAGACACTTTCCCCAATTCAGTTCTGAAAGGTAACTATCCCACCCCTACACCCACCCCCCAGTACCTGACCAAACAGCTGGACACACTGCGCCACGTGAATGAACAGCACGCCAAAGTGTACGAGCAGCTGGACCTGGCAGCCCGAGACCTGGAGCTGACCAATCAGAAGCTGGCGCTGGAGAGCAAGGTGGCCCAGCAGAAGATCCACGGGTGAGGGCTGGTGGAGCTGGGAACGCAGGTGTGGGGTGGTGAGGGGGAGGCCCAGGCCCAGATGTACCTGTGTATGTGTGTGGGGGGGTACCAGTGGGTGTGACTCAGATTCCCTCTCCCAAAAGCCCAGGTCTGGGAACCTGGGATGGTAGTGACTTTGCCCTCATTGATTTGGGCTGGTTTAACATTCCGGCCACAACCCTTCTTTAAGCACCAACTATATCCCAGGCTCTGTTTTAGGGAAAATATAGTGATGGGAATGCAGAGACACTGTCCGACCCTCTGGGGGGGAAGGCAGGTACGTGAATGTTTTATTGCAGTGTAAAGTGATATACGTGATAGAAGAGTGTACAAGGAACTAAGGAGACAGGGCTTCCCAGGTAGTCCGGTGGTTAAGACTACACACTTCCACTGCAGGAGTACAGGTTTGATCCCAGGTCAAGGAACTAAGATTTTGCACATCGTATGGCCCCAAAATAAATATAAATTAATTAAGTGAGAGTGAAAGTCTCTCAGTCGTGTCCAACTCTTTTCGACCCCATGGACTATACAGTCCGTGGAATTCTCCAGGCCAGAATACTGGTTTGGGTAGCTGTTCCGTTCTCCAAGGGATCTTCTCAACCCAGGGATCAAACCCAGGTCTCCCGCATTGCAGGCAGATTCTTTACCAGCTGAGCTACCAGGGAAGCCCAATTAAATAAAGTAAAAATCTTTTTAAAAAGAAAAGAAAGAAAAGAGCCTTCTGGTGGTCCAGTGGCTAAGACTCCTCGCTTCCAATGCGGGGGGCCCAGGTTTGATCCCTGGCCAAGGAACTAGATCCCACAGGCCAAGAGTAAGATCAAAGATTCTGTGTGCTACAGCTAATACCCAGCACAGCCAAATAAGTAAATAAATACGTAATAAATAAGTAAATTAAAATAAATAAGTAGATACATTAAAAAAAAGAAAGACATGAAAAAAAAAGAAATGGAGGGAGGAAACACGGAGAAGTGTCGGCTCAGCCTGGGAGGTGGAGCAGAAGCGTGGGTCCTTGGCTGCCCAAGGAGTTCCTCGTCTGGCCTCAGCCCCAGGCCGCGTGGCTCAAGGTTGCCTGTCCAGCCCCAGCCTCCAAGCCCCCCAGGGCTCCAGTGCGGAGGGCTGGTCCCATCCCCTGAGCCTCCCTCCCATCCGTGTGTGCCCCACTCCACCCCAGGCTGACAGAGACCATCGAGCGCCTGCAGACCCAGGTGGAGGAGCTGCAGGCTCAGGTGGAGCAGCTGCGGGACCTGGAGCAGCTGCGCGTGCGGCGGGAGAAGCGCGAACGCAGACGCACCATCCACACCTTCCCCTGCCTCAAGGAGCTGTGCACCAGCCCCCGGTAGGTGAGGGCACACTGGGTCCATCTCCATGGGGTGAGGGGAAGGCAGGGTGGGCGCTGGGCAGCAGGTGGGTAGGTGAGGGCACGCTGGGTCCATCTCCATGGGGTGAGGGGAAGGCAGGGTGGGCGCTGGGCAGCAGGTGGGAGGAGGGTTGTTGCATCCTCTGGGCTATTGCGGAGGCAGGTCGTGGAGCTAACAGCAGTCAGCAGCTGGCACTGTGAGCCCTGGCCACGTGCCCACCATGCTGCTAAGTGACTTAATTCTCATGGCAATATGGTGAGGTGTGGTTTATCATCCCCGCTACTCAGAAGAGGAAATTGAGACTCCGAGCTCACCTGCTTAGTAAGTCAGAAGTCAGGAGGGATGAACCACTGACCCTTTCAGTTCCCATTAAGCCTTTTGAATTGGGATGACTTACACAGTGAGGGACTTTGCTGGTGGTCCAGTGGCTAAGACTCCACGCTCACACTTCAGGGGGCTTGGATTCGATCCACGGTCAGGGAACTAGATCTCACATGCTACAACTAAAGATCCTGCGTACTGCAATAAAGATTGACGATCTAAGACTCCGCACAGCCAATTTTTTTTTTTTTTTTTAAAGAATACACACCGTGGATTTAATGGGTATTTCAATAAAGGTCCTGGCAAGAGACAGTGCCCCGCCCAGGGTAACTGAGAACAGATCAATAAAGAGGGATGGGCAAGGTGTGGGGAAACTAGGTGGACACTGCTACACCCTGGGGTTGCAATAGTCAGGACCTGATACCATCCTGAGACCTAAAGGGACCAGGAAAGGGAGGATACTGGAACCCAGAGGGCATGGAGCAGGCTTCCTGCCTGCCCTGCAGTAACCAGGGAGGAAGCCCAGGGAGAGACATTCCCAGAGACCTCTCTCTGCTCCCACCGCCAGACCTCCTGCCGGTGGCTCCCATCGGCTGAACCCAAGAGAGAGCCAGGACACCTGGCTGAAGCGAAGGGCAAGCTCCCAGGGCAGAGAGCTGGGGGAGAAGGCCCGGGAGTGACTCTAGATGGGCAGAGCATGCAGCCCAGTGGGGCAGAGAGATGCGGCTGGGCTCCGAGGGCCTGGCCTGAGCCGCCCTCGCCCTCTGCCCACCTGCCCCTGCTCCCTCCCAGGTGTGAAGATGCCTTCCGCCTGCACAGCTCCTCCCTGGAGCTGGGTCCGCGGCCCCTGGAGCAGGAGAACGACCGGCTGCAGGCCTTGGTGGGCGTGTTGCGCTCCCAGGTGAGCCAGGAGCGGCAGCGCAAGGAGCGGGCGGAGCGCGAGTATGCAGCGGTGCTCCAGGAATACTCGGAGCTGGAGCGGCAGCTGTGCGAGATGGAGGGCTGCCGCTTCCGCGTGCAGGAGCTGGAGGCCGAGCTGCTGGAACTGCAGCAGATGAAGCAGGCCAAGACCTACCTGCTGGGCCGGGAGGACCACCTGGCCGAGGCCCTGCTGGCGCCCCTCACCCAGGCGCCCGAAGCCGACGACCCGCAGCCCGGCAGTGGCGACGACTCGGGCCCCCAAGACGGGGTCTCCTCTCCGGCCGCCTCCCCGGGCCACGTCGTGCGCAAGAGCTGCAGCGACACGGCGCTCAATGCCATCATGGCCAAAGACCCGGCCAGCCGGCATGCGGGCAACCTCACACTGCATGCCAACAGCGTGCGCAAGCGGGGCATGTCCATCCTGCGCGAGGTGGACGAGCAGTACCACGCGCTGCTGGAGAAGTACGAGGAGCTGCTGAGCAAGTGCCGGCAGCACGGGGCCGGGGTGCGGCACGCAGGGGTGCAGACCTCGCGGCCCATCTCCCGGGACAGCTCATGGAGGGACCTGCGGGCTGGTGAGGAGGGCCTGGGGGAGGCCAAGGCAGAGAAGAGCCTCAGCCAGCACGTGGAGGCCGTGGACAAGCGGCTGGAGCAGAGCCAGCCTGAGTACAAGGCGCTCTTCAAGGAGATCTTCTCCAGGATCCAGAAGACCAAGGCCGACATCAACGCCACCAAAGTCAAGACGCACAGCAGCAAGTGACGGTTTCCCCCCTACCCTCCGAGGTCAGGCCAGTGGGGGTCCCTCGGATCTGGGCCCTGCAGCCTCTGGTGAGTGAGGGAGCCCTTTTAGCAGCAATACACTCCCGAGGGAGGTTATCCTCTGACCCAGGGAGCACGTGGGGGAAATCCACTCTCTGCTGATGATGGAGGCCTTCCTCGTGTCCCAGGACCCTCCATCACCAGCCGCCAGGCGCAGCCCACAGATTGCAAGCCAAACGTCCCCACTCCCCTGGGGATTTTCAGCTCTCCCCGTCCTGACCCCTGATCCCAGGCCTTGCTCTCAGATTTGTGGCCAAGCTTCTGAAAGCCATTCTGGACCCGTTGACTTTTTTTATCTTCAACATTGGTTTTCCTGAGAGATTTTTTTGCAACTTGACCCCCCCTCGCCACAACTGGAAACACTTGAAGGGGGACCCCAGAGCCAGCTGTTGCAGGTTCTAGGGGTCTCCTGGACCACCCACTGCTTCTCCCCAGCTGTGACATGCTGTCATTCCCTTCGCACCAGCTGCCCTGCCTCCAGGGTCCTGACCAGGTCAGAGATGGCCTCTGCCAGGCAGAGCAGAAAGCCTGAGCCAGGCCTGAGCAACCCTCGATGCCAATCCTGGTGAGGGCAGGCTTGTCCCTAGACACTTTCAGCCCACTGCAGATCTGTAGCCAATCAATTCAGAGCCAGCCTCCCCTGGTTCCAGCCCCAGAAATGCCTTCTGAGTATCAAGCCTTCCAGGGGTCCGGGCAATGGGAGCTCCCATCTCTGCACGCCTCCTCTGACTCACCGAGCTTGGCCTCTGCCTGTCCCCATCTCAGGGACCACAATGTGTCTCGTTCACCCCCATGCTCCTCACCACCAGGCCCACCCCACTGCAGGTCATGAGTGCCACCCCCAGAATGTCCTGGGTGTGTCCCACCAGCCCATAGTCCTAGCATCCTCCCCTGCCACCTCACCCCCAGGATGCTTATCCTACCCTGGGCAGTATTGAAATGGGACTAGATGGGGAACGTGTCTCCTCCTTCCCATAAAATGCCTGCTCTTAACCACTCAGCTTTGTTGGGGGGCTTTTGAGGACCCAGGAGGATCAGGGACTTTATCCTTATGTTAAGGCTTCAGAAGATCCAGCTTCAGCTAAGAGAGGCCCACATCCCCAGCTTGCCCTTCAGGGCTCCCAGTTCCTTCTACCACCCATCCTGAGACCCTAGGGATTGGAGGAGGGAAGTCAGTGGCCCTGGCCTCTGTGCTGGGAGCCCAGTGGGGAACCTTCATGCCTTATCTGTTTCTAAGGGGTTTTCTTAACAAGCCTCCCAGCCTCCCTGGAGGCACCACCCTGCTCTCCGGGCGGCACTGTGATGAGACCTGTCAGCTGGTCCTTCCGTTCACACATCTTGGAAGCTTTCGTCCTTTGGAGCCAGACAGCTCCCAGCCCTCTGTGTGTCTCTGTCATCTAGGGTGGAGGGGGCGGGGTGGGACCGGACAGGTGGGGGAACGGCTCCTGCCTCTTTGCTCCCCACTTCTGTAGCTGCCGACCAGCGTCATCTTTGAAGTATACATGAGAGAAATATATTTACAAATGCTTTATTCTCTTCTTGAATAAAAACAAAAAACCCACACTAGTATTCTAAAAGCAGAAACAGCTCTGGAGCCAGTGGTCCTGTCTGTGCGTCTCCTACACCAGCCTCCCATCACGCAGGTGGGGGCACATCCTGACTCCACTCCCTTGTGATTGGCAGCCAGACAGCAGACTCTTGGAAGTTTCCATCTTTGTTGGGTGCCAACCATGCCAGAAGTGTTGCCTTGCCAGATGCCCGGTGGAGTAGACTCTCCTTGCTGTACCGATTTTGCAACTCCTTCCCCCCAACCCACACCTGCCAACAGCTCGGGTAATCAGAAGTCAAAGAAGATGCTCCTGAATCTTTGGGGGAGTCAGTTTCTTGCACCCTTCTCCAACCTCCCCTTCCCGAAAATTCGATCAGCTTTGTGGATCCCAATCCCACGTGGAAAAGCGTCCAGTCTTCAGTGGAGGGGTATGCTCAGGGACCTCCCACCAATCCCTGTCTCCCCGCTACATTCCAGAATGAGCCAGGAGCAACTTTCCTTGAACCCGGGAGATTAGGACTGTGGTGTGGGGAGCCCAGATCTGGATCCCAAACTGGCAAGGAACTTTTTACATTATCTGAATAGAAAGGGGGTTTTTACAGCATGCAAGCGGCTGTGGGATCTTCCAGTCCTGCTGTGACTTGTCTCTAGTGGGCCGGAGAAGATGTGTGACTCCTAAAGCCATCAGACCTGAGCAGCAAAGGAATCAGGCCTGTATCCACCCAGGCCTTTTAAATCACCCTTACCCTCAGCCACCTTCCCAGGCAGCAATATAGCCTCTGACGCGGATCTGATCCCGAGACTCAGAGGTTAAGTCAGTAACTCAAAGTCACATAGGAACGGTGGACCTGATTAATTCCAGTATGCGATACTGCATGTTCCCCAACTCCACACAATGCTGAGTTCTAAAAGCCAGACTGACCGAGTGAAAGTTAGCCACTCAATTGTGTCTGACTCTTTGAGACCCCAAGGACTGTAGCCTGCCAGGCTCCTCTGTCCCTGGGGTTTTCTAGGCAAGAATACTGGAGTGGGTGGCCATTCGCTTCTCCAGGGGATCTTCCTGACCGAGGGATCCAACTTGGGTCTCCCACATTGCAGGCAGATTCTTTACCATCCAAGCCACCAGAGAAGCCCCTAGGGCCCTCAAAACGAGAAGAAGGAAAATCTTGTGGACCCCTACATGAGAGTGGTACCCCAAATCACAGCTATAGAGAAGGGCTGGTGTCGGCAACTTCCCCTCTCCTCACCCCTATGTACGTCCCTTCCTGAAGCACCCTTTCAGCCCATGGAGAACCAGAGAAGGGAAGAAGGCTGGCCTCTGGTTTCAGCATCACCCTTTTAAGAGAACAGGTGGCACCTCTCAGGCCTGTTTTCTCCCAAAAGGGCCTCAATTCTGGAGGGTTCATGGCAACAGCAGGTAAAGGAGCTTGGCAGCTGCTCTTCTTTCCACCCCAGGGTAGCTGGTTCCATTCTCTCTGCTACCCCCCTCCTCTCCCAGAATCCAGGCCACCAGATGGCCGGGGCAGGCTGTTTATTTGGGGCCATGGAAACCTGCAGCTTCCTTTTCCTATCACTCTGGGTCAGGCACAGAGCTGGAGCCCAGCCTTAGAGCAATGATGCCACGGGACGGTGTGTTCATTATTCATAATCCCTGAGCCGTCAACCTGGGCAAGTCCCTGGCTTTACCTCCCTGAGCAGCGTTTCCCAGTCACCATGGAGACGCCTCTGTTCACTCTGAGGTCTTGGGACTAAGTCAGGCAGGGAAGGTCCCAGGAGATTCCCCTTACAGCCTAGAGCCCCAAAGGCACATGTCAAATGCCATTCCCTTCTTATTTGGGGTTTACAAAGCCAATGCTTGGGAAGTATTTCGTTTTTTTTTCCCTCCAAAAGAATTTGCCTTTATTAGTGAGGCAAAAATGATAAAGCCTTGACTCGATGAAATCTCCTATTTCAAACAGCTAGCACTCCTAGGGGCATGTTTTTCTAGGCAATTATGTTCTTCCTAAAAATAGAACCTGCTATTAAGAAACCACTAGTGTTACTAATAATCACCAACATTTATTGAGCTCTGTTTTCCTTTTACATCTCTGCCTCTCAGCAAAGCAACTGAGCTAACCTTTAACTGTTTCCAAACACTGCTAGCTCTGTTTTAAACCTTTCTCAGAGTAAGAACCTCTTAGTTTTGGAGTTCATCTTTTAACAGCTCTCTAAAAAGAGTTCTCCTTAACCTATCTGTAGCTGTCTGAATCTGTACCTATTTCCCCATCCTCCTATCTTCTGGCTAGAAGAAATTGCCATCTTGCTCCACAGATCCTGGGGGTCGGAGAGGGTGGAGGTGGGGTGGGAAGAGACTGCCCAGTTTTTAAAATATTTCCTTCTGGACCTGCCCGCCTCTTGTCCCACCTGGTGTCTGTCATGCTGAGCCGTCCTCACAGGTGCTCTGCGGGTATCTGCTTTTAGGCTACCTTGTGAATGAACCTGAAGTTACTAAAACTCACCTCTGGCGGAACTCAACTTTCCAAAACACCTTTCCAGAGAATTCCTTTTATCAGTATCTGATGCGCCAGGTTCTGGGTACTGGAGATCCAACAGTGAGCCACTGCCCTCCTAGAGGTGATTGCATTCTGGCTGGGAGATAGGCAACAGACAGAAAAATAAGACTGAAAAATGTGAAAGGCCCGGGGGGGGGGGGGGGGGGGGGGGAG
>SJYA01002458.1:84750-102668 GCA_006410615.1 Neotragus moschatus | reverse complement strand
CCACCCTCCTCACCCCCCAGTTACATTTTACCTTCAGCCCAGCCCCTGCCCTATAAATTAGGGGTGATGGTGCTCCAGGTTCTATTCAGCTTATGTTCTTTAAGACATTACTTCCTTGAGGATTATAAATCCCATCTGCAATCTCTGGCAGAAATGTCACAAAATTGTTGAAATGTGTGTCCTTTCCTCAGTAGGTTTTTTTCCTACAGGATTTAAGCCACATCAAGTCGGATGCCTTTGCTTAGATTGCTTTCTTACTGAGAAGCTTCCCAGATTATCTCATTTCACTCTTATTACAATCCTGATATTTGTAAATGAGGAAAGGAAAAGTCTGGAGATGGCAGATTAATCTAGAACCAGCAATTAAATGGCCAAGGGCAGGTGTAAGCAGTAGGCATACAAGCTCCTCTGACTTCAAAGACAACAGAACTTTCCCCATCGTCTCATCTTACTTTATACTGCCTGTATTTCCTGGCATTGCTCAGGCATCCTGCAAGGAATTCTGCTATAATAATAAATAAATCCTGCTGTAATAATTGTTTAGACACTAAGTCATGGTTTTTACAGTAGTCATGGACAGATGTGAGAATTGGACCATAAAGAAGGCTGATCACTGAAGAATGGATGGTTTTGAACTGTGATGCTGGAGGACTCTTAAGAGTCCCTTGGACTGCAAGGAGGTCCAACCAGTCCATCCTAAAGGATATCAGTCCAGAATATTTATTAGAAGGATTGATGTTGAAGCTCCAATACTTTGGCCACCTGATGCAAAGACCCGACTCATGGAAAAGACCTTGATGCTGGGAAAGACTGAAGGCAAGAGGAGAAGGGGGTGGTGGAGGATGAGATGGTATATAGCATCACTGATTCAATGAATGTAAATTTGGGCAAACTCCCGCAGATAGTGAAAGACTGGGCAACTGGGTGTGCTGCAGTCTATGAGGTCGCAGAGTGTCGGACACCACTGAGCTACTGAACAACCACCACCGAAGCCCTGGGCCTCAGTAATTTGCTTCCTACACATCCTCACCATTAGACAAACGCACACACCTGTGGGCACACCCTTCCAGTTCAACAAAAGCTCTGCTCCCAGTGAGGTCACCCCAGAGTTTTAATTATCTCAACCACAAAGGAGCAGACACACACAGCACCGTGTAATTATTTTTAATGTCCAGAGTTTATAATTCCAGGGCCAGAGCTGTCTCCTGGACTCGAGCTTATAAGCTCTCAATTGGCCTGTGAGGCCAGTAGGGGTACTTCTTCTTGTCTAATTTGGTTTCTGGGAAGACTTCATTCAAGTCCTCAATGGTCATCTGATCAAATGGAATTATGTTCCTCATCTTCTCCAGCTGAAAAAAGAGGGGAAATGTGTCAAGATAAATAGGGTTGCAGAGATACAGAAAAAGAATCCAAGGCAGGTGACTGCTGCTAGGTGAAAGACATGTGGCTGTGAAAGGAGAGAAAACGGATTACAAGCAAAGGCCAAGGCTCATCCTTACCTCTTTCTCATATTCCTGAATCCTGGTCTTTGATTGAGTCAAAAACTCAGCACAACTTTTCACCTTTAAGAGAAGGGAGAAATTCTGTTTTGAAACCAACTTGTACCTTTCCGACCCCGAGGCTCCCAAGATAGGAGCAGCCCCGGAGCCCCCCACTGCTTTCCCACACTCTGTGGAAAGGAGGTGAGCTCCTCTGACTACTTGGGGGATTCTGCTTTAGGGGGCAAACTGCAGCTCTCCCCAACACGCAAAAAGAAGCCCAAACAGGAGAACCAGCTTAAGGTGGAAGGCCCAGGGTTCTTCAGTGAGTTATTCACCTAGGCAACCTACAAATGCCTGCCTCACCAGGGCCTGCCGAATGGCCAGCACAAGCCACTGACCACCTAGTCAGACTTCTCCTTGGTGGAGCCACCTAGGTTCCAACATTGGGCTTTTAGTACTTTCAAGCAAACGAGTATTTGACTACTCACTACCGTGTATAATTTTCCTGCCCAGTTTCAGCTCCCTGATTGTTTTTAAGTCATGTTGAGGTATAACTGACATACAATAAAATGCACATATTTAAAGACCACTACTTGATAGGGTTTGATATACACGTCTACCTGCGGAACCGTCACCACAGTGAAGACAGTTTAATGCTTATCATCCCCTCCACCCCAACCCTAGGCAACCACTGATGTGCCGGTCACCAGAGATTTAGCTGAATTTGTTTATAGTTTTCCAGCAGTGGAGTCATGCAGTATGTACTCCTTTGCTGGATTCTTTCACTCACATAATTATCCTAAGGTTCATCCATATTACTGCATTTATTAACAGTTCATCCCTTTTTAGCGATCCTTTAAATTCACTCCACCTTAACCTTACTAGTAAGAAACAGAGCTGTCAGGAATAACGAGAATTTTAGAATAAGTAAGAGCCTCAACTACTTACATCTTCTTTTTCTTCAGCATCCACCTGGGCAGTATATTTATCCTCTGGTATAGGAACCTTCAGGGCATTAAACTACAAACACAGGAATAACGAACTGTTGTTAACATCACCAGGAGTCCCCCCAAAAGGACTCAAAAGCTGCTAATTGTAACAGATCATATAAAAACACATTCTCCATTCCAGGCGGTACAAGCAGGCATCTAGGGCATTCTACTGGAAAGAGTATTAGACTGGCAATGGGAGCTCAAGGTCCCTCTGTCTCGTCACTAGCTGGAGGCCTTGGACAATTCTCTCATTACAGTGAGCTTCAGTTTCTTCACTTGATAAAGAGAGGCAGATTTGATGACCTCAAAGAACCCTGCAGTTCTAAAGTAATTCTGATTTCTCTTTTTTTTTAAATTTTATTTATTTTGGCTGTGCCACACAGCATGTAGGATCTTAGTTCCCTGACCGGATGGTTACCTGTGCCCCCTTGCAGTGGAAAAGCAGAGTCCACACCACTGGACCACCAGGGAAGGCCCCTGATTTCTCTGTGAAAAGAAACCCTAGTGGACAGGTAGCGGAAGTCATGTTTGCATAACAGAGATGGATGAGACCTTCTCCCTAGAAGACGGCTTAGTGTCTTGGCCCTGGCACTGAGCGCTGTTCCCTCCAGAGTGGGCCCTCAATAATATCTGCTGAATGAACAAGCAAACCCTGGAGGATGAAATTCAACATCAGAATATAGGTGGGCGAGGGCTTCCCTGGTGGTTCAGTAGTAAAGAATCCACCTGGCGATGCAGGGGACACAGGTTCGATCCCTGATCTAGAAAGATCCCACAAGCGGCGGAACAACTAAACCCAGGCACAACTATTGAGCCTGTGCTCTAGAGCCAGGGAGCCGCAACTACTGAGCATACGTGCTGCAGATACTGAAGCCCTCACACACTAGAGCTCTGCTGCTCCCCAACAAGAGAAGCCGCCACCACAAGAAGCCTGCACACCATAACTAGAGAGTGAACCCCCGCTCACCGCAACTAGAGGAAAGCCCATGCAGCCACAGAAACCCAGCACAGTCAAAAAATAAATTATAAAAAGAAGAAAGACAGGTGAGTGAGAGACCACAGCTACAAGGGACAATAAAAAAGCAGAGGAAAGAGGAAAATAGGAAAAGGGTAGGAAAAAACGTCAGCTTGACTTAAAAGGAGGCAGGCAAGGTGCGCAAAAGGGAGCAAGGCAGAAACACCCAACAGCCCTCTGGCTCTCGGATTAAGACTCTGTTATACCGTTTTCTTAGACAAGAAACCTGCTGAATGAGGACACCCTGAATACCCTGCACCTACTTACCATTTAAATCTGTCCTCACAAGACCTTTGGCCACACCCATCTCTCCTGAGCCTCCCTTGGGATCTGGGTGTTAACACCACACTCCTCTTTCCTCACTGTCATCCCGTGTAACTGTCCAGGGTCCTGCTCCCCCACCCACAGCCGGGTTACAAGACCAGGGCTTTAGCTGCCTGAAGGCTCACCTTCTTCTCAAAGTCATCCACCAAGCCAGCCTTTGCCACGTTGGCCTTGTAATAAGCCCAGTCAATGGCAGGTGGCTTCTCAGGCAAAGCAGCCAACCTGCTCACATAGAAAAGCAAAAATTAGGATTGTTCCACAAGCAAGAGGAAATTCACACAGCAATTTCCGTGTTCTTCATTCCTATGGCCTGGAGCTATCGCCACAATGCAAAAAATAATAATAATTCACTAGTATTTAGAAAATTCATGAATTTCTTTCTGCCGGAAGAACATCAGAATTCATATATTTTGTTTCCACATGAAATCAAAAGTCCAGAGACTCCCTCTCAGCAAGGTGCTGACCTGGAGGTTAGGGTCTCGTTCCAGGACTTCAAGGAGTTAGCCACGGCCTTCTGGTTTCGAGGGATGATCTCCCCAAAAGCTACCCAGTCAATGGTTTTTAGAGCAAGTTTCCGTCCAGCCATCTTGAGATCCTGGAAAATACAGCAGGTCAGATCAAAACAGGGCTCTTGGAGAGAATCCTCTGAAGGGCATCGCAGAAGTATTCAAGTTTTAAGAAATAAATCAGCATCATATGAGTGGGTATATCTGTGAACTAAAAGAATTAGGATGACAATATCAGAAGAGGACACTTTAGTTTTAAAATTCAAGGTGTACAACCTGGCATATAAATATATTTTAGATGGTATACCCTCTCTTCCCCATCTCCTAATTTATCCTTAAAAGTCCAATTATTTAAAAAATCCAGTTATCCAGTGTTTTCACTCCATGTACCTTTGAAAACATTGCTAAAGCAATATTCATGCATTACATAAAAGTCAGTAATTTAAAAACACTTTCACTCAGCCTACATTTTATTCACTGATTCTCCAGTGCACAGAACCTGACACATATTCACATTTCAATAAGGCTTAAATAAAGCAGACGCTGGACCAAAATTTCCTCACTTGAAAAATGGGGATAATAAGCCCTGTTAGCCAAAAAAAAAAAAAAAAAGCCGTTAAAAATATCAAATATAACTGTGCACACCAATTTGCACTACAAACTTAAGGGGCTCTCTACCCACTCCTTGTTAGACTGGTAATATGCCCACACCTTATTCATGCCTGGTGATACCCTGTAGTGTTAGCACATACCCTGAATATACTGGCAATACTCTTAAAAAAAAAAGTATTCAATACATACATGAATGTGAGAGAACATGGAAAGTGATCACAACCGTTAAAGATCTTTACTATGGGGTGGATCACAAAGGAGATGGAAATTTTCCCCAGGGCCTTAGACACATGTCCAACATCTGCCTCTTCCTTTCACTCTCAAGACAGCTAATGTTCCCTGGAGTGGAGGTGAGGGGCGGGTGACCTTTAAATACACCAGATAGAATAAGTGCCTTTGCTGAGAGTTTTCCAAGCTCGGAAGCTTCGTAAATGGGTTTATTGTCTTTTATTTACTGCTGAATCCCCAGCGCCTAGAACAGATCCTGAACGCAAAAGGTGCTCAGTGAATATTTACTGAACCGGTAAATGAACCCTGCGCTAGAGAAGCTCTGAAAGCTCCACACGCTCGAAAGCTGGAACCTTCAGAAGGGAAGCGCACAGCCCTCCAGCCTGCTGGGCGTCACCAAGCAGACTAAAACTACGTCCCGGCAACGTTTCCTCAGCCTCCAAACCGGACTCCTGAAGCCGCCAGGCTGGAGTCAGTCTGGACGAGACAAAGGTTACTGGAAGCCCTAAAAGTCAAGAGGCCAAACTGGCCTCTGCGGCTTCACGCTAGAGGCAGGGGAGAGGAAGAAAGGCGCAAAAGAGGAGCCGCGCGAAGCAGGGGCGAGACATGGGTCGAGCCGAGGTATTCAGGGGCAGAGCAGAGAAACCCGCGGCGTTCAGGTCCGTGCGAGGACCCCAAGCTCACTCACCTTCACCGACCCCGAGCCGCCCGCAATCCACAGCAGCAGAGAACGGAAGTGGGTCACCGGAAGCTCTCTCCTCAGCCAACCCCAAACCCAAGGGGGCGGGCCTTGTCTTGCGGTTCAGCGAATAGCGGTGAGGGCTGATTCAGGAAGTCCCGCCTCCGGGGGCGGGCATAGCGCCTCCACGGCCCCCGGACGCGGACGCTGGTTGGGGGTGCTCCCGTCCCTCTCCCGCGGCCCCACCCTCGCCGATGGGCCGGCCCGGCTCTCCCTGCCGAGAGATGGGCCGGCCCGGCGGCGCGCGGGCAGCAAGCGGCGGCGGCGGCGGTGGCCCAAGATGGCGGAGCTGCAGCTCGACCCGGCCATGGCGGGGCTGGGAGGGGGCGGCGGGAGCGGGCTGGGCGATGGGAGCGGCCCGGGCCGCGGCCCCCCCAGCCCTCGCCCAGCTGGCCCCGCGCCCCGCGGGCACGGCCGCCCGCCCCCCTCCGCCGCCGCGCAGCCGCTGGAGCCGGGTCCCGGGCCGCCGGAGCGGACAGGGGGCGGTGGCGCGGCCCGCTGGGTCCGGCTGAACGTGGGCGGCACCTACTTCGTGACCACCAGGCAGACCCTAGGCCGGGAGCCCAAGTCTTTTCTCTGCCGCCTCTGCTGCCAGGAGGACCCGGAGCTGGACTCGGACAAGGTGCGCCCCGCCCTCGGGCGCGCCCCTGGCCTTCGGACCCCCTTGTTCCTCCCAGGCTGATCCCCGGATTTCCTGCGACGCGCTTCTCTCCGGAGGGCACCTGGGGCCGGGACCCCCTCCTCCTCGTCTTTCCCAGCCAGCCAGCCCTGGGGGCTTTTCTGCCCCAGCCCCAGACGCACGCAGACTTTCTCTCTGACCGCACCCTTCGTTCTCAGCGGCTGTTTCCCCGCGCTGTGCCTACCCTCACCCGTGAGCGTCTGCTCCACACCCCTTTCCCCCTTCCTCTCTGCACCTCATCCCAGCCCCTCAGGTCTGCGTGAGTTTTCCCCTGACTTCCTCGTTTCCCTGGTTCCTCGTCAAGACCCTCAACGCCTATGGCAGACGCATCCAGAATTGGGTCAGGGCGAGCTAAGGCATCCAGGTAGCTTTCTGAGACTTCCGCTCCGACCCCTCTGCCAAGTTGGGTGAAAGCCTGGGTGTGATGATGGCTTCGACAGTTGCAGGAAGCGCTTGTCATGATCCCACACTTCTTTCCTGTGGTCCTGGTCTCTGGGCTCGTATTTGGGAACTGTCACTGTTTTAGGTCCCGGTTTGAGCTCAGATACATTCCTAGGAAAGAGCTTGTCCTTTGCCAATGCAAACCTAAGCTGACAGATTAAGACCAGGGAAAATGAAACCCAAAGAGTACCGCTGGGCAAGATGCATGGCTGCTAACCAGAGAGTTGAGAGGTGACAAGACGCTTAACCCATTTTCTGTTTGAGCTGTTTGATTTTTTTTTTTAACTTTACACGTTCATCTTTTAGTTTCTGACTTAAAAGCGTTGACTGTTGCCTGCATCGCCTGTATCTCATGTAGCACTTAGCTGTTCCCTTGCAACAGAGTTAGGGTCAAGTAAACATTGGTTAGTTTTATTTATTCATCTGCTACCTCTCCTGTAATCTCAGATTGAAGGCAAACTGTCCTGCCCTAACTCATTATAAAGGAATGGTTTTATCTGTCCTGAATCTTCTTTGTTGCAGTAGAAGCCAGTTTCTTCTTGTTCCCTTTATACTGTAAAGATGAGTAGGATTAAAATTGCTCAGAGCCAAGTCCCGGCCATGCCAAGCTTCCTCTGGGCACAGATCTGGAGTGTGTGAGTTACAGCTGCCAACGCAGACTCCCACTGCCGTTGGCCCTCAGCTCAGCAGCACTGCCAAATAAACAGAGGCTTTCTTAGAATTAGGAATGTGATTCAGGGACAATAGAGAAGTCAGAATGTCTCAAGCAGAAATTTAGATCACGCAGCTATGGTATTTTCTTCCTCTGTTTCGTTATAACAAATATCCCACGGGAAGAATGTTGGTAATTGTATTTACGCTTGATCTTACCCAAAAGGCTGAGAAGAGATTGGTAATCATGTCTGAGTAAAGATTTTAGAAGTTCAAGTCAACGCCTAGATAACGAATATGACTATACATCAGCAACACCCTCCCAGAAATGATCTTGAAGTAAAGACCCGTAAAGCT
The DNA here is from genome assembly GCA_006410615.1 of Neotragus moschatus. Lineage (NCBI taxonomy): Eukaryota > Metazoa > Chordata > Mammalia > Artiodactyla > Bovidae > Neotragus > Neotragus moschatus. The sequence goes on along the minus strand of SJYA01002458.1, from coordinate 94,643 downwards.
AGCCTTCTTGCCAGTAGTTAGTGATAAACATCTAATAGAACTTGCCCTCTCACTTGTGAATTGTGACAGACAGGTGGAGACCCTGCCCTAACTTAGTATGAAAGCTCCACAGTGATGCCCTTGTGTTTGGTTTGCAGGACGAGACAGGGGCCTATCTGATTGACAGGGACCCTACCTACTTTGGTCCAATCCTAAACTACCTCCGCCATGGGAAGCTCATCATTACAAAGGAGTTGGCAGAAGAAGGTAAGGGTACTGTTTGGGCATCTTCAAAATTCAGGTCAAATCTTTAAACCTGTTTCATAGATTGGAATGTATTTTTCACAGGTTTTTTTTCTGGTCAGGGGAGGGCTATGCTGTGTGGCATGTGGGATCTTGGTTCCCTGAGCCCTCTGCATTGGGAGCACGGAGTCTTAGCCATTGGACCACCAGGGAAGTCCTGAGATTTGAATTTTGAGATTTTTAGCAGGCTCAGGTGCACAGGAAGCAAAGCTTTTTAAACATAAGTAGGGCGCCTCCAGTCACCTCATCTAGTCTGAGAGGGTCTTGGAGGAGCCCCGTTGTTCTCACCCTCCTTTGGGAGAAGGAAGAGACACAGCTCAGCTTTGGAGGTAGAGATTTTTCTGGACCTGCAGAATTATCAGGACCTGTTTTTACATTGACTTATTACTAGCAGTGAATACCCACAGCCTGAAACAGCAAATCTCTGACATTTAGGTATTTATTTTTTCAATTTTAGTTTGAACTTGCAGCCGTTGAAAAAAAAAGAAATAATAATGAAGGCTTGGCCTCATTTCTTTAAGACTGGTCTCTTGCTTCCTTGTAGATTTTTGGATCTGACCTAATTCATTCTCCAGCCCATTGTCAGGGGCATCATTAGTTGACTCATCCTTTTGGTTTGTAGGGCACTTGGACTATAAGTGGGCCTAGACGTCTTTCTAAAAGGCTGTCTTCGTCTCACTGAGACATTCAGTTGAAGATGGGAGCCTGTCCCTTGATGCAGGGCACCCTGACCTGGGAGCAATCTCTCTGCATAAGGAAGCTGAAATGGCCCTGCTCGCTAATGAAGAGCACTGCTGTTACCAGTCAAAAGGGGAATCGGTCTCCCTTTTTATTTTTAATGCCCCCCCTCCTTCTTTCATTACATTTCAAATGCATACAGAGTAACTGAGTAGTACAGTAAATTCCGTGCACCCACCATCCACAGCAGTTACCAGCTCATGGGTAGTCTTGTTTCTTCAAAAGAAGAATCTTAAGCATCTTTTCTAACGCCTTAAAAAAAATGATTTTGAAGGGCAAGAATAGTACAAAGAGCTCCCTTTATCCAGATTCACCAAAATCAACAGTTTTGGTTATATTTGCATTATCATTCATTCATTCTCTCTCCCTCCTCCCCCTTCCTTCCTCTCCCCTTTCCACAGTTTTATTTCTGAACTTCTTGAGTCTAGATTACAGACTTGACCCCTTAGTCCTTCTCGGTCTATTTCTCAAGAGCAAGGACATTCTCTCATGTAACCACCGTATAGTTATCAAATTCAGGATATTTAATATTGATAAACACTTTATAGCTTACTTTCTAATTTCGTCAATTGTTTCAACAAAAGTCTTTATAGCAACATTTTTCCTGGTCCAGGATCACACATCCCATTTAGTTGTCCTGTCCCAGGTCTTTGATTTTGTTAAGCATGGGATTCTTTTGGACATGCCACACAGCTTGCACTATCTTAGTTCCCTGACCAGAGATGGCACCTGGGCCCTCGGCCATGAAAGCACTGACTCCTAACGACTGGACTGCCAGGGGAGTCCTGTGCGTGGGATTCTTTCATTGGCTGCTTTTTACATTGTTCAGATCATAAGCATCTGGTCAGATTTGGTCCACATAATTTTTTTTTCTTTTTTAAACATTTTATTTATTTTAAATTGAAGGATAATTGCTTCACTGGTCCACATAAATTTACACTTACACAGAGAGACATTGGTCACTTTTAGGACAAACTGGGTAGCAATTGCAAGCTCAGGAGTTATCCAGCGGGACTAGCTCCAGGAACTGAGTGACATATGGTTAAGGCGTCCTGCGGCTGATGGGCAGGAGCAGGAAGAGCCAGGGGAGGTGGCAGGTGGGAACCACAGGGGCAAAACAGTAAATGGAGCAGACCCTTGCGCCTGCCTCGCTGACGTTGGGGAAGAGGTCACAGGCGCCCAGCAAACAGCAAAGGAGCGCTCCCGAGGCTGCAGGAGGGAAACAAGACTTGGAATGAGAGACGCAGTTCTTAGCAAGCAGGTGTTCTCCAGCCTCTTTCTGCTGTTTTCTGGGGAGTTCACACACCTCTAACCTCGGGTCGGTTTTCCTTCTAGGTGTTCTGGAGGAAGCGGAGTTTTACAACATTGCATCTCTCGTGCGACTGGTTAAGGAAAGAATACGGGACAACGAGAACAGAACTTCACAGGTAATGGGTTTTGAGCTCTTAAGGGGAAAATGTCCCATGTGCCAGTCTTTGTCCCCATGTCTGGGTTGATTAGAACCGGACAGTGTACCGTTTGAGAGCCCTGCATCTCCCCTGTGAGCCGGAGGTCTCCGTTTGACATACGGTCCATCTGCCAGACAGGCAGCAAATATTCTACCAGACTTGTTCAGAACAGGGAAACAGGAGAAATCACAAAGAGAACGAAACAGGCCCATGTCCCCTTAGAAGAACGGGAAATAGTGGCTGCTTGCCATATGGCAGTGGGAGGAGTCACCGTACTTGAGGTTCAAAGCCTGTTCCCTCCAGCAGAGCGTCTGCCTCCCTCCATGTCCACATGGGGGCCGAGCGAGGTCTTGCTTCTACCTGTTTACCTGTTGGCTGCTCTGTGAGGACCAGCCTTCAGCCTGTGACCATGTCAACAGCCAGCTGCTAACATACACTTGCATGGCATAGACTTCGCACATGGCTTATGAATCACGCTTCTAAGAAAATAATACCAAGCTTCTCTTTCTTTTAGGAAGTCCAGATTTTCTTAGTAGATTTGGTGACAAAAATCCAACCGAATTTGCTGTGTAGTTAGAGCAGGGAAGGCAGTGCTCTCGTTTCATGGCATATCACCCATCGTCAGTCTTAAGCAAGTGGCCACAATAACTTCTGTTAGGCCCTGGGGACCCCAACTGACAAGAGTTCCATGCCCTCAAGAAGCTTAAAGTCTAACAAGTAAAACAGGCAGGTGTTTTAAGAGGGTTTAACTGCACTAATGGGACAGAGTCTGACTCCAGCATGACTTGTCTCCTGTCCCATCAGATACTGGTGATGGTTGCTTTCTTGAGATCTATCGCAATACAGAATTCAAAAGTAGAAACTTGTTCCTTGCATGTTCTGTGTTAGACTTCACGAATCAGTTTTTTTTTCTGGCTCTGAATGGAATTATCTGGATGAACACCTGACCCTATGATAATGAAGTCTGTTCTCTGTTTTATCTCTAGCACTTTGCGAAGGTGGAAAGGGGGCTTACCCATTTATTTCTCCTCCATCTGGCCAGTGGCTGAAAGGCTTTTTTTGTGTGTGTGTGCTGAAACCTGGGATGAAAGGCTCCTTTTTAATGTTCAAAGATGACCTCATAGTTGGTTTGCAGGTTACCACGTGGAATATGATCTAGCGTCACCAGTGTCTTTGCCATCTCCTGGTGGGTTTACGTGGCTTCTTTCACTGTGACAGATATGTAACAGCTTAGACATTCCACGAGTCTCATCCATCCTCAGTTTTTCACATTAAACAAAAAAACAAAGCTTTGATTGCTTAATATAGGTTTTGATGGTACCATCAAGTATAAAATTTGAAACCATTCAAATGGCACCTGAACAATCTCAGTTCTTCGCCATCAGTGAATTCCTTGAGAGAGTTGTGAGGTTTTTATTCGATGACAGTAATTAAGTTAATTAGTTTCTTCGATTTTGAGGCTCATGGATTTATACCTAGCTAGAAGCTTTTTTATTCTAGGAATGTCAGGACCCTTTTGATGTTAACTGATCTTTCCACCTGTCCCCTTTATTTAGTGGGACTCTGGCTGGGCAGTGGGTTTGATGTCGTTCAAAGATGTCCCCTTTACATTTGTCCCACATCCCCTTAAGGCTGCGTGTGGATTTCCATGGCTGTCTCCTCAAACTCGGTATCTGCTTTACCTTGTCTGTGTGGAAAGGAGACACGCCTGGCAGGTAGTCAGGTAAAGCCTGGGATGTAGAGGGCCTCCCCAGTTTTTTTCAGTGGCCTCGCTTCCCTTCAGTGGCTGCCACCATCCTATTACTCTGCTATTCCCGGAAGCGTTTTTTGCCATGAGATGGATCTCGGTGCATTTGAGAGTGGTGATGGTTTACTTGGGAAGAGGAGAGTAAAGAAGGGGCAGAACAGTTATCTTAAATAGCTGGGACTTGGACGGCTGCGTCCACTGGTGGGTCTTCGTGATGCATCTTAGTGTGAAACACCTGGTCGTTCCCGCACTGCGCAGCTGGGGTGATTGAAATTGTCACAAGATTTGTCCTGTGTTTTATATGGAAGGAATTTTCTTTTTTTTTCATCTTAGCACCTTATTGAATGGAACCTCGTTCAGAAGGACAAAGTATACGAGAAAGACTGTAGTGTTGTCAGGCAGGTGTGGGCTCACATCCAAGCTCTACCTCCAGTCCGCTTAGTCACCACACTGCTTGGGCAAGATATTGTGCCCTGAATACCGGTGTCCTCCGTGTAGAAAGAAGCCGACACCTGCATTCCAGGATTGCAGTGAAGACTAGAAGAGAATGGTGCGCTCTTGGGGCCTGTAGCCCACGGTACTTAGCAGCTGCTTTCATTCATCCAGGATTTCCCAAATTGTCCTAATTTTCCAGACTGCTGAAGCCAACTTGTCCTTTTTAAAAATGGGCTAAGTTTTCATCATTCTTAAGAAAATGGTCCAGATTGTCTTAAAATCTGATAGAAGGTAACTGACCCTTGCTCCATGACTGGGCGTCCTTGTTCTGAACCTGTTCTGAACCTTGTTCTGAACCTGAACCTAGTTCTCTCACCCTCTCGGATGGGCAGCTTTGGACCCAACACCAGTGGTCCCTGACTGCTAAATACCGAATCCTATGCGCCTGGAATTGTCCTGTGAATAGGAACACATCTGGCGAGCCTGCTTCCCTGCAGCCACCTTAGCCGTCTCACAACCGGCTTCTCATTCCCTGTGGGCCAGGTCACAAGTGTCGACGTAGGTCAAGCGTGGGGGCCTTCGGGCTGTGGCTCTGGGATGTCCATCTCAGTTGCTTAGCCTTTTGGCTTCCTGATCTAGCTTCTGTTCTAGAGAGTTGAATCTGGCCAGCACAGGACCTTTCTCATCTTTGATACCCTCTAGGTGATCAACAGTTCGGTTCTGTCCTGACACCAACCACCCAAGTCAGTGTCAGATGGCCCGGGGCACGGACGCTAGTTGGGATCTGGATTCCCACAATGCCCTCTTCATGTTCAGTAATTCACTAGAATGACTGGTGCAACTCGGGAAATGCTGTGCTCACTGCAGTTTATTATGAAGGGTGTAAACGGACAGCCAGATGTGGAGACTCATGGGGTGAGGCCTAAAGGGGCTTCTGTCCCCATGTAGTCCCCAGCATCCATTACCCCTCCACCAAGCACATGGATGTGTTCGCCAGCCTGGCAGCTCCCTGAACCCCGTCATTTAGGGGTTCCTCAGGATGGTTCGTTTGGTAGGAAAGGTGGTCTGTATCATTGGCCTTTGGTGATTGAACTCAATCTCGGGTCTCTCCTCCTTCCCCCATGGTCAGGGAGTGGGGCCCCAAGTTCTAACCCTCAACCCCCTGGGTCTTTCTGGTGACCAGCTTATTAGCATACAAAAGACACTGCTGCGGCTCAGGAGTTGACATAGTTTTTGTCTGTGCCAGCAACCACCGACAAAGGCCAAGTATCTGTTTTTCATTATAGGCTTGTCTGTCACAGGAATGTTACCATGTAGCACTGAAACGGTTTCAGGCAGCTTCAGCAGAGGGTAAGATAGCTGGAGCCTTTGTACCCTGCAGAGCCCCTGTTTAAGGTATTGTTTCCATATAAGGTGTCATTTTCAGCACGTGCATCAGCTATGAAGACTGAAGAAGAAAACGTGACCCTTTTGTCCTGAGTAATTTTACTCTGTTTTCTCCTTTGGGAAATAATGAAGTCATAAGTTTATCAGCATGGTTGCTCACATCATTCATATTTCTGAAGTTCAAGATTATTTTGTTTTATTCATGTTCTTGGACCCTGTATTTTCTTTCTTTCTTTCCTCGGATAAGTTTTTATTGAGAAACTACAGAGCGGCTTGAAAGGGGGTAGTGGTGGCTGCCATGAAAAAAATTCCAAGCACACTCCTTTCCAGTCTTTATTCTTCTGAAGAGCTTCACCAAGGCAGCTGCAAACTGTTGTGTCCCTGAAACTTGCTCAGAGCCTGTATGTGGTTGTCGCAGGGCCCCGTGAAGCACGTGTACAGAGTCCTGCAGTGCCAAGAGGAGGAGCTCACGCAGATGGTGTCCACCATGTCCGATGGCTGGAAATTTGAACAGGTAACGTTTCTGGGGGCTTCCCTGGTGGCCCAGTAGTAAAGAATCCACCTGCCAATGCAGGAGACAGAGATTCGATCCCTGGGTTGGGAAGATCCCCTGGAGAAGAGGATGGCACCCCACTCGAGTATTCTTGCCTGGAGAATCCCATGGAGAGAGGAGCCTGGTGTGTGACAGTCTATGGGATCGCAGAAGAGTCAGACACGACTTAGCAACTAAACAACAACATTTCATAGGGTGTATCCCAGCCTAGGAGCCACACTCTGTCACCGTGTAGCCAGTTAGTCACCCTAGGAGTCGGGTGGGGAAAAGGGCTAGGGGAAAAGAGACCTTCCATGTGGACTCTGCATGGTGGGATGTGATGAGCTGGGTAAAACTGAGAATAGTGTCATGTTTCCAGGCTTCATATCCAGAACTTGCGCGTGATTCTGCCCAGAGGGAGCCAGCCAGCTTCTTTAGGCTTGAAAGTGCCTCTGGGTTTTTCTCCTTCAGGGATTCCTTTCAAAAGTGCTTTGTTGACACATTCTAGAATAAGTAGCTGAAGAAGACCAGGGTTTAGCAGTGACCCTCCCTGTTCACGTGGTATGGTGAACAGGCATGGCATGAAGGGCTCAGACGAGCTGGAGCCTGGTGAGGTCTTTCCCCGGCAGCCTGTTCTTTAGCTTTGTGCTCACAACCACAGCATCGAAACAAAGCATCTGAGAAGCAGGATTTTACGGTTTTCTTCCATTAGGTGGCAGAGTTGTTCATCTATTGTCTTCAAAACACACAGGGAGGCTGAGTATGACTCGAACGACCATATTATAAATTCAATGAATCATGCTTGTTTCTGTGTAGTTTAAGAGGTCAGCTGAACTGTAACCATATAGTTACCTTAAATGACAGTTACTTGGTTAACAGTATTACATTATAGAGCAAACATAGGCTTCTCTGTCTTCAGCACCAATACTGGGTGACTTCTCACAGTTATCATCCACGGCAGAATCAATTCTGTGTGCGCCTCATTCTTATTCAGCTTTGGGTTGCAAAATGTCATACTTCCACTTCAAAAGTATTTTTTCCCTGGTATAAAATTTTAAAGACAAAGTTGTTTGTTTGTGAATTCGTGTTTCTTAGTTTGGTTGGTTGGTTGATTTTGTGGCTGTGCCACATGGCTTAGTTACCAGCCAGGGATGGAAGCCAGGCCACACCAGGAAACCCTTGCCAGTGACACTCTGGTGAATAACTGGGATCCAGGCATCCCCTGGGGCCTTGATAGTCCCAGCAAATTCTTTGTCCTTTGAGAAGCAAAACAAAGCTCAGTCAGGAAGAGGGTTTGATTCTTGTGGCACATATTTTAAGATCCCTGTTTGTATGTTGACCGTGTTCTTGTTTGATCAGCTAATCAGCATTGGATCTTCCTATAACTATGGGAACGAGGATCAGGCAGAGTTCCTCTGTGTTGTCTCCAGAGAACTAAACAATTCTACCAACGGCATTGTCATCGAGCCAAGCGAGAAGGCAAAGGTGAGCCGCCCTGCCCGGCGTTTGTCCCTGACTGCTCCCAGCCCCTGCTCGGTCCCCGCTGGGCTGCTGCTCCCCAGCTTTGCATTTCCCCTTCATTGTGGCCCTTTGACTAATGTCACTTAAACCAGGATGTTTGAAGCAGTGACGTAGGCTTTTAGTTTAGGATACATAAACTAAAGTAGGGTAGTCTTTTCCCAGGCTCTGTCAGATCAGTGAAGAAGGAAAGCTAACGGCCACTGATTGCTATAAGGTGAGAATTCCGAAACTCAGAGGTGGAAATATTCTGCGTTTATAGTTTGAGACTGTTCGCTCTCTCTCTCAAGAGAAAAGGTGTTTGGTCACCTCTGTGGTCCCCACACCCCAACTCCCTGAGGCTGCTGGCAGCTTGTTGCATACTGTTCTCACCTTCCTCCACTGTGCCCCTCGCACACACACCCACAGTATTTCTCCGTCGTCAGTGTGTGGTGAGCTGGCCTGTGCCCTTCTGCTCAGGGGAGGTGGTCCTCCATGTGAGGTGGTCCTCCTCCACCTGCAGTGAGCTGGCTGTGTCCTTCCACTCAGGGAGGTGGTCCTCCTCCCTGTATGGTGGTCCTCCACCACGTGTGGTGAGCTGGCCTATGTCCCTCTGCTCAGGGGAGGTGGTCCTCCTCCACCTGCAGTGGTCCTCCTCCACCTGCTGTAATCCTCCTTCGCCTGTGGTGATCCTCCTCCACCTATGGTGGTCCTCCACCATGTGCAGTGAGCTGGCTGTGTCCTTCCGCTCAGGGGAGGTGGTCCTCCTCCCTGTGCGGTGGTCCTCCTCCCTGTGCGGTGGTCAGGTCCTCCGCCACATGCGGTGGTCCTCCACCACGTGTGGTGAGCTGGCTGTGTCCCTCCGCTCAGGGGAGGTGGCCCCGCAGCACATAAGCCCTGCATCAGCGTCTTCACACTGCAGTGGTTCAGGGGTGCTGCCTCTCTTCCTGGGGTAATGAGTCGTCCTGCTGCTGCTCCACCGGGCCCAGTGGGAAGCGACTTCGGTCTCTCTCCTCCCTCAGTGGGCTGGGAAGCCACCCCACCTAAAAGCAGCGCACACCCAGATTCCAAGCCTGTCTCCCCCGCCTTGCCCTTCCAGATTCTTCAGGAGAGAGGGTCTCGGATGTAAACTCCCGAGTCCCCAGTGACGAGCGCGCCCAGCCAAGCACGTCTGTGAAGTTCAGCCTCGCTCCTGTACAGTAACTGAGCTACCGCCAAGCCAAGCGCGCCTGGCCCCCAGCAGAGAAGAGTTCTGGTCAAAACCAAAGGAGCCCCACCCCCACCCACAGGAACCCGAAGGCAGATGCCACTTTGGGCTGCACAATACCTTCTCAGAAACCTGCTTTTCTTTTCTTAGCCGGTGTTGTAACAAACCTCTCCAAGAGCACTGGGCTGGGTTCCCAGGTGGAGCTTGTCTCGGGATGGGGCGGGCAGGAGGAAGGCCTGGGTCCTTGCAGATGCTGTACTTCCTGGAAGCTGGAGCACACGCAAGAGGGATGTCCTGAGCTGCGCCATATTTTCACCTGAGTGTGCCCTGCTGGACGTGGGCAGCCGCTTCATCACACCACCTTTCTCTCCCACACACCCCAGACTACCGCAGCAGACGCAGAGGAGTCTGGTTTAGGCTGTTGATTTGAGGTTTTGGTGAAGGATAGAGTCGCCAGAGCACCCCCACATTCCTATGAACAAAGCCTCTTTGAGGAGGGGAGGATGGAGGGGGTCTCAGCTCTGGATTCAGGCCCCAGCTGCCCCAAGTTCGGCTTGCCTCATTTCTCTCCAGCAGCTGGCACCCCACCCCCCCACCCCCCACCCCCCAACCCCAACCCCC
>SJYA01002458.1:72673-84667 GCA_006410615.1 Neotragus moschatus | reverse complement strand
CCCCCCACCCCGCCCCAGATAGCTCAGCTTCTCCCCAAGAAGAGGTTCAAGGCAGGCGGTATCCTGCACGGGGTCAGACAGACAGACTGGTGAGCACTGTAGGTAGTTAGTGTAACTGCTTCTGCAGCCTTTGCCTGCCCTCCGTTGGCCCATCTTCCTTCTCTGACTTTTTAAACTGGGGCCGAGGATAAAGGGATTTTGGACCCTCTGATGCCTTGGGGTGGAGACAGCCATTTTCTCTGAAAGTTGCCAAACATAGGTTGTAGTATCAAAAGTGGCATTGTTCTTGTGGTCGTCTCTTGGAAATGCCTTGATCAAAAGTGCGATACTTGTGTCTCTTCTTGGTTTCTGACCTTGGCAGTGGTCATGAGCCCCCGCCATCTGTTGTAGTGTGTGTGCACTTGTCGGGCGGCCCCAGGACCCTGTCATCTGACCCGGCCCTCACCGCCACTTCCTTCTGTGGGGGCCGAGGCATTGAAGATCCAGCGCTGTTCAACTCAGGAGCCAAGCCTCAGAGCTCGTAACTGGATTGCTGTCTGAGCTTCCAAGTCTTGGTGAGCAGTCATGGAGCTCAAAGGGGCCAGAGAACCCTGGCTTTTCCCCGGGTGACTTTCCCAGTATGGCAGGTGGTCCAGAGAAGGGGAGGGGCATGTGGGGAACGCTTTGTTCATTAAAGATCCCTCAAGCCTGTGGCTCTAAACTGAGGTTCCCTCTGCCCGCCAGCCCCCAGCTCAGCTGCTCACCACATGGCTGTGGGGTCAGGGTTTCTTTAAAGTGACTGTCGACTATGCCAAGTGTCTTTCGAGCCTGTGACCAGCCCCTCCCAGACAGGAACTTCATGTTGCTCTCACGTTTGTGTGTAGAGTAGGGGAGAAGTGTGTGTCCAGGGAGCCTGCTGACACGCTTTGTCTACACCCCAGCGTGAACATGCATGTCAGCACCACGGACTTCCAGCACGTGCCCAGGATTCTTAAAACTGTAAAATGTTAGCGGAACTGCTACCTACAATAAACAGTTACCCCTGCAGAATGATTGCAGGTGTCCCTCCTGACCTCTTTCAGGGGGAAAAAAAATTGAACATGTCAAGGAAAAGCTGCTGTCAACCAGAGGATGGTGGGTGAGGAACTCTGGTCAGTGGGAATTAGCACCGTCAGACTGAAAGGAGGCAAGCCTTGGCATCTGGGGCCTCAAGCCCAAGCAGACCTGCTTGCCTGGGGCTCNAGGGGGAAAAAAAATTGAACATGTCAAGGAAAAGCTGCTGTCAACCAGAGGATGGTGGGTGAGGAACTCTGGTCAGTGGGAATTAGCACCGTCAGACTGAAAGGAGGCAAGCCTTGGCATCTGGGGCCTCAAGCCCAAGCAGACCTGCTTGCCTGGGGCTCGTCTGAAAACCAGCCTCTGGTCCCAAGCCAGCGAGCAGGCTGGAGGGCAGAGGGAGCCAGCCCCTCTGGACGCATCTTTCTCCTCGAGCTTCTCACGGGTCCGCCGTGGAATCTGCGAAGACCGGCGCGCCCCTCGCTGAGCACTTGGAGGGACCAGCGGGCTGCCTTTCCCCAGGTCCCCTCCCCAGCCACCCAGCAACAGTCTCAGTTGTTTCAGCGCTCCAGGAATCTGAGAGGGATTGTATCTTAAGGTTTCTGGGAAAGTATTTTACCCAAGTCCTTTGTGAACCAAGTTGGTGTTTTTTTCTTGAAAGCCGGCTCCCTTGGGGAGAGCCCGGCTGACCGCTCCAGAGAGAGGCCTGGCCATTGGCTGGGGGGGTCACGTGAGCAGTGCCCCATGCTCTCCAGCTGCCCAGGGCAGCCATGTGGGCAATGCTGGCCAGGCAGGGCCCAGCCTCTTCTAGAGTGGTTTCGTTTATGCACAGTTCTAACTGATCTCAGGGGTGTCCGTGAGGCATAGAGCAGGAAGAGACAGATGCTGAGGGAAAGGGCTGAGAAGTCACCCACACCCTCCAGGATGGCCTTAGAGCCAGGCCTTAGGGACCATGCCTGTCACTTGTGGGTGCCCTTTGTTGCCGTTTGTGTCTTTGAATAAAGTCTGAAATGCTGTGACCCTTTTTTCCCCCTCTTGTCAATAAAGACATGAAACAGACTTCTGAATCTTGAGANCCTCCAGGATGGCCTTAGAGCCAGGCCTTAGGGACCATGCCTGTCACTTGTGGGTGCCCTTTGTTGCCGTTTGTGTCTTTGAATAAAGTCTGAAATGCTGTGACCCTTTTTTCCCCCTCTTGTCAATAAAGACATGAAACAGACTTCTGAATCTTGAGACCTTTGGTGTGTGTTTCCCAATACTCAGAGCTCCTGGAGTCCTGTCACTCAGCATTGATGATTCTCACACTGTCCTCTGGAGATGATGTCACTGCACCCTTTTCTAGCAGAGCTTCTTACAGAGGGCTCGTTTCTCCTGCTGCTGAGACTGCCTGGGGGGCCAGGGAGGAGGGAAGGGGCTGGACCTTCTTTCTCCCAGCTTTCACTCCACTGCGTCTGAAAGGACCAGAGAGTGCCAAGGGACAGAAGGTGGGACAGCTGGGCCTCCTGCAGGAGAGCAGGAAGCAGACGGGGGCGGGGGGGGGGTGGGTAGGAGATGGTCTTTAAGGGAAAGAGGTCTTCCTGGAAGAGAACAGGTGATGGGGTGCCCATTTTCTCTGCCAGGAGGATGGGGAAGAACGTGGGGTGAGAATCCAGTCACACAAGTTTAAGTGTTGATCCCTAAGTCATAGGGCAGGGTGTGGGATCTTCTGTAGGAGTTAGGTCGCCTCTCCTGCAGGGCACTGACAGCTGGGGAGGAGGTATGTACACAGAAAAGTACTGAGAAGGGCTGTGGCTGTAACAGCTCCAACAGGAGGCCGCAGCAGTTGCAAATAGGAGGGAAGGGAAAAGGCCTGGGGGACTTGGGTATCACAGCCGTGGGAGTCCCTGGACAGAGTTACTGCTCCCAAGTGTGTGTGTGTGTTCAGTTGTGACCTCATGGACTGCAGCCCACCAGGCTCCTCTGTCCATGGGATTTCCCAGGCAAGANAGTTGCAAATAGGAGGGAAGGGAAAAGGCCTGGGGGACTTGGGTATCACAGCCGTGGGAGTCCCTGGACAGAGTTACTGCTCCCAAGTGTGTGTGTGTGTTCAGTTGTGACCTCATGGACTGCAGCCCACCAGGCTCCTCTGTCCATGGGATTTCCCAGGCAAGAATAACTAGAATGGGTTGCCATTTGCTCTTCCAGGGGATCTTCCTGACCCAGGGATCAAACCCAGGTCTCATGCATCTTCTGCCTTGGCACGTGGATTCTTTACCACTGAGCTACCTGGGAAGCCCATTTGTTCCCAATTCTGCGGAGCAAAGAAAAGAGGTTGGCATTTTTAAGAGGTCAAGATTCGGGGCTTCATGATGGCTCATAGTAAATCCACCTGCCAAGGCAGGAGACACAGGTTCGATCCCTAATCCAGGAAGATTTCCACATGCGGAGCGGCAATTAAGCTGACACGTCACAACTGTTGAGCCCGTGCTCCACAATAGCAGAGGCCACTGCAGTGAGAAGCTCGCACACCACAACTAGAGAGTAGCCCCCGTTCACCGCCAACTAGAGAAAGCCTGCTCAGCAGTGAAGAACCAGCGCAGCCAAAACTAAATAAAATTTTTTAAAAGAATGAAAAATAAAAGGTTGAGGCGGGACTTCCCTGGTGGTCCAATGCTTAAGACTCCGCACTTCCACTGCAGTGGGCCCAGGTTCCATCCCTGGTTGGGGAATGGCAAAGACATACGTACAATGTGTACATAGTCAAGGAGGGGCCCTGCGAGGGATGCTGCCATCGGGGGCTCACCGCGCTGCCGGCACCAGCTGCTGCTGCCAGAGTGAAGCTGCATTGCTGTGGTTGCTCTGGTAACAGGAAGGGGCTCATCTTTCTCCCCCCAGCTCCCTTGCACATCCCTTAAGGCAGCTTCTCAGCCCTGGCAGCACCCGGCAGTCTGGGTGGGTTGGGACTGAGAGGAACCACAGCTAGGGCTGCTCAGTATCCATAAACTCACTTCTATGCATATTTGAACTTCATACAAAATGGTAAGAATAACTTTATGCCTCCATGTGACAAGATGCAACAACTCTTTACACAAAGACAGTCTTACCCTCTCTCCTAACGTGAAAGTGAAGTCGCTCAGTCATGTTGGACTCTTTGAGACCCCATGGACTGCAGCCCACCAGGCTCCTCTATCCATGGGATTCTCCAGGCAATACTGGAATGGGTTGCCATTTCCTTCTCCAGGGGATCTTCCCGACCCAGGGATTGAACTCTGTTCTCCCACATTGCAGACAGACAACCTTACTCTCTGAGCCACCAGGGAAGCCACGACTCTCCTTTTGAGGGCTTCCCAAGTGGATCAGTGGTAAAGAATCTGCCTGTAATCCAGGAGACCCGGATTCCATCCCTGGGTTGGGAGGATCCTCTGGAGAAGGGCATGGCAACCCACCTAGTATTCTTGCCTGGAGAATTCCATGGACCAAGAAGCCCTAACATAAGACACTGCAAACAGTCATTGTTCCCAGGTCTGAGAGACAGTCACGTCTATTTCTGGGCTATGTTAATTACTCCTCAAATTAGCTTTGTAGGTTTTGATGGGCAACTCAGACCATATGGTCTCTTGATTCCCATGATGAGGGAGCAGGGACTGTTTCTCAAAAGGAGAAGAAAGAAAAAGAATTAGTTGCTCCGTCGTGTCCCACTCTTTGTATCCGCCAGGCTCCTTGGTCAATGGAATTCTCCAGGCAAGAATACTGGGTGGGTTGCCACGCCCTTCTCCAGAAGATCTTCCCCGACCCAGGGATGGAATCCGGGTCTCCCGCGTTACAGGCGGACTCTTCGCCACTGATCCACCTGGGAAGCCCTCTAAAGGAGAGTCGCTGTAAAAGGAGTCATGGGTCTATTCCAAAACCCTGGAGTCTGCATGGTGAGTCTCCTGTTGGGACTTGCTGGAGGCTCTATGTGGCACTGTTTACAGATCATTTCAGTTCCACTGAATTTGCTCAGTCATGAGCCCAGGTGGCAGGCCAAAGCTAAAGTTTTTATAAGAATCATGCCATGCAGAAGGATTCTCATCAGTGAAGCTTTCCCCTGGAGTGAACTGTTACTCTGTGAAGTCAGTTTAATTCTATACAATGCAATTAAGTTGTTTTTCTATTTCATTATTTCCTAAAAATGTTTTCATTAAGATCATGGTTTTCCAAGAAATTTTTGGTGGAAATTTAATTCAGTTTAACCAAGTCTAGCTTTTGCCCTCGTGAGTCGTATTTTTGCCCTTGGGGGCCTGCTTTTGTGCTTTTACATCCCCTCTGTTTATTTTTCCCAAGTCAGGTGTCACATTTGGTGGTTCAGAAATCTGATGGCCCAATGGGTAATAATCCACCTTCCGACGCAGGTGACACGGGTTTGATCCCTGTTCGAGGAACTAAGATCCCACACATCGCAGAGTAGCTAAGCCCACCCACCACAACTAGAGAGCATGTGTGCTGCAGCAAAGGACCCCGAGTGTCACAACTACGATCTGACACAGCCAAACAAATGAGTATTTTTTTAAAAAAATCTAAGTCTCATATCTAAATTTGAGTATTTTTAACCGGTTGGTTTTCTGTTAATTATTTCTAGCAAAACACATAAAGTGGACAGAGGACTGATGGTTCGTTTTTCTCAGCTTTCTTGTGAGAAAATTGTGAGCAAGTTCCCTTGGATATTCTTGGATGGCTTTATGTCTAAGCTTGGGCTGTTGCTCCTCCTCACATTTCATTCTGATAGGCTCCACACACGCACTGTCTACACAGTTGGCAAAACACCCTCAAAATATGCCCTCCTTCGTGCAATTATGATAGATAGCCGATAAGCATTTATTGGAGTAGGGAGGGTTTCGAAGACGCTGCCGAGTCCTTGAATGAGACCCTGAAGCTGGAGAAGGGTGTAGTTGGCAGGTGCAGAAGGGACGTGGCGCTCAGCTTTCGCTTTATCAGGGCTCCAGCAAACGTCCACTCTGTGCCTGGAAATGTGCTGTGCTGGGCTTAGCCATTCAGTCGTGTCTGACTCTGCGACTTCATGGACTGTAGCCTGCCAGGCTCCTCTATCCATGGGGATTCTCCAGGCAAGAATAGCGGAGTGGGTAGCCTATCCCTTCTCCAGGGGATCTTCCCGACCCAGGAATCCAACCGGAGGCTCTGCCAACGAAAGCTGAGTCCTGGAGTCCTACTGCTTGAGTGGGAGAGGGGAATTCTGGAGGCGGAGAGGAAACAGCCAAGAAGCTAGCTGCCTAATGGCTAAGGGAGTATTCATCGGAACCTGGGTAGAGGCAGAGGGGTGGAGATGCTGAGCTGTAATCAAGGTCCTCGGAGATACTTAAAGGCAGCCTCATATTCAAGAATCCCTACAGGCACTTTGTAATGCAGTGGTTAAATCTGCCTTGCAACGCAGGGAACTCGGGTTCCATCCCTGATAGGAAGCTAAGATTTCCCTGGTTGGGGAACTAAGTTGCATGTTGCAAGTACTAATGCCCGAGTGCCACAGCTAGAGTCTGTGCACCGCAGCGAAATATCTCATGTGCCCCAACCAAGACCCAAGGCAGCCAAATAAAAGAAGCCCTACAAATCCTAAGGAGGGTAAATAAGGACACAAATCAAACTCCAGGAGATGGTGAAGGACAGGGAAGCCTGGCATGCTGCAGTCCACAGGATCACAAACCGTCGAACACGGCTTAGCAACTGAACAACAAAATAGAAATAACGAAATGAAAACAAATTTGGAGAAAATCTTACAAGTCACCAGAAACGGAGAAAAGGGTTACCTTCAAAGAAGCGGCAATAAGACGTGACAGTCAACTTCTCAACAGTAAAATATAAACCAGAAGACAGTGGAGGGGACTTCCCTGGCAGCACAGTGGTTAAGACTCCGTGCTTCCAACGCATCGGGGAAAGGTTTGATCCCTGGTGGGGGAACTAAGATCACATATTCTGTGCAGCATGGCCAAAAAATAAGTAACAATAAAATATATTTTTTAAAAGATACTGGAATTAAATCTCCAAAATACTAAAAAGAAAATAGCTGCCAATGTAGAATCACCAAGTGAAAATATTCTCCAGAAGTAAAGAGGAGGTCCATGGGTCCAGTGGCTAAGACACTCCCAAGGCAGAGGGCCCAGTTTCAATCCCTGGTCGGGGAACTAGATGCCACATGCCATAACTAAGATCTGGAGCAGTCAAATAAATATATTTTTTAAAGTGATATGTTGGGACTGCCCTGGTGGTCCAGTGATTTAAGACTCAGTGCTTCCACTGCGGGGGACACAGGCTCCGTCTTTGGTCAGGGAACTAAGATCCTGCATGCTGCGTGCTGCTGCTGCTGCTGCTAAGTCGCCTCACTCATGTTTGACTCTGTGCGACCCCATAGACGGCAGCCCACCAGGCTCCCCCATCCCTGGGATTCTCCAGGCAAGAACACTGGAGTGGGTTGCCATTTCCTTCTCCAATGCATGAAAGTGAAAAGTGAAAGTGAAGTCGCTCAGTCGTGTCCGACTCTCAGCGACCCCATGGACTGCAGCCTATCAGGCTCCTCCATCCATGGGATTTTCCAGGCAAGAGTACTGGAGTGGGGTGCCATCGCCTTCTCCATGCATGCTGCATGGTGAGGCCCCAAAAAACAGAAAGAGTGACATTCTGCAAACTTTTCAGGGCATGTGTCCTGTTGGGTGAGAAGGCTGGGGAAACAAACACTGACAAGAAGCTATCGCAGTGATGAGACTCTCTCCTAAGCTTCAGTCATCTTTTCCTTCTGAGGATCAGAACCACAGTGGAAAGCAACAGTCTTGAGCATCATCAATCGGATAATGTCTGGCTCACTCAACTTCAAACCAGGAAGGAGCCTTGAGATCTCTTCTACAACAACCCTGTGGATTCACCAGAGAACCAAGGTCCCAAGAGATGAAACAACTTGCCCAAGATCTCACTGCCACTTAGTTGCCACTTTCCTTCTCTGCTTAGTAAACTGAGTCCCCCACGTCCACTGCAAGGGGCCTTGGGTGCAGCAGCGACTCTGTCTCCTGCCTGGGATAAAGGTTCCGGAGCAAAGAATATCCTGGGAGGGGCAGGACCCCTCACCACTGCAGCATGTCCGGTGGCACCTCTTTCTTTTTTTCTGAAATAAATTTTCCTGGAAAATATTAAAGGAAAAGTAGATTTCCATGTGCGCATGTGCGTGTGTGCTAAGTCGCTTCAGTCGTGCCCTATTCTTTGTGACCCCATGGGCTGTAGCCCGCCAGGCTCCTCTGTTCATGGGATTCTCCAGGCAAGAATACTGGAGTGGGCATCCGTTCCCTTCTCCAGGGGATCTTCCCTACCCAGGGATGCAACTTAAGTCTCTTGCTTGGCAGGTGGGTTCTTTACCACTAGTGCCACTGGGAAGCCCTTCCATGTACTACCTTGTCCTTCCTCCCCGCCCCGCAAAAAAAAGCATCATTCAAACTCCAGGAGGCATTTGCCGTCAATTTCTATGATGATGAAAAGCTTTAAAAATCCTTATAATCCTATAAAGACATTCAGGAAGAAGATGAATATATATGGTTAACTGAGACACACACACAACATTGTTAATAATCAATTGTAATATGTATTTTTTTAATTAACTGGAATACCATGTTTTACTATTTACTTATCTTCATGTCTTCCTTTATTGAGTCTGTTTTGCCCTGCTGACATCACAAGCAGAAGGCTGGGGCTGGTCATGCTTGAATTGTGACATCGGGAGTCAAACTGTGGGCAGTCTCAAGGAGGGGGTCCAACTCGATAGGGGGACCACAGAACAGCAGCCAAGGGGAAAGGTGAGAAGGTGGTCATCCAACCTCGGAGGATGTAAAGGGCTGAGGTTGGGGCACACTGGGCTGGGAGACCTCCCAGCGGCTGGTGACCTGGGGCTTCACCCCCGCCCCCAACGCGGGCCTAAGCACCCAGGTGTTCTCTTCTCTCCATCCACAGGGCAGCAAGCCTCTGGCTCTCCTTGACATGCAGAGAGTTTCACGTAAGTACTGGTGTGCTGACCTTTCTCCCAAAGGGCCAGGGAAGCAGCTCGTTTCCCTTCTCACCATGTGACTTCTTCCCGCCTATCCACCTTCTTGTCCAAGATTTGTTCCAGGAATTTGGGCAGGGACAAAAACACAAGCCTCAGCTTATGCCCCTGTGTACGTTGACCAATGGCAGAGTCCCAGCACCCAGTGGGCAGACCAGCTGCTTCCAACAGAAGAAAAGGGGTCCCCCTCAAAGGCCCCTCAACTCCCACCCTGGCTTCAACCTGGCTTTGCCCTGACTTCCCAGGGCCAGTCCAGGATGAAGCCCCAGCCCTGCAGCCCACCGCCAAGCTCTCAGGAGCTCCCCAAGGCCAGTTCCTGATGAATGGCAGCAGCCTCTGCTCGCTGGAGGACCAAGTCCTCTGTCCCGTTTGCCTGGAGGTGTTCCGCAACCCAGTCACCACGGCCTGCGGGCACAACTTCTGCATGAGCTGCCTCCAGGGCTTCTGGGACTACCAGGCCACCATGGGCGAGCCCCTCTACTGCCCCCAGTGCCGGGAGAGCTTCCCCACGCGGCCCCGCCTCTGCAAGAACGTCATCCTGGAGGAGATGGTGACCTGCTTCACCCAGGCCAAGGGCCAGAGCTTGGGGTCCTCACGGAGCCTGGCCGGGCCCAGGGACGTGCCCTGCGACTTCTGTGCCCCCGAGAAGCTCAAGTCCGTCAAGTCGTGCCTGCAGTGCATGGCCTCCCTGTGCGAGAAGCACCTGCGCAGCCACTTGGAGGACCAGGTGTTCCACGGGCACCAGCTGCTGGAGCCCGTGTGGGACCTCAAGAGCCGGCTGTGCCGCAAGCACCGCAAGCTCCGGAGGCTCTACTGCCGCACTGAGGGCTGCTGCGTGTGCGGGGCCTGCCTGTTGGAGGAGCACAAGAACCACGACACCATCCCACTGGAGGAGGAGCGCGCGCGCAAGGAGGTGGGGGGGTGGGGAGAGGGTGGATGCTGTCTCTTATACACATCTGATTTAAGACTCAGTGCTTCCACTGCGGGGGACACAGGCTCCGTCTTTGGTCAGGGAACTAAGATCCTGCATGCTGCGTGCTGCTGCTGCTGCTGCTAAGTCGCCTCACTCATGTTTGACTCTGTGCGACCCCATAGACGGCAGCCCACCAGGCTCCCCCATCCCTGGGATTCTCCAGGCAAGAACACTGGAGTGGGTTGCCATTTCCTTCTCCAATGCATGAAAGTGAAAAGTGAAAGTGAAGTCGCTCACTCGTGTCCGACTCTCAGCGACCCCATGGACTGCAGCCTATCAGGCTCCTCCATCCATGGGATTTTCCAGGCAAGAGTACTGGAGTGGGGTGCCATCGCCTTCTCCATGCATGCTGCATGGTGAGGCCCCAAAAAACAGAAAGAGTGACATTCTGCAAACTTTTCAGGGCATGTGTCCTGTTGGGTGAGAAGGCTGGGGAAACAAACACTGACAAGAAGCTATCGCAGTGATGAGACTCTCTCCTAAGCTTCAGTCATCTTTTCCTTCTGAGGATCAGAACCACAGTGGAAAGCAACAGTCTTGAGCATCATCAATCGGATAATGTCTGGCTCACTCAACTTCAAACCAGGAAGGAGCCTTGAGATCTCTTCTACAACAACCCTGTGGATTCACCAGAGAACCAAGGTCCCAAGAGATGAAACAACTTGCCCAAGATCTCACTGCCACTTAGTTGCCACTTTCCTTCTCTGCTTAGTAAACTGAGTCCCCCACGTCCACTGCAAGGGGCCTTGGGTGCAGCAGCGACTCTGTCTCCTGCCTGGGATAAAGGTTCCGGAGCAAAGAATATCCTGGGAGGGGCAGGACCCCTCACCACTGCAGCATGTCCGGTGGCACCTCTTTCTTTTTTTCTGAAATAAATTTTCCTGGAAAATATTAAAGGAAAAGTAGATTTCCATGTGCGCATGTGCGTGTGTGCTAAGTCGCTTCAGTCGTGCCCTATTCTTTGTGACCCCATGGGCTGTAGCCCGCCAGGCTCCTCTGTTCATGGGATTCTCCAGGCAAGAATACTGGAGTGGGCATCCGTTCCCTTCTCCAGGGGATCTTCCCTACCCAGGGATGCAACTTAAGTCTCTTGCTTGGCAGGTGGGTTCTTTACCACTAGTGCCACTGGGAAGCCCTTCCATGTACTACCTTGTCCTTCCTCCCCGCCCCGCAAAAAAAAGCATCATTCAAACTCCAGGAGGCATTTGCCGTCAATTTCTATGATGATGAAAAGCTTTAAAAATCCTTATAATCCTATAAAGACATTCAGGAAGAAGATGAATATATATGGTTAACTGAGACACACACACAACATTGTTAATAATCAATTGTAATATGTATTTTTTTAATTAACTGGAATACCATGTTTTACTATTTACTTATCTTCATGTCTTCCTTTATTGAGTCTGTTTTGCCCTGCTGACATCACAAGCAGAAGGCTGGGGCTGGTCATGCTTGAATTGTGACATCGGGAGTCAAACTGTGGGCAGTCTCAAGGAGGGGGTCCAACTCGATAGGGGGACCACAGAACAGCAGCCAAGGGGAAAGGTGAGAAGGTGGTCATCCAACCTCGGAGGATGTAAAGGGCTGAGGTTGGGGCACACTGGGCTGGGAGACCTCCCAGCGGCTGGTGACCTGGGGCTTCACCCCCGCCCCCAACGCGGGCCTAAGCACCCAGGTGTTCTCTTCTCTCCATCCACAGGGCAGCAAGCCTCTGGCTCTCCTTGACATGCAGAGAGTTTCACGTAAGTACTGGTGTGCTGACCTTTCTCCCAAAGGGCCAGGGAAGCAGCTCGTTTCCCTTCTCACCATGTGACTTCTTCCCGCCTATCCACCTTCTTGTCCAAGATTTGTTCCAGGAATTTGGGCAGGGACAAAAACACAAGCCTCAGCTTATGCCCCTGTGTACGTTGACCAATGGCAGAGTCCCAGCACC
>SJYA01002458.1:6183-69721 GCA_006410615.1 Neotragus moschatus | reverse complement strand
TGGGGGATGTGGGAGTGGTATGGTGGACTGTGGGAGGGGAGAGGGTGAATGGGGAGGGGAGGGGAGGGGAGGCCGAGGAGTAAGAGGACTCTTGTGTTCCAGGCACACCTTTCCAGGAAGGAAAGGATTGTAGCCATTAAAGTATCCTTAGTCTCTCAGTCATGCCTGACTCTCTGCAAGCCCGTAGACTGTAGGCTGCCAGTCTCCTCCTTCCGTGGGGTTCTCCAGGCAAGAACACTGGAGTGAGTTGCCATTTCCTTCTCCAGCCATTAAAATGATGCTCGGAATTCCCTGGTAGCTCAGTCAGTAAAAAAAAAAAAAAAAAAGCCTACAGTGCAGGAGACCTGGATTGATTCCTGAGTCAGGCAAATGCCCTGGGGAACTAAATGACAACCCACTCCAGTACTCTTGCCTGGAAAATCCCATGGACAGAGAAGCCTGGCAGGCTACAGTCCATGGGGTCGCAAAGAGCTGGACACCACTTGGTGACTAAACCACCCAAAGCGATGCTCACAAGGGTCCTGGCAAGACATGAAAAAATGCTATCAGACTGATTGAATAAGGATCCAGGGACTTCCCTGGCAGTCCAGTGGTTAAGACTCTGTCCACTTAGGGGAACATGGGTTTATCCCCGGTGGGGGAAGATCCTTCATGCCGTGCACTGCAATAAAAAAAAAAATAATAAAATAGTCTTTATTAAAAAGAAAAAGGATCCAAAGTTATTTGTGATGAATCCTGTTTAAAAAATTTTTTTGCACAGGAAAAGGAATGGCTGAAAGGTAACATATCAACATACAAACACGTCAGGTTGGATGAATCCCTTCCTTTTTTTCTATTTTCAAATTAGGTTTTCTCCATTTGGATTGCTTTCTTTGATGGAGTGCTTATATTTGAAACATTCTATCAAGCATATTCTAGAACTGTGCTATTCCAGCGTAGTCACCTGCAAGAAAGAAACTTGGGCCAGAATGTAAGCCGACTCACCTCACTGTTTAGTTCAGCTGACACTTTTTTCACAGCAGGACCTTCTCAACAAAGGGAGAAATGTGTTGATTTACAGCCTGGCACAAGCTGCTTCTTTTGTTGCGGGTCAGCAACAGTTCACAGACAGGTACCTGGAATCCCACTGTCCTACAGTAGCTTGTGAACCATGACAGTGCCCGCCCCGGGGACGTGCTGTGCTCCGTCGCTCAGTCCCATCTGACTCTCTGCAACCCCATGGACTGCAGCCTGTCAGGCTCCACTGTCCTTGGAATTTTTCAGATGAGAATACTGGAGTGGGTTGCCATTTCCTCCTCCAAGGGGTTTTCCCGACCCAGGGATCAAACCCGCATCTCCTGAGTGTCTCCTTGTGCAGATTCTTTACCGCTGAGCCTCTGGGGTAGCTGAGACTAAAGGCTTATGTGGAAGGACTTGGGGACACAGTTCTGCCTGGACCTGGCAGCACTGCCCCAGGGAGCCAAGGGCTCCGCATCTGATCGACCCCTGCTCGCCCCACTGTCCCCCCCCAACTCAGGCTTCTCAAATCACCAAACCCCTCCATAGCTGCTGCTTGTGATCTGAACCCTATGGTCATCAGCTGTCAGAAGCAAAGAACCTGATTCCTAAGAATGGGGAGTCTCTCAGGGAATGAGAGAACAGGAGCAGAGTGGCCCCGAGGGACTTCCTTGGCGGTCCAGTGGTTAGGACTCTGCACTTCCATTTCAGGGGGCACAGGTTCAATCCCTAGTTGGGGAACTAAGATCCCACATACCTCGCAGCCAAAAAAAGATAGAGGGGTGTCCCTGGGTCATCTACCCTTCAGTCCTACCCATCTTCATTCTCATTCAGACCTCGTAAGAACATAAGAGGTGGGACTTCCCTGGTGGTCCAGTGGTTAAGAATTTGCCCTGCAATGCAGGGGACACAGGTCCAGTCCCTGGTAGGGGGACGAAGATCCCACATGCCACAGCTAGAGAGTCCATGTACTGAAAGGAAAGATCTATGTGCTGCAACTAAATAAGGGTTGTCCTTTTGCGTTCTTTTTTTTTTTTTTTTTAATTTAATTGAAGAGGTGTGTTTCTTTTGAGCTCTGACATGGGACTGCCCACAGAGGGCTTCTGCTAGGGCACCTCTCTGAGTCACTGGCCCGCCCCTCTCCCACCTCACCCTCTCACCCCAGGTTGAGGTTCGGAAGGTCCAGGCCAACGTGGAGAACCAGATGCTGATCATCACCTCCGACAGCCAAAAGCACCGGGGCCAGGTGGCTTTTCTCTCGGTAAGCTTGGCCCATTGCCACCTCCGGCCCAGGCTTTCCCAGCACCCTGCTTCAGGCTGAGGGGGCCTCTCAAGGGCTTGGAGTGGATGCTGTGGGGCCAGGCAAACAGGGAGGTGATGCCTCGGCCAGCTCTGGGCCCTGACAAGGAGGGTAAGGAGGTGGGGCTCAAAGACACCTCTCTGCCCCCCTGCCCCTGCCCCCAGAAATTGATCCAGACGACTCGGGATGAGGTGAACTCCTGCTTCTCAGAGATCATCCAGGAGATCAAACAGATGCAGATGAAGGTGCTGGATTTCGTGGAGAAAGAGGAGGCCGCTGCCCTGGGGAAGCTGGGCGGCTCCATCCAGCAGAGTCACAACCGCCTCCTGAAGCTGGAGGGGGACAGCATCTGGCTCCGCAGCCTGCTCGCCAACCGCAGCGACCAGCAGTTTCTGCAGGCAAGGCCCCTCCCTGCCCCCACCGCCCAGGCCCATCGCCGCAGCCACTGGGCTGCAGGGGCTTTGACAGCCCTAACTCAGATGTCCAGAAAGCCAGGAGGAGGGGAGAAGGCTGTCCGGGTTTGAACATGGGCAGCTTTCCCGCCTGCCTCCTAGTTTTAGGGAACCCTAAGCCCCTGGCCCTTGCTTGGGGCCTGGCTAACAAGTGGTACTGCCAGCCCCTCCCTGCCTGCAGGAGTTGCCCAGGCTGAAGCACTTCCCTGCTTGCGTGGAGCCCCTGATGGGCACCAACTGCGAGGAGAAGCAGAGCTTCCTCCAGCTACCAGAGACCTTGGCGGAGCTCCGGACCCGACTGGTGGACATGGGTCTCAGCTTCATCAACCAGCTCCTCCTGAAGGGTTAGTTAGAACCTGCTTGCCTGGGGCGACTGGAGACCCACCTGCCTTCTGGGGATGGGCTGCTCCAAGGGCAGCGGTTGGGATTCCGGTCACTTGGAAGAGAGCCTGGCCTGTCTGTGTGCGCCTTGTCCAGGTGACTCAACCTCCTGAAAGCCCATGCCTCTCTCTGGAAGGACACTGGGCTGTGAAAGTGTCCTCAGCAAAGCCCTTCCGTCTTCCCCAGGCATTAAGATGAACTCCTATGAGGTGCTGCCCCCGGATGTGGACAGGAAAATACTTCTCAAGTGTGAGTCCTCAGTCCTGGAGTCCAGCCCCAGGGGTGGGAAGGAAAGGAACAGGGCCCTTGGTGGCCTGACCAACCCAGCCCCACCTCCATTCGGGCCAGGGCTCCAGAAAGATGCCAGGTCTCTCCTGCCCTGACCTTGTACTCTGGACTAGAGACCTCAGAAGGCCTGTGACTCCACGGCCCTAAGAAGAAGGGGAGAAGGCTGTCCTGTCCCACGCCCATGGGTGGCAGGGCCTCCACCAACACCCAGAGGCCAGCTCTGCAGCCCTCTGCGGCTCTGATGTGGCTCAGGCTCTGCCCTCAGCTGGGTGCCTGCCGATCTCCCCTGGACTTTAGCCAAGCCAGCTTGGATGGCCCTTCTACAGTCAGGTTCCCTTTTCAGTTAATGTCCCTGCAGCCCCTCTCCCAGGCTGGGTGAGGGACCAAATGACTCTCTAAGAAATCATCGGTGATGTCTCTGAGGTCTCCAGGGTCACAGCTGATGAACCTTCTGATGACCCCTTCTGAGCCACCTCCTCCAGGAGCCCCTGACGCTCNTGGGTGAGGGACCAAATGACTCTCTAAGAAATCATCGGTGATGTCTCTGAGGTCTCCAGGGTCACAGCTGATGAACCTTCTGATGACCCCTTCTGAGCCACCTCCTCCAGGAGCCCCTGACGCTCCCTCAGTCCCACCCAGTCTTGTGTCCTGCACAAACCGAAAAGGGGGTCATGTTAGGGTTTGGTGGGGGGAGGGCAGATAGGGGGACTTTTGGTTGTCCACCTCTCTAGGAAGGCAGGCCTTTGGACAGCGCTCAGCCAGCCAATGTCCACCCCTGCGGGCCGGAGTTGAAGACTTAGAGAGGGGAATGGAGGGGCCCCCTCTTGGGAGCTGGGGGTGGAAGCACTTGGTGACTTTTGTGCCAAAGCTGTGAGCTTCGCCCCCGCCCCCCAGACCTCCAGCACTCTGCTCCCTGGCCTGCGGACCCTAGCCCCATTTTCCATACCCCCTCGGCCCAGGTTACTGCAACCTGAACTTCGACCCCACCACAGCCAGCGAGGAGCTCTTCCTGTTCAAGGAGACCCACTCGGTGCTGAACCTGGGCATCCTCCTGGAGCCCTTCGCAGCGGGCGGACCCTTCCCGGGCTTCAAGCAGTGGCCGCAGGTGCTGTGCTCGCGGGGCCTGGCCGAGGGCCGCCACTACTGGGAGGCCGATGTGTCCAACTCGTGGGTGTGCCTGGGCGTCACCTACCGCCGCAGCCCCCCGCTCAGCGGCCGCCCGCGCCGCAACATCGTCTATCTGCTGGGCCGCAACCC
Source organism: Neotragus moschatus (assembly GCA_006410615.1). Classification (NCBI taxonomy): domain Eukaryota; kingdom Metazoa; phylum Chordata; class Mammalia; order Artiodactyla; family Bovidae; genus Neotragus; species Neotragus moschatus. The sequence continues at coordinate 65,047 of SJYA01002458.1, read as the reverse complement.
CTACTCGTGGTGCCTCGAGTGGGACTCGCTCAAGTTCTCCGTGTGGCACAACAACACGCAGACGGTGCTGCACGGCGGCTACCACCGCACGCTCGGCGTGGTGCTCGACTGCGCGGCGGGTTGCCTCTCCTTCTACGGCGTGGCGGGCGGCGTGAGCCTCCTCTACCGCTTCCTCGCCTCCTTCCTGGAGCCGCTCTACCCCGCCGTCATGGTCAGCAGCGGCGCCTCGGTCACGCTCAAGCAGCGCCCCTCCGAGGCCTAGGCCAATAAAGCTGGACTCGAGCGCTGGCTGCGCCCGCGGGGAGGGGCGCGCCGGGGAGGGGCGCGCCGGGGAGGGTGGCCGGCCCCGCAGGGTCCCCTGGCCCGGGGGTGTAGTGGGGGCGGTGAACCCGCCTCCCGACCCGCTGCCTGGACTTCACCAGCGACAACCACCCAGGGGTCCCGGGAGGTCCTGGGGATCCCCGAAAACAGGCCGATCCTCCCGTCCCCATTGTCACGGGAGAAGGGGCTCTGAACCAGGCTGGCGATACCCCTGGGACTGGGGACAGCCTGGTGGCCTCCAGAGGCGGGGATTCCTGACCAGGATGCTCGGCCTCTCCAACCCGTGAGCTCCCAAGCCCCGTCAGAGGGTCTCAGGTTGCCCAGGAGTGGGCGGGGCTCCTCCCCGNGGGCTCTGAACCAGGCTGGCGATACCCCTGGGACTGGGGACAGCCTGGTGGCCTCCAGAGGCGGGGATTCCTGACCAGGATGCTCGGCCTCTCCAACCCGTGAGCTCCCAAGCCCCGTCAGAGGGTCTCAGGTTGCCCAGGAGTGGGCGGGGCTCCTCCCCGCAGGTGACTCCTCCCCCGCAGGTGGCCAGAGGGAGAGTTGGCACCTGACCCACGGGGGTAGAGGTGTTCTGAGTTACTGGCTTAACTGGAGGCTAGGGAGTTAAGCCGGGGAATCATGACTGTGTCAGACTTCCCTCCCCAAAAGGCTGAGGGCCTCAGTCCAGACGGGGCTGGGGCCCCCATTCCTCTGCCCAGCAAGAGTTTTTCTCACATGGCTGGTGTTTTGCAGCTGAGGAGCATGTGGAACTGAAGCTCTCTGGGTGGGTGGGTGCCTGGAAGCTGCTCTCCCCACCCCCCAGCCTTAAGCCCACAGCACACAGCTCCCCTGGGTAGCACTGCCCGGAAGCCAAGGGGCTTCATTCACATCCAGGTCTCTTCCATATGACCTGCCTAGCCAAGCCAGACCATGTGGAAGTTACAGGGAGAGGCTGGGCCCTGCCCTCCGACCACAGCAGCTGTGTGACCGGGGACTCGGCCCCTCTAGGGAAGCGGCCTGGACATTTCCAGCCTCGACCAGTCACTTGTTGTTCCTGTGGATTCTCATGCTGGGGGGACCCCAGTAGGGTTAATGATTGACTCAGAAGAGGAAATCAGACAGTCATGGGGAAGAAAACTCCCTGGGGCAATGTGGTCCAGAACCAGGGCGTGCCTGAATTCCATCCCCGCCTGGCTTGTCGCCAGAGACATCAGTGATCTTTGTTTCTCTCTCTGGGGCCTGGCAGGGTGGCCGATTGGCAGGTGGGAGGTGCGCTCTGCTGCGGCTGCTCAGACCCTGGGCTGTGGTTCTGCTGACCTTCCTCCCTGGAGGCTCCACTCAGCACCAGTCCAGTAACTTCCATCCCTCACCAGTGCTACTGGTGTGGATGGGTAGAAATGAAAAGTAAACCTTTTCCCTTTGGGGAGAAAGCTTGCATGCCAAAATGCTTAAATCTTGCCTCCCCACTCCCCCAAATCAGTCCATGGACTGAGGTCAGGAAAGGCTGAAGGGGACTTCCCTGGCGGTCCGGTGGTTAAGACTCTGAGCTCCCCGTACAGGGGGCCCAGGTTCGAGCCCTGGTCGGGGAACTAGAACCCAGTGCAGCAACTAAAGATTCCGTGATGAAGATCAAGTGCTGCAACTAGGGCCTGTCGCAGCCAGATAAAAATTTTTTAACTGCTAAGAAGATAAAAAGTGTGACCCAAGGAGACAGCAAGAGCCAGCTCCACGGATATGAGTCCTTCCCCACGGGGGAGCCGATGGAGGGCCCTCCCTCACCAGCTCCTCCAGGCTCTGAAGGAGCCTTCACTTGGTGTGTGATACTGGAGCCTGATACCCTAAGGCACACACTGGTGTGAAACCCACATCAAAGGCATGTTACTTGTCTGCTTAAACAGTTCCCCAAGTTCGTAAGCCCCCAGGGATCCACAATAGTAGTCCTGGTGTGTGTGTGGGGGGTTATCAGATGCTCGCCAGTATTTCAGAAAGCCAAACAGCAAGCAGGCCTGTGTGTCAGTGAGGCTGATTAGGAAACCAAAATGTTGGGGTTCTTGGCTCAGCATTTGCCTCCTGGGTGAATATATCCTAGTGGGTGATTCAGGGTACAGGATCAGCCAGAGCTCTTCCATAATCCACATGGGTGAGCCCTGGCCTCGGCCTTTCCCCGTGAAGAGATCAAGGAAGGTGCTGTCCCTAGACTGCCACCCACATTCTTCTCATGCCTTCCTGCTCCTGCCTTAGGAATTTTTTTTTTTAATGCGAATCCAGACTGACTGTAAACTAATCTTCCCAAGTGTGATTTCACTTAAAAAATTCCTGTGTCATTTCTCACAAGATTATGTTCTTATATTACTTGGGCAATTTTTAAAATATATATACTTTGCATAGTTGATAAAAGTAATTTTGCTTTTATTTAACGAACACGTAATGCCTACTGCCACACCAGGGGCCCTGTACATAGCAAATGGAATGTTGATGGCAAAACTGAGCTCATTTAATTCTAATAACAACCCCTACCCTGCGCAGGAGGAAACTGAGGATAAGAAGTGCCTTGTTCAAGATCACGAAGGCACATGAATTGCGGAGCCAGATTCAAACCCAGACAGTCTGCTTATTCAATCACGATGCTATACCACCCCTCCAATAGCACATTCATTGTAGAAAATTTACAAAATCTAGAAATGCAAAAGAAAATAAAATATTCCGGGGCTTCTCTGTTGGCTTAGTGGTAAAGAATTTGCCTGCCAACACAAGGAACCCGGGTTCCATCCGTGGTCGGGAAAACCCCGCATTCCAAGGGACAGCTAAGCCATGCACCACAACTGCTGACCCCAAGCACTCCAGGGCACGTGAGCTGCAACTACGGAGCCCGCTCACACTAGAGGCCATGTTCTGCAATAAAAGAATTCACCACAATGAGAAACCCTTGCCCCACAACTAGACAGTAAACCCATCCCCGCCCCCGCCCCATTCTCCACAACTAGAGGAAGCCTGAGCACAGCAACGAAGACCCAGCACAGCCAAAGATAAAAAAATTTTTTTTTTAAAGAAGATATTCCTACCATAATCCTTACCACCTCTCTGCAGAGGTAAGCTCTCCTGGAGAATTTCCTTGCAGTCTTCTTCTGTTATAAAGATGTCGATTTTGACACAACTATCATGCATTTTCCACATAATGTTACATCCTACACGTCTATCCTACAGCTTTGTTTTACCTTTAACTCTTTCCCTGATTCCATCTAGAGGTAGGTGGCAAGTGGCAGCCCAGCCGAAGTCAAAGATGTTGCTTCCTGGATGTACTGAAAGTTTGACCCAAACTCAAGGGGTGGGAGGGTGACAGGACGGAGCTGAAGGACGCTGGGAGCAGCAAAGGTTTCTGTCCATCTCGTCATCCCTTTGCACTGGGGAGGACAGAGCAGGGAGCAGGACCAGCTGGCAGGAGCCTCAAGAAGCAGTCTTAACTCTTCCTTCCCCCACGAGAGGGTGTGCGAAGGCTGGAGGTGGAAGGGAGGGGACGTTTTTGGGAGCCTTCGGCAGAGGCCCTGCCTGTAATGCAGTAGCTACCGGACGGCTGTCAAGAGCATCTTCCCTAAGCCCCCATAAGCACAAACCCTACAGTTTTCTTCCATGAGAAAGGCAATCTGTTGGGGACCTGGACGGGGTCCCACCATCTCTACAGAGGTATGCCGGGCTTCCCTGGTGGCTCAGTGACTAGGGATCAAACACAGGTTTGATCCCTAGTCAGGGAAGATCCCAAATGCCACGGATCAACTAAGCCCATCTGTCACAACTATTGAGCCTGCGCTCTACAACCTGGGAAACCAAACTACTGAAGCCTGCCAGCCTAGAGCCCATGCTCCACGAGAGAAGCCACCACAACGCGAAACCCATGCATGACAACAAAGTAGCCCTTGCTCGCCGTAACTAGGGAAAGCCCACACGGCAACGGAGGCCCAGCACAGCCAAACATAAGTAAATAAAATATGAAAATAAAAAAGAGGTAAACCATCTCCAGCCTTCCCTGCTGACCCAATCCCATCCCCACTCCCACCCCAGCACCTTGCCTCGAACATCAGTGTCCAGTAGTTCTCACGGACTGCATCACCAGCCCCACTCCATTCTACTCTTCAATTTTACCCACATCTCGCCCTTTGCCCCTGTCATCCCCTCTGCTGGGAGCATGCTTCCATCCTCACCCCCTACCTTATTCTTCCTCCTCATTGCTTCTTTTTTTTGGCTGAGCCCCACAGCATGTGGGATCTTAGTTTCCCAATGAGGAAGTCCCTCAAATGAGCCTTAAGGATTAAGGAGGAGAAAGTAACAAGCTATGAGGAGGAGGGACCACTTCTCTGGTGGTCCAGTGGCTAAGACTCTGAACTCCTAATGCAGAGGAGCCAGGTTCCATCCCTGGCCAATGAACTAGATCCCACATGACGCAACCAAAAATCCTGCATTTTGCAGCTAAGACCCAGTGCAGCCAAAAAAACAAAACCCGAGGAAACACTTTAAAAAAACAAACTTAACTAAGACATGTTTTGCCCCGGGAAGCCACTCGCAAACCCTCTTCTCCCTAAGCCAGGTGGGCTCTCCCTTCTCCTGCCGTCACTTTCTACATGCATCCCTCCTGGCACCCACCTTGTTTCATGTGGGAATTCTCCATCAGACCAGCTGCATGCTGGGTATGTCATGTTGGTCTCTCTTGCTTAGCACATGCCTACCACATGTGAAAGCGTGAAAGTAACTCAGTTGTGTCCAACTCTTTGCGACCCCGTGGACTGTAGCCTGCCAGACTCCTCTGTCCATGAGATTCTCCAGGCAAAAATACTGGAGTGTATTCCATTCTCCAGGAAATCTTCCTGACCCAGGGATTGAGCCTGGGTCTCCTTCATTGCAGGCAGATTCTTTACCAACTGTCACAGATGAGCTGGGGTGGGAGTGGGGATGGGATTGGGTCAGCAGGGAAGGCTAGAGATGGTTTACCTCTTTATTTTTTATTTTTATATTTTATTTATTTATGTTTGGCTGTGCTGGGCCTCCGTTGCTGCGTGGGCTTTCCCTAGTTACAGCAAGCCAGAACTTAATTGATATTGACCTAAGGACTGAAGGAACACTTCCAGCAGTCAGAGGAAGTGACTTCGATCCTTTCCTGGGTCAGGCTGGGCTGGATGGGAGAAAGTGGCCCAGGAGTGGCCCTCACCTGGTTCCTTCTTCCTTGGCCTCCTTTTCTCCCTCCTGAAGCCCGGTCCATGTGTCCACTGCATGCAGATAGATGCAAAGGGCCTGTGTATCTTTCCCTGGTTTCTATCTCAACCTCCCCTCTAGCCTGAGGATCCTTGGAGGCTGAGGGCCCTCCAGCAGGCATGTGAGGGGAGAGACACAGACCTCTCTGGCCCCTGTTTGCTGATCTGTAGGAAGGCATGAATTGAGATATCACGTGTGTTTTCTGAAGATTATACAACTCCCAGGGTTTCTCAAACCAGATGGCTGGAAAACATGGTGCATTTCAGGTAGAGCCAAGACTAGGGTGAAGCCAGTGAGACCCTCACCAGGGGCTCGGCATTTAAGTGCGCACATGTAGGCTCAGTCGCCCAGTCGCGTCCGACTCTTTGCAACCCCATGGACTGTAGCCCGCCGGGCTTCTCTGTCTATGAGATTTTCCCAGCAAGGGTATTGGAGTAGGTTCCCATTTCCTTTTCCAGGGGATCTTCCCAACCCAAGGACTGAACCCGTGTCTCCTGTATTGGCAGGTGGATTTGTCACGCGAGTGTATGTTCCTCGGCTTTTGTCTCGTCACAAGAAAGATTTGGAGTGACGGGCATTAAAGCTTCCTCGGCGTGTCACAGCTCTCAGGTCTTGGATAGACCGTGTTATAGCTCTCAGGTCTCAAAAGGACCGTGTTGTAGCTCTTAGACAAATCAGTGTTACGGCTCAGTGATTTTATTTAGAAGATAGCAGGAAAATCCATCTTGGAGGCGTGAGGGCACGTTGATCCAAAGACGCAAAGAGAAGAGCGCCCCAGCGCGCTGGAGAGAGAGCGAGAGCGAGAGGGTGAGCTTTGGCTCCTGTGTATATGTTTTTCTCCCCCTGGGCCTGTTCTATGTAAATTGGGCCAGCCAGGACTGTTGTTTGTTTTACCTGAGGTCCTCACTCGGGTCCTTGGACCTTCCTTTGTTCTATTTTTGCAGGCTTTTCCCTTCCTTATCTTTTAGCCACTGCCATTTTGGACTCCTTTTCCCTATTCTACCTACCTAACAGATTCTTTACCACTGAGCCACTTGGGAATCCTTCAGGATTTAAGAGGAGGAGGCAATAAACTCAGGAAACAATATTAATAATATTTAAGGGAATATTTCACCAAATCAAAATTAATGCAAAACTCTATGGACAGAATATCAAAATTGTAAATAAAGACTCATCTTTTGGGAATTCCCTAGCAGTCTAGTGGTTAGGACTCTGCTCTTTCACTGCTAAAGGCATGGGTTCAGTCCCTGATATGGGAACTAGGATCCTGCAAGCTGGGCAGCATGGCCTAGAAGAAGGAAAAGGACGTATTTCTAATGACCTGACCCATTGCTTGTACTACCTGCCACATACCACTTGCACTAGTCCCAGCCCTGATTCCAACAAAATTTTACTCATGAAACCACTGACCACTCCACTGGTACTTTTTTTTTTTTAAAGGCTGGTCTGTGTGGTATATGGGATGTTAGTTCCCTGACCAGGGATTGAACTCATTGCTGCATCGAGCGCTCGGAGTCTTAACCACTGCACCACCAGGGAAGTCCCCATTGGGCATACATTATTGGTCTGATTTTTCTAAAAATATTACCTTTAAATTATTATTAGATTATTGTGTATGTATTTTAAGAATTATTTTTATATTTATATTTTTGGCTGCGCTGGGGCTTCGTTGCTGCACACAGGCTTTCTCTAGTTGCAGCGAGCAGGGGGCTACTCTCTAGTTTCCGTGCACAGGCTTCTCATTGAGACGGCTTCTCCTGGTGCTCAGCGGAGGTTCCCGGGCTTAGCTGCCCTGCGGCACGTGGGATCTTCCTGGTCCAGGGGTCGAACCTGCGTCCCCTGTGTTGGCAAGCAGATTCTTAACCACTGGATCACCAGGGACGTCCTTATTATTTATCTTGTTTACTGAGTTTTGCTGGTGTCCCTGTAAATTTTGAATTCCAGCCAAGTGCTTCTTCACTCGTCTCACCCCAGACGGGTTTCACATGTCCAGGACTCAGTAGCTGGACCGGAGGGAGATGGCATTGATGCCAACTGTCCTGTGAGCTCAGAACAATCACACCCACGTGCCTACAATGCTCTGTTGTCAGTAATGTGTATGTGGACTGATGCTTTAGGTGAAAATCTGAATAAACTAAGAGACAGGCTTTGAGGGGCCTTGTGGCCACACCAGGGGCAGTGGGTGCTGGTGTTAATGGCAAGTTCTGGCTGGTATTGGGCTTCAGGGTCACTGGGGCACACAAGAGAAGGTGCCAGGTTGGATATCTGGGCTGAACATAGAACATGTGGAGGGGTTAGTATAAAGGTGGTGGTGTGGTGGGGGCTACAGTTGGGGAGTGAGGAGAGGAGGGGGTGGAGGTCAGAGCCTGGGGGACTCTGCCATTAGAAGGTCAAGTGGAGGGACTTTGCTGGTGGCCCGGTGCCTAAGATGCTACACTGCCTATGCGGGGTGCCTGGGTCGGATCCCTGTTCAGGAACCTAGACCCCACGTGCTGCACCTGAAGATCCTGCATGCTGCAACCAAGACCCAGCGCAGCCAAAATAAATAAACGAATAAACATTTTAAAAAAGAAAGAGCTCTTTCCGCCATCTTTCTGTGCTGCCCGAATGGTGCTCGCGAATGTCCTGACTAATGCGCTCTAGCCTATCAACAATACCAAAAAGGGAAGCAAACACCAGGTGCTTGTTAGGCCGTGCTCCAGAGTCATCGTCAGCTTTCCAATTGTGACGACGAAGCATGGTCACATTGGCGAATTTGACATCGTCGATGATCACAGGCTGGGAAAGTTGTTGTGAGCCTCACCGGCAGGCTGAGTCAGCGCGGAGTGATCAGCCCCAGATTTGATGTGCACCTCAGAGATCTCGAAGAATGGCAGAATAACCTGCTCCCATCTCGTTGGTGTGTCCTGACACTGTCCTGACAACCTCAGCTGGCATCATGGACCGTGAAGAAGCAAGACGAAAATGTACAGAAGGGAAAAAAAATCCTTGGATCCTTTTTCTAGGAATGGATTGTATACAAATAAAATGCCTCAGATGGAAAAAAAAAAAGACAGAGCAGAGACTGCCCTGGTAGTCCAGTGGTTAAGACGCCATGCTTCCAACGCAGGGGGTGTGGGTTCCAACACTGGTCGGGAAACTACAATCCCATGTGCTGTTCAATGCAGCCAAACACACAAACAAACAGAAACAAAGGTCAAGAGCAAACATCACAGCTGGCCAGAGACACGAGAGGAAGCCCAGGAGAAAGAGATGTTCCACAAACAAAAGAAAGAGCTGATTTCAAGGAGGGAGGGACCAGTGTGGTCTGATGCTTCAGGCAGGTCAGGAATAGATGTGCTCATTGGATGTGAGCTCACAGGGTGGGAATGGTGAGTGGGGCAGAAGTTTGCCTTAGAGAGCGGATGGGGAGTGGAGGCGTCAGGCTATGGAGGGGTGGGGGCGGGAGCCCGAGGCGGATATGAAGAGAAGGAGGGTAGTTTTTGTTCTGGTTTCATTTTAGGAGAGGCTCAAGCTTGTTTGAATGCCAGTCTCACACAACAGCCTGCCTGCATGACGATCTGAAATTTCTCTGCGTAGATCTGTGCCCAGCAGAAATTCTAGATTTAGCAGGAAATGCTAAAAAAAAAGAAAAAAAGAAAAAAAAGCCACAGTTTCCAAGGGAAGAATAAGGGTCAAGGGGAGAGGGCAGCCTAGGAACACAAGGGAAGACCCCTCAGAGGAGGGGGACCTGGGGCTGCATCCTGAAGATGGGTGTCTCCATCAAGCCACAAGTGCCCACTGGGCACCTGAGCTGGGTTGAATAGAATCTCCCCCAAGTTCATGTCCATGCAGAACCTCAGGACGGGACTTTATCTAGAAACAGGTTTTTGCAGATGTCATTAGTTAAGAGAGGGCCTCCCTCGTGGCGCAATGGTAAAGAATCCACTTGCCAATGCAAGAGACATGGGTTCGATCCCTGCAAAAGGAAATGGCAGCCCACTCCAGTATTCTTGCCTGGAGAATCCCATGGACAGAGAAGCCTGGCAGGCTANAGAGGGCCTCCCTCGTGGCGCAATGGTAAAGAATCCACTTGCCAATGCAAGAGACATGGGTTCGATCCCTGCAAAAGGAAATGGCAGCCCACTCCAGTATTCTTGCCTGGAGAATCCCATGGACAGAGAAGCCTGGCAGGCTACAGTCCACGGGGTTTCAAAGAGTCGGACATGACTGAGCGCACACACACACATACTGGAGTAGGGTAGACCCTAATCCAATGCCTAGTGTCCTCATAAGAAGAGAAAACATGGAGACATTCAGACACAGAGAAAAGATGGAACGGAGATACAGGGATGCAGCTGCAAGCCAAGGGTCGCCAGCAGCCACCAGAATTCAGAAGGAAGGGGTGGGCTGGACTCCCTCTCAGAGCCTTCAGAGGGAGCTGACCCTGCCAAGCCTCTTGATCTCAGACCTCTGGCCTCCAGAATGGGGAGAGAAGGCAGTTCTGTTGCCTTGGCCTTCCACCCCCACTCTGAACCGCCCCCTCAGCCCCTCGTTTGTGGTCCTTTGCATGACAGCCACAGGAAACCAACACAACACCTGCTGAGTGTTTGGCTCGGTGCAAATACCGAAGCAGGCGGCTCCCCCAGGTTCTCAGAAAGCTGCGCCTATCTGGGGCCACCAGGATGTTCCAGAGGGGGTGTCACTTGGCCTTCATCCTTGCAGGCTGGAGGGGTTATCCAGAGCGATGGGAAAGCAGGGATGTGGCTGGAGCAAAGGAAGGGATGGGACCAGCGGGCCACAGGGAGCCGGAACAGGCACTTGGTTCTGGTGTGCTCTGGCCACCCCGAGGGAGGCAGGCCTTCGGGGAAACGGCATGATTTTTTTTTTTGCTGTGCTGCCACACTATTTGCAGAATCTTTCCTTTGACTGCCCTGGCTCTTAGTTGCGTCATGTAGGATCTAGTTCACTGACCAGGGATCACACCTGGGCTGAATGGACTGGGAGCTTATAGTCTCAACTACTAGACCACCAGGGAAGTTCCCCCAGTTTTTTTTTTTTGGCTGTGCTGGGTCTTCGCTGCTATAGGGACTTTTCTCTCATTGTGCTGTGCAGGGTCTACTCTCTAGATGTGATAGGGGGGCTTCTCATCGCGGTGGCTTCTCTTGTTACAGCAAGCACAGGCTCTGTGAACATGGGATCTTCCTGCCCAGGAATCGAACCCGTGTCTCCTGAATTGGCAGGTGGATTCTTTACCACTGAGCCACCAGGGAAGCTTCCCTTTCCCATCCAGGTGTTTTTTTTTTTTTTTTTTTTTAATATTTATTTATTTAGTTTTGGCTTCAGCAGGCTTCCTTGACCCGCAGCATGTGGGATCTTAGTTCCCCGACCAAGAATTGAAATCACGTCCCCTGCATTGCAAGGTAGATTCTTCATCACTGGACCACCAGGGAAGTCCCCACCCAGGCTGTTTTTAAATGGACAGTTCTGAGTGAATCAGGGCAGCCCAGGCAGGGAGAACCATGGGCTCCAGGGCCAGGCTGAGTGGGGCCAAGAGGAAGGGTGTTGGGTGTGAAGTGAGGGCCCGAGGGGTGACATCTGAGTGCAGAAACACATGTGGGGTGGGAATGGGCGAGGAGACGAATCCCCAGGGCCAGCTGTCAGGCGTGTGAGCTGGAGTACTGGGACACAAGTATGCAGAACAGAGCCTGTCGGGTGCTGGCAGAGTGTCCTGTGAACTCAAAGCCGGCACGGCCTCCCAGTGCAGCCCTGAAAAGTAAGATGCCTTTTTTTTTTTTTGGCTGCACCACAGGGGATGTGGGATCTTAGTTCCCTGACTAGGGATCAAACCCAGGCCCCCTGCGTTGGAAGCAGAGAGTCGTAACCACTGGGCAGCCAAGGAAGTCCCCAAAGTGGGGAGGGTTTCGGAAGATGATTCTGCGGCAGAGAGGCTGAGGAGAGAGAGCTGTCAAGGCTCAGTGTGTGAGCTGTGTGGGCCTGAAGGGGCCCCCGCTTCAGGAAGAGATAAGGCATCTGAGCAAGATCTCAAAGGGAAGAGGCAGCAGAATTAAGCTCAGCTGGATATGAAGATGAAGCGAAGGGGAAGGAAGGAGGCCCTGGATGGGATGGAGTCAGAGAACAGAGGAAGGGCCTGGTCTGAAGAGGAAGCTGCTGTGGGCAGTGTAGGGACAGGCTCAGTTCCGGCGACACTGAGAAAATCTCAAGGAGAAGGGCTTGGAGCTCCAGAAACAGCGGTGGCGCGGAGGAGAGACTCTGGGTAAGAAAGGCAAAGGAGGACTTCCCCGGCAGTGCAGGGGTTAAGACTCTGGGTCCCCATTGCTGTGGGCCCAAGTTCAATCCCTGGTCAGGGAAGTTCCACCTGCCCTGCAGTGCAGCCAAAAAAAAAAACAGAGAGAGAGAGAGGAGAAAGCTGGAGATGAGTGAGGGGGCTGGAGGGGAGGGGAGGCTGGGGTACTGGGTACCCCAAAAGTAGGTCTCCAGCTACGGTCAGTCCTGGGAGAGACTTGGCCCCTCAGATTTAAGTTTGGGAGGATCTTTGGGGGATATAGCGAGCTGGGTGGCATGGCCCAGGCCTCTGGGCCAGCTGACAAGTTGATACAGCCCCTGGCAGAGGAGGGCAAGCAGGCAGAGGAGGGTGACAGGCAGAAAGTAGAAAAGGGACCGAGCTGGTGGAGCAGGGAAGGGGCCTGTGAACAGGAAGGCGCCCAGGGGCCCAGTGCCAGCAGCGTCCAGAAGAGCCTGGATGGATTGTCCCCACTAACCCAGCAGAGGGCACTCTGTCCATGCCAAGGACACCGCAGGATCATGGGCGCCGGCCAAGATCTGGAGAGAGGAGCAGAGGGACCAGCATCCCATCCTGGAGCTTCCCAGTATTTAAAATATTTTTAGAGACTTCCCTGGTGGTCCAGTGGTTAAGACTCCCAAAGCAGGGAGCATGGGTTTGATCCCTGGTTGGAGAACTAAGATCCCCAATGGTGCATAGTGTGGCCTTATATATATATATATATTTTAAAAGGATCCCAAGATCCTGGAATGAGGGACTGACTTGGGGTGGGCAATACTCCATTCCTTCACCAAGCCAATAAGGTAATATCTGAGCAGTACTTAGAACCTCCTCCACACATGGTGACCCTTATTGTTATATTCTATGCTACACTCTGTGTTAAGGGCTGGAGCAATGTTGATCAACTGGGCAAGAAAGTTCCCTAAGGCTCAGGGAACTTAGTGTGGGAGACATACAACACTCAGCAGGATTAGGGCCTCAACATGGGAGGTCTAGGAGGCCTTCCTGGAGGAAGGGGCTTCTAAGCTGACACATGCAAGTCAACCAAGGGCTGACCACATTTTTCGTTATTTGAAAAAAAAGATCATCAGGACAGAGTGTTTCGGGAAATGGAACAACCAGGCAGATGCAAAGATCTCAGGCGGGCTTGGCAGATCAGCAGCAGAGGATGGTGGTGGTTATTCTTAGTGATGTGTGGCAACTGCGTTATTCAATACTAATTGTTTAGTCACTAAGTTATGTCTGCCTCTTTGCGACCCCATAGACTATAGCCCGCCAGGCTTTTCTGTCCATGGGATTCTCCAGGCAAGAATACTGGAGTGGGTTGCCATTTCCTTCTCCGGGGATCTTCCTGACCCAGGGATCCAACTCACGTCTCTTGCACTAGCAGGCGGATTCTTTACCACTGAGCCACCAGGGAACCCAACTACTGACTACTTAGAATGAATTCCTAAAGGTTTATGACTTTGAGCAGCTGCCTCCCTCTCTCTTTGAGCAGATGCCTCAGTTTGCTTCTCTGAGTCCCTGGTCACCCACTCCTCATTTTACAGCTGTGATATGCTCTAACAAAACTGGGCCTGGTGACCAGGCTGCACCCTCAGAGCAACCCTTGGGGCAGAGTCACAGAGGAAGGCTGCAAGGGTGACCTGTGGGAGTCACAGACCCTAGTTTTGAGCTCTGCAGCCAGTGATTATGCCCTGACCTGGTGGGAGCTTTATTCTGAAGTACCCAGAGTCTGGGACGGAGGAGGGGGGTGGCCCACAGCTCTCTGAGTCTCATCTTGTTGAGCAGAGGTCGAAGATTAGAGTGGGGCTCCCCAGAGGACAGTGGGGTCCTGGAAAACCTAGTTTGATTTTTCCAGAGAGGTTAAGAGCCTCCAGGAAGTCCCTGGGCATTGAGTCCCTGGGTAGGGCCAGAGTATCCACAAATGGGGTGGAGGGCTACACCCAGCCTGTTCTGAGTACCCAGGGCAGGCACAGTCAAGTTCCAGGTTTCGGGTGAGATTCCTGGGACAGGGTGCCAAGTGAAAGTCCTCGACTTTGTACAGGGAACAAGCCATAGAAAAGCAGAAGCAAGCTTATTTAGAGAAATACCTGTTATAGAGACAGACGTCCCTCTCGGAAGGTGAGAGTGGTTCTGGTATATTGTTCATTTTTATAGGTTGGTGATTTCTAACAAGTAGGAGGATTATTCCAACTCTTTTGGGGTAGAGGCAGGGATTTCCAGGAATTGGGCCACCACCCATTGTTTTGCTCAGCTTTGGAACTACCCTGACACCTGTGTCACTTAGAAAAAGCAAGAGAGTTCCAGAAAAACATCTACTTCTGCTTGATTGACTATGCCAAAGTCTTTGACTGTGTGGATCACAATAAACTGTGGAAAATTCTGAGCGAGATGGGAATNTGAGAGCATCACTGCCCTTTTTTGCCTGTACCTGCAAGCTCGGGGGGGCCTGGGATGGATTCTGAGGGCCTGGCCAGTCTCCTGGCATAAGATGGGAAGCCCTAAAAAACAGACCAGGCACTATGTGTCACGGGAGAAGGACAGGAGATGTCGTCTGAACTTCTGTCCACACAGCCAGCTTTGGGTCACCTGGGCATGAAGACAGTAGTTCTCTCTGGGAAGCAGGTCCCTGAGGACTGAGGTCAGCAGCTCCCGTGGCAAGCTGCTCACCTCCAGTCCCAGAAAGTGAGAGTGAGGTGTCTCCAGCCCTGTCTCCTTCCTTGCCCCAACTGCATGCCAGGGGGTGATCATGACTCCTGGTTCCAGGTACAAAAGGAAGACGGCTTCTCTGCTGGGGCAGAGGCGGAACCAGAGCCCACACTGCCGCTCTGTTCTGCTTGAGTCTTCTGGAATGGACCTGCCTGCCCGGAAGCCAGCTCACCCTTGTTCCTGGGCTTGCCTGCCCCCCCGAGGAGCACAGGTGAGTCACACTGATATTACCTTTTGGGCTCAGGTGGAGGCCAGGTGGGTGGCTGTGAACAGGTCCCTCCCTGCTCACAGTGTGGAAGTGGGAGGAGAAATGCAGGTGACAGCAACAAGCACGGAAGGATCCACTCCAGTTTGGTGTGAAAACTATTAAGGAGAGAAGTACAGGAAAGGGCCTTATAGTTGGGGGTCAGCATAGCTTCCTGGAGATGCCGCTGGGGCTGACTCTTGAAGGACCGACTGGACTTCTTTCTGGCTGAGGATTTTGGAGTCTCGGCAACCAAGTTCCTGAGGAGGGACCAGCTGGCTCGGGGAGGGGGTGCTGGAGGATCAACAGGAGAGAAAAGCTCTGCGTGTGACCTGGGAGTTGTCTGGGGGCTGTATGGGAGGGCACAACCTCTTTGGAGAAGGCCAAAGTCCGCAAGCCAGCTCCTAGAGGGAGGCCAGGGCAAGGAGAGAACAAAAGTGCTTAGGGTTTCCTGGGCTCTGATTGTCCCCTGAGGCCTAGAGGGAGGAGAAACCAGCTCCGCTGAAAGGTTCTGAGGGAAGGTAGGTGCAGGGTGAAGGTCAGAATTCTGGACAG
Organism: Neotragus moschatus; assembly: GCA_006410615.1. Lineage (NCBI taxonomy): Eukaryota > Metazoa > Chordata > Mammalia > Artiodactyla > Bovidae > Neotragus > Neotragus moschatus. The sequence continues at coordinate 49,706 of SJYA01002458.1, read as the reverse complement.
AGTTCACTGGAGGGGAGGCTCAGAGGAGTAATTGCTGATAAGGGCACCAGAGGCCTCTGCATGGAGGGGCAGGAGGCAAGGGTGATGGAGAGGGGACCAGAGGGCAGGGGGTTGGGGGCCCCCACGTGTCTCCTCTCCTATCTTCTTTTTCCCTGCCACCTCTGGTCAGAGGCAGCCTGCTGCTCGGAAGGGGCATGGGGTGGGGGGGTGCCGGGGGGTGGGGCGCCGTGGTGAGGGACCAGCTGGAGGGAAGGCTGATGGCCCTTCTGGAAGGAAGGTGGAAAGTGGCAGGTCCAGGAAGATGGAGGGGCCGGGGTGTATGGAGGAGGGGTGAGCACTGGAGCAGGGTGGGGAGACCTGACATTCACAGGCGGGATCAGGTGGCGTCCGTGGCCTTTCTACTTGCTGAGGGAACAGAAATCCTGGTAGGGGCAAGAGCCAGTTTGCTGTAGGAGGATCTGAGTTTTGCCCCCAAGCTTGGGGCCGAGTCAGGAGAATCGGGGCTGAGGGATCTCTAGGGCCAGTGTGACGTGCAGGAGCCAAGAGGGCAGGAGGTGTTCCTAGCCCACACGCAGGACTCAAGGTCACGCACACACACACACACTCACACACTCACTCTCCCAGGCTAGGATGAATGGGCTACTCACCGTGGCAGGGCCCCCGGGGGTCCTCTGGGGAGGGAAGAGGCCTGTGCTGGAGAAGGGTTAGGGGTTGGAGCCCAGGAAGGAGGCAGTTAGGCTGGATCCAGCTTGGGTGCTGTGTTGAAGCTCCAGGGCCTGGGAGGAAGGTGTGGGGTGCTGGGCTGGGCAGGAAGAGGTGTTTCCTGACTTTCCGTGGATCTTCAGGGCCTGGGGCAGAAAGGAGGGAGGCTGTGGGAACTAGAGCTCCTTGGATGGCTGGTTTCACCGAGACTGCTCTGCTCCTGCTGCCTGGCGCGGGTGAGGCCAGGGCCCCTGGGGGCCAGGGAGCAGGGGTAGAGGCAGGATGGAGGCGACTGGAAAAGGGCTTTGCATTTGGGGAGGGGGCTGGGCGTCAAGGCCTGGATAAGGCAGCTTCTGTGATGAGGGCAGTGACCCTGGTGGTGGCGAGGAACCAAGGTAGGACTGAGCCAAGGATGTGAGGGGGGGTGGGTTTGTCTGCACAGCATGTGGCCCTGTTTGTGTGTGGCCATTTGTCTGCAGCGCGTGTCTGTTTGTCTCTGGGCTTGCCTGAGTGTGTCTGTGGGTGTGCTTCTGCGTGTGTGTGTGTCTGTGCCCTCCTGAACGCATGACTGTGTGTGTCCCTGTGTCTCTGGGTTTTTCTGTGTGTAAGTGTGGGTCTGCATGTAACTCTGTGTGCCTGGTGGTCCCGTGTGTTTCTCTCTGCCTGTCTGTGTGGTGTGTGTCCCCCTACGTAAGTGCACCTCCGTGTGTGTAACTGTGCTCGTCTGTGTGACTGTGTATGCACGGGTGTTATGTATGTTTGTATTCTTTGTGTGTGCTTGTGGACCTTTCCATATATTCATGTGACTGTGTATATGTGTTGTATGTTATGTTTTATGTGTGTTATGTGTGGTGTGTGTTATGTGTGTGAGTTGTGTGGTGTGTGTGCTGTGTGTGTGGTGTGTGCGATGTGTGTGTGTGCAGTGTGTGTGTGTGTGTGGTGTGTGGTGTGCTCAGAGAAGCCCGCGCGGGGACAGGCCTCTCTGTGGGACTGTGTGGGGCCTCTTGGCCATAAGCACTGTGGCAGGAGCGCTGCAGGGAGACTCGGGCTCCGTGCTCAGGCGTTGCCGTGTGGCGCGCTTTGTGCAGCAGCTGCCCCCTCAGCGGCCCCCGCCCGCTGGCTCCCCAGCCGTCACCGTGGCTCTGACAGGGAGCCTGGCTGTGCCCGGGGCGCTGGAAGCAGGAAGGCTGGTCGGGACATTGGAGAGGCGGCACTGTGCGCCTGTGGCACCGGGACTGAGCGGCTCCAGATGTGCTCCGTCTACCCGCAGTTCCTGCGCGGCCGGGCAGTTCTACCTGCTGACCCCTAGATGACGGCACAGCTAGAAAGCGCTCTGCCCGCCCGCCCGGTCCCGCAATGGTTCACCTGCTGGCCCCTCCTGTCCCTCCTGCCAGGCTGGCTCTGAGAAGTAGGGGAAAGGGGATGCCAAGGCCAGTGCATGGGCCTCTGGCCACCTCCCAGGGGGCGGCGCCCCTCTGCCTTACCGGTGCCAGGCGAGAGGAAGGGACGGGTCCAGCTGCCCAGGGGCGGCGGCAGGGGGGCCGGGGCCAGCCGGCAGCTCCCTTCTGTCCCTTCCTCAGGCGACCTGGGCAGCGGTTAGGCTGTGGCTGCAGCACTCGTAGCCGAGGATGCCCCAGGCCTTGGAGCGCTCCGAGGGCTGCTGGGCCTGGGTGGTGCTGCTGGCCTCCGTGGTGACGCAGGGCCTCACCCTGGGCTTCCCCACGTGCATCGGCATCTTCTTCACCGAACTGCAGCGTGAGTTCCAGGCCAGCAACAGCGAGACTTCCTGGTTCCCCTCCATCCTGACAGCCATGCTCCACGCAGGGGGTGAGCAGGGCGGGGAGGGACCGGGCGTGGGCTGGGGTGCAGGGAGGGATGAGAAGGAGCTCAGGGGGAAGCGAGGAAGCCACAACCTCTCCGGCCTCCTGGGTCCCTCTCTCTGGGGCCACAGGTTTCACCTGGTGCTGTGAATTCCTGGGATGTCATCTTGATTTCATCAGGGCCAGTTCCCCCACCCAGGATCCTGTGGGGCTGGGCTGAGCCGGACTGGGCTGGGAAGGGGCACAGGGCAGGGAGGCCCCCAAGATGTAAAGCCGGTCCTCCTGATGAGCGTGGGAGGATCAAGCCAAACCATGAGTGCGGGGGCACATGCCACAGAACAGCAAGGCTTCACGCAGGGGGATTTCTTGGAATCACAGTTTTTCCCCCTGCCATTTGGGAGTAACGGCCAGCAGCCCTAGGCTGCCCACCTCCCACACAGGGTTGCAGAGAAGATCACAGAGTCCAGCCAGGTCCGAGAGCTCGGGCAGTAGAAACAGCCCTCATGGAGGCTTCAAGACAGGAAGCAGGGGTCTGGAGAAGGACCCCAGGAGGACGAGGGGGGCAGAGCAAGAACCCCATCTCTCACCAGGAAGCAGAGGGCAGCGGAGATGGAGGGCAGTCCCCTCAGTTCCTGGTTGGCTTCTCCAGGGATGTGAAGGGCTCACCTTGACCCCAGGGAAAGAGAAGGGGCCCGGGTGGGTTCTCCACAATAGCCTTGGGCTCACAGGCCTGCCCCCCAACTCCTGGGAGCTCTCCAGGGAGACTCCATGGGCAGTGACCTCTAGGGGGGGCTTGACTTGACAGCCCACTGGGCTCTCTTCACCCCTGTTTGCCTGTCTCAGGTGATCCATCTCCCCGCCCTCCACTGGCACCAGGAGGGAAGTCAGACTGGGATAGAAGCCACCTTCACTGACATGACCCCTGAACCTGCTGCTTGGGGCATGGGCTCGGGGCAAGGAGCAAGGCCAAGCCTGGTTCAGACTGCACAACCTTTCAGCCAACAAGCATGGGGAGAAGTGTGAATCTCAGATGCTTCCTTTTCTGCAACCAGAGAGGGATCTGGGCCAGGGACTAGGAACCGGGCATTCAGTGGGACCCCGCTCCCCAGCCAGCTTTAGACTCACGCCCAGGAGGCATGCCAACATTCCGGTCAGCCCAGGACTCCTGTAGGTCTGTCTTTCTTACACACACATGCGCGCACCTTTAGTCCATGCTCATTCAGAGTATTGTGGAAATTTTTAAGTTGCAAGTATCCTTGATCCTCAGGACCCCCCAAACCCACACATTTTAGAGATGAAGACAAGCCACCACGGAGTATCTGAGGCCTTACCCGTGCGGTAGAGTGAGTTTGGGGAAGAAACCGTGCCCATGCAGAGGGAACATTTGTCTCCCAGTGCCCCACCCCAGCACCCTCTGCTATCTCAGCTAAGCTGGCACACGTCCCAGCCCCCGCCCGACACACGATGACTCAGGGCTTTCCCCAATGTCACCTTTCCAAAGTCAGGTCAAAGTCTGGGGGTGGGAAGGTCTAGGTCAGCGGTCATGTCCATTTCAAAGCCTCTCCTCTCCCTCTGTGGCTGCCTCTCCTTGATTACCTCTGAGGATGGGCCGCTCATTTCCTCTGTTACTCTCACACTCAGACTGGCTCACACCCACACACCTTCTCTCCACACCCAGCACCCAAACTCACCTTGCGTGTGCACACACACTTTCTCTGTCCCTTTGGCTGCGCTCTGGGAGAGTTAACTCTGGAGAAAGTCTGTGGTGTGTATTTGGGAGGGCGGGGTGGGGCGGGCTCAGGCAAGGTATTTGGCAAATGGGGCCCTCTGAGGTGCTCAGGAGCAGCCTGTCAGGACTGGCTCACTTCTACTCTGGGTCTGCATTGAAGAGAAAGCAGCTCAGGGTAGAGGTGGGGGAGGACAGGCCCCTCTCCACCAGAAGCCAAACATCTAGTGATGCAAGACTTTGGTGGTGGCTGGAGGGAATGGGGGAGGGGAGAAGGTACCCCACACACTTTTCTCCAGAGGCTGGAGCAGGGGGGCGCAGGGTAGCCCTAGGCCCCGGGTTGCCCACCCTGAACAGGTTGAGGATGGTGGGAGGGCTGTGGCCAGTCCTCCTGAGGATGGGGGAGAGGGGAATGGGGACTGGAGGTGCTCACCGTGATGTAGCCACCCTGGGACGGTGGTCCGCTGAGACCAATCCCTGCGAGGGGCATCCACCCAGGTCATGATTTCACCCAGATGGATGCAGCCTCTGGTCACTGCAGTGAAGGGCCTTAGTCTGTACCTCAGGAATCCTGGTCAGGGTCAAAATGAATATTTGCAGCACCTCACCTCACAGCTGCTCAGACTTCACCCAGCCTGACCCCTCAGTCTCTGCAGGGGGACATAAAGGCCTAGAGAGGGACTGGCCCTGCTCAGCCTGTAGCCAGTCTTTAGCAGGGTGAGGATCAGAACCCAGGCATGTGTGTTCCAGGGCTTCTGCTTTGTGGCTTTTTTTTTTTTTAATTGAGGGCTTCCTCGGGTGGTTCAGTGGTAAAAATTCTACCTGCCAATGCAGGAGATGGAGCAGATCCAGGTTCAATTCCCGTTTCAGGAAGATCCCCTGGAGGAGAAAATGTTAGCCCGCTCCAGTATTCTTGCCTGGGAAATCCCATGGACAGAGGAGCCTGGCAGGCCACAGCTCACAGGTTGCCAAGAGTCAGACCCGACTAAGTGGCAGCACGCACGCATTTGCTATTTATTTTTGGCTGTGCTGTCTTTGTTGCGCTGTAGGCTTTTCTCTAGTTGTAGCGAGTGGGGTCTCCTCTCTAGCTGCTGAGCGCGGGCTTCTCAACGCGGTGGCTTCTCTTATCGCGGAGCACAGGCTCTGGGTTACCTTGGCTTTGGGAGTTGAGGGTCCCGGGCTGTAGAGGACAGGTTCATTGCTCTGTAGTTGTGCTCCATGGGCTTCATTGCTCCATGGCACGTGGGATCTTCCCGGATCAGGGATTGAGCCCGTGTCTCCTGCATTGGCAGGCAGATTCTTACCACTGAGCCCCCCAGGGAAGCCTTTAAGCCACCTGCTAGTTGCTCCTGGAAGCCCCTCTCAAGCCCGTTCTCTCCCTCCCTCTGAGCTCGTCATTCAGCTGTCACCTGCCGCCTGCCCCCTCCCCACAGGCCCCCTGTGTAGTATCCTGGTGGGACGCTTTGGCTGCAGAGTGACGATGATGTTGGGCGGCGTGCTGGCCAGCCTGGGCATGGTGGCCGGCTCCTTCTCCCGCACCCTCGGCCAACTCTACCTCACAGCAGGATTCATCACAGGTGACTGTCATTTCATTTCGAGAGTTACTGGGTAGGTACTGGGTACGAGACTGAAAAGGGCCAGGCGTGGTGAACAGGGCAGGCAAAGCTCCGAACCTTCTGGGGCTGTTCACAGCCACTCGAGGCAGAGGAACAACGAACAGAGAAGTAACGAGGGTCAATCCTGACAAGTGCCCGAGAAGACAGGACTGCTGATGCCATCGTGTCCTCGTTTGGGTGAGGCTGGGCAGAGATTAGACAAGTAAAGAGCTGGAATAACGAAAGCAGCCAGTGCAAAAGATACAGCAGGGTTGGGGAGGTTGCTGCTTTTCTTTCTTGGCTGTGCCTGAGGCTTGTCGGATCTCGCTTACCGGACCAGGGATGGAACACGCGCCCCCTGCCATGGAAGCGTGGAGTCTTAACTCTGACCCCCAGGGACGTCCCAGCTCGCTGCTTTCGGCAGAGCTGTCAGGGAAGGCTTTGCAGAGGAGGTGACATTTGGCCAGAAGGAGGTGAGGCATCTGCCACCAGGCTCCCAGGGAAGAACATACCAGGAGCAGCAAGACCAAAGGCCCAGGAACGCTCTTGAAGCAGTGAGGACAAGGATAGGGTAGAAGTGAGAGTGAATGAGTCCTACTCTTCGCGACTCCATGGACTGTAGAGCCTGTGAAATTCTCCAGGCCAGAATACTGGAGTGGGTAGCTGTTGCCCTCTCTAGGGGATCTTTCCAACCCAGGGATCGGACCCAGGTCTCCCACGTTGCAGGTGGATTCTTTACCAGGGAAGCCCAATAGGGTAGAAGCCCGAGAACAAAGATCAAGGAGGTGGGGGGCGGGGGCGGCATGGCCGCAGGGGAAAAGGCCAGATAGGGTTTAGTTCCTCAAAGTCTTTGTAGTGAGATGGGAAGCCCTGTGAGGGGTTTGGGCAGAGAGGTGTCATCCAGCCACTATTTGTGAAGAACTAGGTACTACCCTGGGGGCTTCCCAGGTGGCGCTAGTGGTAAAGAATCCACCTGTCAGTGCAGGAGACAGGAGACGTGGGTTCCCTCCCTGGGTAGGGAAGATGCCCTGCAGGAGAGCACAGCAACCCACTCCAGTATTCTCGCCTGGAGAAACCCATGGACAGAGGAGCCTGGTGGGCTACAGTCCGTAGGGTCCCAAAGAGTCAGACATGACTGAAGCAATTGAGCAAGCATGCATGCAGGCAGTACCCTAGCTGTGGTATTGTGAACACACTGTAGGGGGCTAGGCCAGGAGCAACACAGCATTTGTCATCGCCCAGCCAGGAGGCAGCTACAACCTTAAACCAGGGTGGTGTGATGGAGGCAAGGGGACGGGGTCTCGTTCAGGATTGCAGGTGAGGTACAGAGAAGGACACCAGGGTGACCCAAGAGCCAAGGGTGATACCAAGGGTGGAATGGAAGAGTGGAGTGGCTGCTAACTATGATGGGGACGCTAGGGGAAGAGCAGGTTCAAGGGCGGATGGGAAGCTCAGGTTTGGACACACCTGGTCTGGCCCTGAGCTGGAGTGGCCATCTGGGGAGTCCTGAGAGCCCTGGTATTCAGGTCTTGAGATGAGGTTATCACCCTGCGGTCACTATGGGAACGAGGGAAGAGGGGTGATAAGGACTGGGGTCTGGGGCCCAGGACATGGACACTCTAGTGGTTCGTGGCCTGGGCAGGAAGACGTGACAGAGAGGTAGAAGGAGAACCAGGAGAGTGGTTTCTTGACAAAGGAAGTGAGGAGAGTGCTCGAGGACGAGGAGGAGGAGGGAGGGACCGTGAAGCCACTGATGGATCAGATTGAGCGGACATCAGACTCCATTTGCAGCTTTGTAATGTGGAGGGCGGCAGCCTTGATAATTCTGGAGCAGAGTAAGGGTGAAAGTCTGATTTGTTCAAAAGAGAACAACAGGGGAGTTGCCGGGTGGACGATTCTGGGCTTTCACGGCCATGGCCTGAGTTGGAAACTGCAATCCCACAAGCCATGCAATATGGCTGGAAAAAAAAGAACAGGAAGGAGGAAACTGAAGACAGTGGAGACAGGATTTCCAGGAAATTTTTATATAAGGGAGCAGAGACATGGGCTGTTATCCAGAAGAGACTGGGGTCAAGAGAGAGTTGTTTTCACGGAAGAAATCACAGTNCCACAAGCCATGCAATATGGCTGGAAAAAAAAGAACAGGAAGGAGGAAACTGAAGACAGTGGAGACAGGATTTCCAGGAAATTTTTATATAAGGGAGCAGAGACATGGGCTGTTATCCAGAAGAGACTGGGGTCAAGAGAGAGTTGTTTTCACGGAAGAAATCACAGTGGAGGAGAATGACCTCCACTGTAAAGAGAAAGTAAAGAGAAAATGGATGTGGCTGGGAGAGGGAAGTTGCTGGAGGGATGTGCCTTGAGCAGACAGGATGCAGGGAGGAAGTGGAGGGTCGCCCTTGTCTGGGAGCACGGACTGTCCATTGCCACTGATGGGAAGAAAAGTTGATCAGCTGGGAGTGATGGGAGAGGGGTTGGGATGAACAGAGGAAGGCTTGGGGGTCACCTAAGAGTGAGGGAGACTAGACAGTCGATGGAACTGCCGTGGCACCGTGCAAGGCCCGAGAGCCATTCTGAGGCTGGTGGTCGGGGCGTGGTGGTGAGCTTTCCTGTACATCCAGCTGTGCATAGAGTAGGTGGGGGCGGTGGCATTTGAGCTGTTAGGAGAGTGAGTTGCGGGGGAGGGTATTCCAGGCAGACTGCACACGTCCAGGCAGCTGCACACGTCCAGTAAGTGGGAGCTTGGTGTCCAGAGGAAGAGAAAGAAACCAGTGGGGCTTTATCATGGCGAGTGGCCTGAGATGGCACCCAGAGGTGGCCAGAGGCCAGCCCGTGTAGAGCCGTCCAGGGCATAGTAAATACTTTGGCTTTTTTCCTCCGTGTGAAGGGAAATCTCTGGAAGGTGTTAAGCAGGGGAGAGTCTTCACCCGATTTAGGTGTTTGAACATCCCCTGGTGCCTTGCCCGTGGGAACAGGCGTGCCCTCTTGGCAGCCTTGGGAGGGGAGATGCTTCCAGGGAGGTGGTGTGGTGGGCTGATCCCATCTGAAACCCCTGGGTGCCTAGAAGTGGGTCTGGGCTGGAATGGAAGGAAGACAGACCCGAGACGTGACCCCTGGGTCCCCACACCGGGTGCGCCCTGGAGCTGGTCCCCCCTCTCCCTCCACAGGCCTGGGCATGTGTTTCAGCTTTCAGTCGAGCATCACCGTGCTGGGACTGTACTTCACCCGCTGGCGGGTGCTGGCCAACGCGCTGGCCTCGGCGGGTGTTTCCCTAGGCATCACGCTCTGGCCGCTGCTCTCCCGTTACCTCCTGGAGGACCTGGGCTGGCGAGGTACCTTCCTCATCTTCGGTGGGGTCCTTCTCCACTGCTGCGTCTGCGGGGCCGTCGTGAAGCCTGTGCCTGCCAGCGTGACCCCGGAGGCCAGAGAAGGCCTGCCCTCACCTTCCAAGAGACCCTCGAGAGGCTGCCTGGCGGCATGTGGCCAGGCCATCCGGCGCCACCTGGCCTTCGACGTCCTGCGGGACAACGTGGGCTATCGCGTATACACGCTGGGGGTTGTCTGGATGATCATGGGTTTCCCACTGCCCCACGTCTTCCTGGTCCCGTACGCCATTCGGCACGGGGTGGACGAACAAAAGGCGGCCCTGCTCATCTCCGTCATCGGCTTTAGCAACATCTTCCTGCGGCCCATGGCTGGGCTGGTGGCGGGCCGCCGGGAGTTTGCGGGCTACCGCAAGTACCTGTTCAGCCTGGCGGCCCTGCTCAATGGGCTCACCAACCTGGTGTGTGTGGCGTCGGCCGACTTCCGGGTGCTGGTGGGCTACTGCCTGGTGTACAGCGTGTCCATGAGCGGCATCGGTGCCCTGCTTTTCCAGGTCCTCATGGACATCGTCCCCATGGACCGGTTCTCCAGGGCCCTGGGGCTCTTCACCGTCCTGGAGAGCATCTCCATCCTCATCTCCCCGCCACTGGCTGGTGAGGCCCTGGGAAGGGAGGGCAAGCAGGGGGTGGCCTGGGCAGGGTGTGTGCAGGCCAGGTCGCTGCAGTCGTGTCTGACTCTGCGACTGCGTGGACTGAAGCCTGCCAGGCCGCTGTGTGGGTGGGATTTTCCCAGCAAGAATACTGGAGTGGGTTGCTATGCCCTTCTCCAGGGGATCTTCCCAACCCAGGGATCAAACCTGGGTCTCCCACATTGTGGGCAGATTCTTTACTATCTGAGCCACCAGGGAAGCCCCTATTTGTGATTTTTCTCAATCACCTCGGGGGACTGGCCACAGCCTGTTCCCCAACTGGCGATTATGGAACAAATAGTCAAAAATAAGGCTTTCGGTACCAGACCTACCTCAGTTCTTTGTCTTCCCTTCTGTGCCTGTGTTCTCTTATCAGCAAAGTGGGGGGCTTGTTTGTGGGAATCACAGGTCATTCAGCAAAGAGGTCAGTAGAGAACCTGGCATGTGGTAGAAGCTATGTACGTGTTGGGTCTGCTGTTAACACCCTACTCCTCCAGCTTCCTGCGTGAGGGCCCTGGGCAAGTCATGTTCCTTCTGTGAGCCATGTCATCTGCAAAACGCAGATGAGAACACCCCCTGTAACTGTCCCTCCCCCTGAAACTGTCCCTCCCCCTGTGCCAGTCACCGGGTGGGCAGGGCTGAACATGGAGCAATGGTCCCCACCACTCAGGGCTCAGCCTCTGGTGGAAGAGTCGAGAATTGGGGCAAAGAGGCACCTTTGCAATCATGGTGGTGATTTCGTGCTGGAAGGGAAGCAAACAGATACGGAAGTACAGACCCACTGAAGTGGCCGTGCTGGAAGCTGAGTGTGTGATATTCAGAGTAAAGGCGGGGAGGGGTGTGTGTGTGGAGCCTGTGGTGCTGGGGGTGGGGTGGACAGCTGACAGGCAGTGTGCTTATCACAGTCAGGTGATGGGGACTCCCCCCTCCGAGTGTGGCACTGGGAGTCCCGGTTTTCAAGAGAGTTCTCCAGGGTTGACGAGCAGGGAGAGCTGACAAAGGCCCAGGGCATGGCTAAGCAGATATCCCAAACACCACTGGCCCTCGAGTCCTTGGCCGCCTGCCACTGAGGGTGAAGGAACCATGCCCTGAAGTGCTCTTCCGGCCTGAGGGCTGGCTGCCTGGGCCAGGGCTGGTTTGCTTCTCTTTCCTGTCGTTCAACAAATACCTAATGAATGCCAATGAGGTACCAGCCAGTGCTGGGGAGGCGGCAGGGACAGAACCCCAGCTCTCACAAAGCACATGGTTTAGTGGGTGCAGGGAGCCGATAGTCCCGGGCAGCGACCTGACTTGCTCTCTGTGCCCCCAGGACTCCTCTTGGACGCCACCAATGACTTCAGCTATGTTTTCTACATGTCAAGTTTCTTCCTCATCTCGGCCGCCCTCTTCATGGGCGGCAGTTTCTTTGTCCTGGGCAAGAAGGAGCGGCAGGGTCCGTGGGCTGAGGCCAAAGGAGCCGTCCCAGACACTGCCCTGGAGCAGGGCCTCACCGCGGAGGACACGGATGGTCCCAAGAAGCAGCTGCGTGTCGAGATCATGTACGTGACCAGCGTCTAANGGCAGTTTCTTTGTCCTGGGCAAGAAGGAGCGGCAGGGTCCGTGGGCTGAGGCCAAAGGAGCCGTCCCAGACACTGCCCTGGAGCAGGGCCTCACCGCGGAGGACACGGATGGTCCCAAGAAGCAGCTGCGTGTCGAGATCATGTACGTGACCAGCGTCTAAGCCCCGGGGTCACTCACCTGTGTGACCAGCTTCCGAGCCCTGAAGTCAGTGAGTCCTGCCTCAGCCCAGGAAGGGGACGTCTGGCTGCTTCGCCAAGGGCTGGGGTGAAGGGCTGCCCAGCAGGCCTGACCCGAAGGCCATCCTGGCTCTGCAGGTCGGGACTCAACCAGGAGCTGGGACCTCAGAGGCTGGCTGCCAAACACTCAGGGTTCCTTCCAACAAGAAGAATCCAGGAGCAGGTCCTCCTAACTTTTCCCTTGGGGACCAGAGCCCCTGGGGCCCGAGAAGGTGGGTCTGAGCCCGACTCGTGTCTGTCGTGACCAGCCTGCCTATTTGCCTGCTGCTACAGCTCAAGACACTGGACCCTCAAGTCCAGCCTGGATGCCTCCCATGTGATCTCTATCCATCACCCTCCAGACAGTTCCAGAGAGCTGCTCGCCCCTCCTCCGAGTCCCTCCTGCTCCCCCTTCTTCCTAGGTGGCCCAGCCCATGCCCTAAGGGCTGCCCCCAGCACAGGTTGCCGGGCCCCATGCTGCCTGGAACCTCGGCAAGAGGGGCCTTGGGAGAGAAGGAGTTGTGACAGATGGCCAGGCGGAGGTGTGGCCCCGGATGCAGGGCGTGGACAGATTAAATGTCGGGTGGGGGACCTTTGCAGAGAACTGGAGGGGAGCCCCTGGCTTGGGTCCTAGAATCACAAAAGGCTGAGAGACCCCTGCCCACTCAGAGCCTGCTCAAGGGTCTCCTCCTTCCTTGGCCCCTCCCTACATCTCAGCTGGAAGATTACTGTTGGGTGCGGGGAGCCAGCCATCAGATGGGGGGGGAAGTGTTGCTGGGCAGGGCCCCAAGACCTCTGTGAAATGGAACTGCTTTCGCAATAGAAGCCCTTTCACTCCCCTCTCCTGTCATTCTTTTCTCCCTGCTGTGTCAGAGGCGTCAGCCCTGGGGTAAGGAGCTGGCTGGGCCACCCGCCAGGCCACCCCTGCTCCCCGTTGGCCTGTGCATCTGGCCTGCAGGTCAGAGCTTCCCCCCCACACATACATTCCTTTTGCTGGTTCCTTCCCTGAGGTCATCATCACCTGGGAGCTGCCTGTCATCAGCCCAGGCTTGTCCCAACAGGGTACCAACTAAGGGAATAGAAAAACTGTTTGGATTATACACACAAAAACATTTTCTCCATATAAACCCTGTGAAGTAATGAAGCTGAAAAATAGGCCTGGAGTAAGTTTGCTTCCATTCGCCTTCAGGGCTACTCCCACCCTGGACCTTGTTTGTTGATTCAAGCTCAACCGGGTTTCAGCAAGAAAGTCTTATCAGGAGAGAACTGATTTTCTTTTTATGACCTGCTCCAGCCCTCCAGCACAAGTCCAACTGGCATGAGTAAGCACCCTTCTGGATATTGTCTTTTCCAGGACTCACGAGTGCCCCCTTGTGGCAAAAAAGGCAGTTCAGAGGTGAGGCAAAGGGCTCTGAGCTGACATGGAACCTGAATTGATGTTTGACTGCCACAATTTGCTGCCTTGACTCTGGGCACGCAGAAAACAGAGAAGGTTGGCCTAGATAAGCTAAAGTCTCTTCCAGTCTGAAAAGTCTGATCCTAAAGACCCCCCACTGCCTCCCTGTGCTCCATCCTGTCTGCACTTAGTCACCATCCACAGCTTGTACGCTGAAGGGAGAGTGCACAGCTGGGCACATTTTATCATGTCCTGCCTCCTCCATCTTAACTGAGTGGAAAAGGAGAGAGCTGGGGCTGGTGGGCGGGTGAATACTTTTTTTTGAAGCACTACGTGCATGGCATGTGGGGTCTTGAAGTTCCCTGACTAGGACCAAGGACCAAATCTATACATATCCCTTGCAATGGAAGTACGGAGTCTTAACCTCCAGGGAGGTCCCTAGATGAATCCTTTTTGGTGCTAGTAGCCNGTGAATACTTTTTTTTGAAGCACTACGTGCATGGCATGTGGGGTCTTGAAGTTCCCTGACTAGGACCAAGGACCAAATCTATACATATCCCTTGCAATGGAAGTACGGAGTCTTAACCTCCAGGGAGGTCCCTAGATGAATCCTTTTTGGTGCTAGTAGCCACATGGCTTTGAAACATGCATCCCCTTTTAGGCCCACTCTTGAAAACTGATTTCAAGGAGAAAAGATATTATTAGTAAACATTTAGGATAGAGAACTTTGACCTCCTCTGCCTGCCCTCCCCCACTCCCTACCCTGGGCAAGAGTGGCAATCATTTCTGGGCAGAATTCCTTCAACAAGTATTGAGGAGCTACTGTGTGTCACAAACTGGGCAGAGAGGAGTAAGACCTGGTCACAAAACCAAGGACTTAAAGAATTCTTCGCAGAGGTGAGGGCCTCGGAAGCCTTAATTCAGTTCAGTTCAGGCACTCAGTTGTGTCCACCTCTGCGACCCCATGGACTGCAGCACACCAGGCTTCCCTGGCCATCTCCCAGCTCCTGGAGCTTGCTCTAACTCATGTCCATTGAGTAGGCAATGACATCCAACCATCTCATCCTCTGTCATCCCCTTTTCCTCCTGCCTTCAATCTTTCTCAGCATCAGGGGCTTTTCCAAAGCCTTAGGAGGGGACAAGTAACGGACAATGTGACGGCCCATCAGATTCCAGAACCCACACTTGGCTGATCCTGGGATTCCTCTAGAGGGTCTAGAGCAGTTCCTGACCAGTGTGGGGGTAGAGCCCACTTCCATCCTGTCCCTAGGTCTTTACTGCTCTATCCAGACAGGAGCAGAGAAGCCCCCTGGCCACCTTGAGCTGAGATATACTTCCCCAGGTCGAATCAGCTCTCCTTAGAATGTGAAGGTCCTGGTGAGGGGCCTGGGGCCACTGCCCTGCAAGAAGCAGCCAGGGTCCCCAAGCCCCAGGTGTGTGCACAGGGCTGGGGCTGATCACAGGCACCTGAGCCCACGAGGTGGGGGCTGCTCCCAGTGGGGCTGTGGCAAGCTGGAGTGTGGCAGTCACTTTGTCCTTGCGCAAGGCCCTTGCCCTCCAGAAACTCAAAGCCTAAGCCACTTCCATCCCCACATTTTCAAGCATGCTGGAGTCCAAGAGGGCCACCTTCCTCCCTGGTGCTCTGTCGCCTGAACCCTTCCTGAGAAACTGAGAAAGGACTAGATAGAAGGGCTTCAGCATTCTGGGCTCCCCACAACCCAGAAAGCCACCAAAGTGGTATTTCTGGGGTCCGATGGTGCTACCCTGGGTGCGCCCCGCCACCTGGCAGCCTCAGCTCGGGACTGAGGAGCAGAGGATACCAGGCTCGCTGACTTGTTTTCATCTTGGCCTCGACGCGGGCATACAGGGTCATATTTCCCCCACCAGGGATCCAATCGTGTCCCCTCCACTGGGAGCACAAAGTCTTAAGCACTGAACCACCAGGGAAGTCCTCACTGGGCTTTTGGGAAGAGCCGATCAGAAGGTAGTGTCAGAAGAGCCACAGAGGGGACACAAGGAGCAGACGCTCGCGTTTCCACAGCGTCCCTTGATGGTGGAGGGGCGGGGACTGCGGCCCATCGCCCAGCGCGGGGACATCTGAAGGTGCTTGTACCCCGACAGTCCCCCACACAGGCGACCCCCGGCACCTCTGAGCGCCTACGTGCCGTAGGGGCTCGCCTCAACACAGTCGCAGGCTTCGGTTACCACTTCCATCAAGAGGCGGATCGCCGCCTGCAAGAGACAAAGCGCTGGAGGCTGGCAGCGCAGGCAAGCCGCGCTCAGCGACGGCCCCGCCCCTCACCCTCGTCTCATCGCCCCGCCCCTTTGGCCCTTTGGGCGTGGCTAAGCGCCGCTTCCCCCGGAAGTCCGGAACCGAGCCGAACCTCCCTCCCAGCTGGGCGCTAGCTCTCCCTCAGACGGAGCGAGAGTGGGTCCTCGTCTCCTCCTCCCCGACTTAGGTGTTCAGCCCCAACTCCTACGAGGTCCCGAATCCCCACCGCGTCTCCCACGGCCCAGTCTCAGCTGCAAGCTGCTGCAGAGCCTGGAGCCAGGAAGGGAACTCGTTTCCCCTCCCCAGCCCCGCGGAACCAGGTGGGGTCCTCGCCCCGCTCCCCAGCCTCGCCTTCTGTACTCTCCCGCCCGCTCCCCGGGGCCCCTCGCCGCCCGCCCATGGCCCAGAAGCCGAAGGTAGACCCCCACGTCGGTCGGCTGGGGTACCTGCAGGCGCTAGTCACAGAATTCCAGGAGACGCAGAGCCAAGGTGAGTGTCTCGGGGTCGGGGGGCAGGGGGGCTGGGCCGGGGTCCGGCCGCGACCACCGCCCCGGCCCTGGCGCCACTGCCCGCTTCTCCATCGCAGACGCCAAGGAGCAAGTGCTGGCCAACCTCGCCAACTTCGCCTATGACCCCGGTAACTACCAGTATCTGCGGCAGCTGCAGGTCTTGGATTTATTCCTCGATTCGCTGTCAGAGGAGAATGAGACCCTGGTGGAGTTTGCTATTGGTAAGGATGGGACGGTCTCCTAGGTGCCTGATGAGGTAAACGAGTTAGAAGTGAGTTGTTGGGAAAGGGCTCTCTTAGGGCCTTACTTAGGCCGTCTCAGCAGCGAAGGCAGACTTTCGTAGTGTCTGTAATCCCTCCGCGGCCCACACAGCGTACAGGTTCACGGGTGGCTTGAGTCTGGCCTGGAACCCACGCCCAGGACCGTTTCTACCTGTCTACCTTCCCTCTCGGTTAGAGGTAAGATCATAAATGGGGATGGATTGAAGCCCCTTGGAGGGGGAAAAAAAAAAGTTGAGCGCTCTTTTAAAACCTCGTTATATGTTTCACCATCAAGAGAAATAGCGTTCACTCGGAAGGGCTTTTGGCGCCTGTAGTTGTTCTGATCTCAGACCTATTGATTTATTCACCCGACAGGTGTTTATTGGGCGGATACTGTGTGAGCAAAATATTGTTCTAAATGCTGGTGAGTTGGTTAACAAGTTGGGAAAAGATCTTTGCCCTCAGGCAATTTACATTCTAAATGTAAATGGTTTACACACAAAAAAGCTGAGGCGCTGAAGAAAACAGGCTGATGAAGAAGAGCTAGGGAAGGAAGGGTCTACTTCTGGTTTGGCCCTGGCCGGAAGGCACAGGCCGGGCCAATACCCCAGAGCTGGAGGAGCCAGAAGGAAGGCTGGTGTGGCACCGTTGTGGTGAGTGAAGCCCAGAGTGGTACTAAATGAGAGAGAAGGACTTAGTGCTGCTAAATTAGAGAGCACCTCGCACCAGTTTACAGGGATTCAGATCTAGGCATTGGGCGGGAGTTTGGAGTTTATTCTGAGGGGAAACCAACATTCCTGGAACTTCCCTAGTGGTCCAACAACTAGGACTTTGCTATTCCACTGTAGGGGCGGCAGATCCCATCCCTGGTTTAGGGAACTGCAGCTGCTGCTAAGTCATTTCAGTCGTGTCCGACTCTGTGAGACCCCATAGCCCACCAGGCTCCCCCATCTCTGGGATTCTCCAGGCAAGAACATTGGAGTGGGTTGCCAGTTCCTTCTCCAATGCATGAAAGTGAAAAGNGCAGATCCCATCCCTGGTTTAGGGAACTGCAGCTGCTGCTAAGTCATTTCAGTCGTGTCCGACTCTGTGAGACCCCATAGCCCACCAGGCTCCCCCATCTCTGGGATTCTCCAGGCAAGAACATTGGAGTGGGTTGCCAGTTCCTTCTCCAATGCATGAAAGTGAAAAGGGAAAGTGAAGTCGCTCAGTTGTGTCCAACTGTTAGCAACCCCCTGGACTACAGCCTACCAGGCTCCTCCATCCATGGGATTTTCCAGGTAAGAGAGTACTGGACTGGGTTGCCTTTGCCTTCTCCAGTTAGGGAACTGAGATCCTGCAAAAAGCAAACAAAACCAATATTCTTTTTGCAGCATGTGTCTTTAAAAAAGAACATTTCTCTGCATAGTGAAAGGAGTCTTATCTTCACAGGGAATGAACTTAATAATTCCATTGTCACCAAATACCCAGTTAGGCAGACTTCTCTAATAGTTCCCAAGCGGACATTTTTTGTTGTTCTGTATAAACCAGGATCCATGCTCTTAATCTGGTGGTAATGTTCCTTAGATCTCAATCTCTCCCTCTCTTTTAAAATAAACTTTGTATTCTATAACAATTTTAGAAAAATTGCAAAGGTAGTACAGAGTTTCTATGTATGTACACCGAGTTTCCTTATTGTTACCATCTTACATTAGTATGGTACACTTGTTACAATTAATAAGCCAATATCAACAGTCTTGTCTAACTCTTTGCAGCCCCATGGGCTGTAGGCTGCCATCCTCCTCTGTCCGTGGGATTTCCCAGACAAGAATACTGGAGAGGGTTGCCATTTCCTTCTCCAGGGGATCTTGCTGACCCAGGGATAGAACCTGCGTCTCCTGCACTGGCAGGCAGGGTCTTTACCACTGAGCCACCTGGGTACCCCTGTTATTAACTGAAGTCCATACTTTGTTCTGATTTCCTCAGTTTTTCCTTCATAACCTTTTACTGTTTCAGGGTTCCATCCAAGATCCAGTGTTAGATTTAGGCTCCTTTAGGCTTTGCCGGTTTTAGACTTTTTCTTTTTGTGAATGACCTTGGCAGTTTTAAGGCGTACTGGTAAGGTATTTTGTAGGTTTTCCTTCAGTTGGGATTTGCCTGACATTTTTCCCATTATTAGACTGGGATATGGGTTTTGGGGAGGATGACCACAGAGGTAAATGGTAAAAGGCCATGATATATCTCCTCCAACTGAAGCTATTTTGGGAGGTGAAGGGGGGATCCCATGTGGGATCTTAGTTCCCTGACCAAGGATCGAACCTACACCCCCTGCAGTGGCAGCGTGAAGTGTTAACCGCTGGACCACTAGGGTGTCGACTCTGCAGAAAACTTTGCTAAAAAGAGCAGTCAGCCACGGCGAGTTTTTACAGGGTCAGGAAGCACCTTTCCCAAGGCAGGAGCCCCCTGAGATCCCAGCCCACTGAGCTGGGGGCTCCCAGGGTGGGTGAGCAAGCCCTGGACCCAGAGTCCATGGTCCCCGCTTCACTTCGCAGCTGATCCTTGCGGATGAGTCCTCTCTCTTCTGAGCTTCATTTCCTCATCTGGGCCTTGCCTGCCTCGCAGGACTGCTAGAGGAGCAGAGCTGTTGTGGCTGTGAAGGCGCTTTGTCTACAGTCGTTCGTATCCTCATCACCAGTTTTCCCCTTCACAGCCGCTTTTTCTTTCCCTCTTTCTCCTCATTCCTAAGGTCCCCAATCCCAGGAGCAACAGCTTTCTTAGCATTGAGTCCCTCCATGGGGTCCTCTGCAGATGAAGTTTCTTTTTTATTTATTGTGCATAAATTGGAAGTCCCAGTGGTGCTTAGAAGCCTGTTTTGTTACTCTTTTTGTTTCCTTTCCTGTTAATATCTGTGGCGCTTCATGTGGCGCTACACTGTCAGTGATTATTCTGTGCTGTGCTTTGTAGCTTTGAATCTTTTCTCTCTGGTGGCAGGTCTGAGATTGTGATCTCCATGAGGTCAGAGTGCTTTGCTTATGTTTGTCTTGAATGCTCAGACTTTTTGGTCTGGAAAGGGGATGGGACGAGTGCACGCACGCAGAGTCCTGCCCCTGACTTGGGGTTGGCGCCCTGAGTGGGGGTAATTCTGGAACAACTACTAGGTAAGATTGCCCACGGCCACAGTTTGGCAGAATCAAACCGAGTGTTGGTTTGTTGGTGTGGAAGAGTGAGTGTGGTAGGAGCAGGGCTTTGGGGTCAGGCAGGCTTGGGTTCCAGTCCTCACTCTGCGACTTAACTCTGGGCACGTGACTTGCCTTCTCCCATCGTCAGTCAGGTGGGCAGGATCAATACCTGCCTCATAGAGTTGTTGACAGTTAAATAAGCTAAAGTGCCTGCAACTGCATGGTCTGCTATCCAGACCCCTTTGAGGGTAAGCAGTTCCCTCATCTCCCAGAGACTGAAGTGGGATAGTGTCTCATGACCTATCTGTTCCAGGGATTTGTTCCTTCTGGAAAAGCATCACTGAGTGATAGGAAAAGGTATGAAAGTTGACCCCTAGCCTCACAGTGGGTGTCCGGGCGGTATTAGAAGGACGTACCCCGCGATGGGCACTGGTCAAGACAGAGCCACCCTTGTTTGGGTCGGGGGATAGGAAGTGGGTGGATTATCAGGAACCAGATGCAAAGGCAGAATCTCAGTAAACACTCAAATGAGTGAAGGATTCTGATCTCATGCCCCAGATAAAACCTCTGGCAGGCTGTGGCATCAGTTTGAGAGCACTGGCCTGAAGCACCACTGGTTGATTCTCAGTCTTACCTGCTGTGTGCACACCTGCCCCATTCTAGATGCTGTGTGGGGATGTAAACAAGCCAAGAGATAACTCTCTTTTTCCATGAAAACTGAATCCTAGGAGTCTGTGATATACAGAATACTTGACAGTTTGGTTACCAAAACAGAGTTCAAGTAAGAGGCACCTCCCAGAATTTGGCTTAAATCCTTTTTCCTGTGTTCTACTTCCTGCAATACTCGTAGCTGCCACCAGATGGTGGTGGTGTACTGAAAAAGACTGGTGGATGACTCCTGAGCCTCCTCTTGGGAAAACAGTGAAGTGAAGTGGCTCATGGCTCAGTCGTGTCCGACTCTTTGCGACCCCATGGACTGTAGCCTACCTGGTTCCACCATCCATGGGATTTTCCAGGCAAGAATACTGGAGTGGGCTGCCGTTTCCTTCTCCAGGAGATCTTCCCGACCCAGGGATTGAACCTGGGTCTCCCACATGGTAGGCATTGTAGGCAGACGCTTTACTGTCTGAGCCACCAGGGAAGATCTTGGAAAACAGTATCTAATGTAATTGAAGGGAGGCACGCCCCCTGATCCAGCAGTTACATTCACAGGGTTAGGTCCAGGCACGTGTAGACACATAGGCAAAAATGTCACCAGCAGCATTGTCTGTAATAGCCCCAGCCTGCGCGAACAGTCAACATTGGGATGAATATCAATATTGTGGCTATTCAGACAACTTAGCAAGGTAAATGAACGATCTGCACAGCTCCATGCAATTATCTTGCAAACATAATGTTACGCACATGATGCTAGACACATAATAATATGTACAGCATGATTCCATTTCCATGAAGTCCAAAAAGAGGCAGGACTGAATTACAGTGTTTAGCGGGGAGTGTGTGGTTAAAAAAAAAGTTATTTGGAGGATCCTGAGAACTCCCTGGTGGCCCAATGGTTAGGACTCGGTGCTTGCTCGCTCGCTCGCGCTCTCTCTCTCTCTGTCTCTCTCTCTCTCTCTCGTGACCTAGGTTCAATCCCTGATGGGAGAACTAAGATCCACAAGCCACACAGGAAATAAAAGGTCCTGTTTATTACAAGTCAGGAAGGGGTTCACCTCTGAGAGGGAGAGAATTCAGTCAGGAAAGAATGTGCAGAGGCGCTGGCCTGCTGACTGCGCCTCAGTGCTGGTGGAATGGGCACTTTGGTCCTCACTGTTGACCTCTGCCTGTGTGCCAGCCCTTCCTCTGTGTGTGGGTTGCAGGTGTGCCCTGGGCCAGTCTCCGGGGCTGTAAACAGGGGCGTGCCTGGTCTGCTGGGTGCCAGAGAGGGTCTTAACATTATCCAATCCTCTCTGCCCGTTTTCCTGGTGAAGAGACTCAGGCTTAGAGAAATGGAGTTGCCTGCTCTGCTCACTTCAATCTGCAGGGGCGTTTCCGGGATTTTTAGCTAGCTCCGCCCACCACAGAGCCCTCGCTCCATCCGCCGAACTCTGGGGTCCCGGGGAACCTCCTTCTCTCATGGTCCTTTAGGGTCCTAGGATCAGACATCTTTCTTTTAAAGAAAAAAAAAAAAAAACTCCCCAGGCCGCCACTAGTTACAGGAAAGAGCTGAAGTTGAGGTTCTCGTCCCATCACTCCCTCGCGCGCGCCGCGCCACCGGGGAAGGCTGACTCCGGGCACCTCTGCCCTCCCCGCCCCCAACTGTCAGGGACCCCTCCCCGCTTCCTCTCAGGTCTAGGCACATCAGGGTGTGTCTGTTTGTTTTATTCATGTATGTGAATATATAATGGATTCACCCGGTACAGAGTTCAAAAGGGCAGGTGGTAAACTGTAACAGTCTGTAGCCTTTTCTGAAGGCAGCCACTGTTACCAGTTTCTTGTGTATCCTCCCAGAGATATTTGCAGGATTTATAAACAAAAATGTATATGTTTGTATGTACACTATGTATACATTGTATGTCTTACACATGTCTGTAGTATACTATATCTGTATTCCTCTCCTCCCCCACTCCCTTTTAAAATTTATTTGGCTGTGCTGGGTCTTAGTTGTGGCATGTGGGATCCAGTTCCCTGACCAGGGATCCAGTACAGGCCCCTGGTACTGGATCAGGTTAAGAGCTCTGACTCTTAACCACTGGACTACCAGGGAAGTCCCCTAAAAAAAAACAAACAGAAAAAAACTTAGCGCTGCCTATTGGCACACGGGCAGTGTTGGCCCTTGAAGAGCGGCCTGATTGTGAGCACTGCACAATGTCCTCAGCGTGGTGGGACTGAGGTCCAGCCAGCTCCTGAGGATGGCCCTCTAGGTTGTTTCCATTTTGCTCTCGCAGACGGTGCTGCTTATTTCACTTGCCAGAGTGGCCCTGTATAATAAAATTCTAGAATTGAAGTCTAGGTCAGAAACGCAAAAGGACATGATTTTTTTTCTTAATTTTTTTAGATTATACAAAATAGATCACTCAGGTGAAAACTGTATCACCCTGTGTTTTTAGAGAAGTCTCACTACCATCCTGGTCCGTTCCCCTCCATTCCCCTCTCATGGAATCAGCAGATGTGAACGTGTACATATGTGTATATGTGTCTGCTGCCTGCTTACACATAACAGTAGCTTTCTCTGTATGCTGTTCGCCCCTTGCGTGTCCGTCCTGAAATGTCAGAGAGAACCATTCTCAAGATAACGTGTGTGTGAGAATCAGTCAGTTCAGTCGTNCAGCAGATGTGAACGTGTACATATGTGTATATGTGTCTGCTGCCTGCTTACACATAACAGTAGCTTTCTCTGTATGCTGTTCGCCCCTTGCGTGTCCGTCCTGAAATGTCAGAGAGAACCATTCTCAAGATAACGTGTGTGTGAGAATCAGTCAGTTCAGTCGTTCAGTTGTGTCCGATTCTTTGTGACCCCATGGACTGCAGCACGCCAGGCCTCCCTGTCCATCACCAACTCCTGGAGTTCACTCAAACTCATGTCCATTGAGTTGGTGATGCCATCCAGGCATCTCATCCTCTGTCATCCCCTTCAGTCTTTGCCGGCATCAGGGTCTTTTCAAATGAATCAGTTCTTCGCATCAGGTGGCCACAGTATTGGAGCTTCAGCTTCAGCATCAGTCCTTCCAGTGAACACTCAGGACTGATCTTTAAGATGGAGTGGTTGTTTCTGTGTATGCGCGCTTAGTTGCTCAGTCGTGTCTGACTCTTTGTGTCCCATGGACTGTAACCCTCCAGGCTCCTTTGTCCCTGGGATTCTCCAGGCAAGAATACTAAGGGGGTTGCCATTCCCTTCTCCAGGGGATCTTCCCAACCCAGGGATTGAACCCAGGTCTCTCCCATTGCAGGCAGATTCTTTACCATCTGTGCCACCAGGGAAGACCAACTCAAGATATGGGGTTGGCCAAAAAGTTCATTTGGGTTTTTCCACAAGATGTTATGGAAAACATGGGACTTCCCTGTGGTCCAGTGGCTAAGACTCTGAGCTCCCAAATGCAGGGTACCAGGGTTCGATTCCTGGTTGGGGAACGAGGTTGCACATGCTGCAACTAAAGAACTAAAGCTCTTACATGATGCAGCTGAAGAATTAAAGATCCCATTGCCACAACTAAGACCAGGCAGAGCCCCAAAGAAAAAGATGTTATGGAAAACATAACTTGTTACGAACATTTTGACCAACCCAATACTAAAGTTAAACCCCAAAACAAATAGTCCCCAGTGAAGATTTTGACCTGGGATTGACTGCGGCCAGCCCTGTGCCCTGGGGCAGGCGGGTGCTCAGACGCCACCTCTCCTGCCAGTGTCTCTAAGGACTCGCCCGGCCCTCCAGGGCGCCTTGTGCAGGCTCAGCACTCGTCAGCACACCCTCCCTCGATTGGCAGGACGGTCCTTAGGCCCTCCCGTCCCTCCCAGCACTGATGCCCTGCTTGCCGTGTGACTTGAGGTCCCCTGCCTTACCTCCCTGAGCCGCCAGCTTTCTCCTCCCAGGTGGCACCTGGGAGTTCTCCTTTGCCTCTCCCGGGGCTTTCTGGGGCTCCCCTCTAGACGGGCCCTGCCTTTGCCCCTTATTCTCTTCCTCCCTGCCTTGCCTGGTTTGTCCAAAACACGTTCACCCACCAGTCAGAACTTGTTCTCCTTTTTGTGTGGTAACCAGTCTTTAAATTGCAGCAGGATCAGCATACACTGAGTTGCACACGGTGTAAGTGTCCGTTTGATGATTGTTTATTTTTTTTGGCTGCACCACATGGCATGGGGGAATCTTAGTTCCCCAACCAGGGATTGAGACCCGAGACCCCTGCAGTGAAAGTGTGGATTCTTAACCAGTGGACCATAGGGAAGTCCCAGATTGATGATTTTTCAAATTCATTTAAGTGTATGTAAATCTGTGTAACCACCACTTAAGTCAAGATACAGAATATTACTGTCTCCCCTAAAGGATCCCTCATACCCTCTGCTGGTTAGTGTCTTCCACCCTGAGGTGTCCAGTGTTCTAACCTTTAGCCCCGTGGATTCGTTTNCTGTAACCCTCCAGGCTCCTTTGTCCCTGGGATTCTCCAGGCAAGAATACTAAGGGGGTTGCCATTCCCTTCTCCAGGGGATCTTCCCAACCCAGGGATTGAACCCAGGTCTCTCCCATTGCAGGCAGATTCTTTACCATCTGTGCCACCAGGGAAGACCAACTCAAGATATGGGGTTGGCCAAAAAGTTCATTTGGGTTTTTCCACAAGATGTTATGGAAAACATGGGACTTCCCTGTGGTCCAGTGGCTAAGACTCTGAGCTCCCAAATGCAGGGTACCAGGGTTCGATTCCTGGTTGGGGAACGAGGTTGCACATGCTGCAACTAAAGAACTAAAGCTCTTACATGATGCAGCTGAAGAATTAAAGATCCCATTGCCACAACTAAGACCAGGCAGAGCCCCAAAGAAAAAGATGTTATGGAAAACATAACTTGTTACGAACATTTTGACCAACCCAATACTAAAGTTAAACCCCAAAACAAATAGTCCCCAGTGAAGATTTTGACCTGGGATTGACTGCGGCCAGCCCTGTGCCCTGGGGCAGGCGGGTGCTCAGACGCCACCTCTCCTGCCAGTGTCTCTAAGGACTCGCCCGGCCCTCCAGGGCGCCTTGTGCAGGCTCAGCACTCGTCAGCACACCCTCCCTCGATTGGCAGGACGGTCCTTAGGCCCTCCCGTCCCTCCCAGCACTGATGCCCTGCTTGCCGTGTGACTTGAGGTCCCCTGCCTTACCTCCCTGAGCCGCCAGCTTTCTCCTCCCAGGTGGCACCTGGGAGTTCTCCTTTGCCTCTCCCGGGGCTTTCTGGGGCTCCCCTCTAGACGGGCCCTGCCTTTGCCCCTTATTCTCTTCCTCCCTGCCTTGCCTGGTTTGTCCAAAACACGTTCACCCACCAGTCAGAACTTGTTCTCCTTTTTGTGTGGTAACCAGTCTTTAAATTGCAGCAGGATCAGCATACACTGAGTTGCACACGGTGTAAGTGTCCGTTTGATGATTGTTTATTTTTTTTGGCTGCACCACATGGCATGGGGGAATCTTAGTTCCCCAACCAGGGATTGAGACCCGAGACCCCTGCAGTGAAAGTGTGGATTCTTAACCAGTGGACCATAGGGAAGTCCCAGATTGATGATTTTTCAAATTCATTTAAGTGTATGTAAATCTGTGTAACCACCACTTAAGTCAAGATACAGAATATTACTGTCTCCCCTAAAGGATCCCTCATACCCTCTGCTGGTTAGTGTCTTCCACCCTGAGGTGTCCAGTGTTCTAACCTTTAGCCCCGTGGATTCGTTTTGCCTGTTCTTGAACTTCATGTAAGTGGACTGGTTCAGGCTTCTTTGAGTTGAATCTCTGTTTTTTTTTCACTCAACATGATGTTTCTGAGGTCCGTGAAAATTGTTGCAGGATCAGTAGCTCCTGTCTGTGTATGAATAGGCCACAAGTTGTTCATCCAGCCGTCCACTGGTGGAGCTTTGAGTTATTTCTTTAGAGCCTTTATGAGTAAAGCTGTTAGGATAGTCTTAAAGATTTTACTTATTTGTGGCTGTGCTGGGCCTTCGTTGCTCCCCGGGCTTTTCTCTAGTTGCGCTGAGCAGGGACTACTCTCTAGTGGCCGTGCGAGAGCTTCTCATCGCAGTGGCTTCTTTGGCTGTAGAGCTCCAGGGCACGCAGGCTTCCGTGGTTGTGGCTGAAGGGCTCAGTAGTTGGAGCTCTGCACTCCAGAGCACAGGCCCGGTAGCTGTGGTGCGTGGGCTTATTTGCCCCCCAGTGTGTGGAATCTTCCCAGATCAGGGCTGAACCCGTGTCTTCTGCACTAGGGGGAGGGTTCTTTACCATTGAGCCACGAGGGAAGCCCATCATAATCATTTCTATGCAAGTTTCCTTGTGTACATCAGGTGCTCGTTTGTCTTGCGTAGGTTTCTTAGGGTATATGTATGCACTCTTTCTTTCTGAGACCTGGGTAGAAGTGGAATTGCTGAGTCACAGGGTAGATGTCTGGGCTTCACGGGTAGCTCAGTGGTAAGGAATCTGCCTGCCGGTGCAGGAGACGCAGGAGATGTAGGTTTTACCCCGGGTCAGGAAGATCGCCTGGAGGAGGACATGGCAACCCACTCCAGTATTCTTGCCTGGAAAATTCCACAGACAGAAGAGCCTGGTGGGCTCCAGTCCATGGGGTCTTAAAGAGTCGGACACAACTGAGTTTGGATGCGCATTCATGTACACCCATACACACACATACCCACACACACGGTAGATGTATGTTCAACTGTATTAGAAGCTACCAGATAGTTTCCCGGTGTAATTACGACGTGTACGCTCCTCGCCACCAGCGCACGAGAGTTCCAGTAGCTCTGCCAGCACTTACTGCCGTCAGTCTTGTTTTGTTTTCCGTGATGACGGGTGTATAGGGGCCACTTGCTGTGGTTTTAATTTTCGTTTCTCTGATGAGGAGTGTTGGGCACATTTTCATATATTGGCCCTTTTGTGCAGTTTGTCTAAGTCTTTTGCTCATTCTTTTTTTTTTTTTAATTGTGTTGTTCATTTACTGATATGAAGGAGTTCTTTAAATATCCTGGATATGAGTTCTCTGTCAGAATCTATGAATATTTTCTTCTTTTGCTTTTTTCCCTTTTTTTCCCCTTTGGTATGAAGAAAAGAAGCAAAGGTGGTGAAGAGAGGGCCTCTTGGGGAGGGGGACTGATTAGGGTGGTCAAGGAAGGCTCTGAGAAGAGGTAACATCTTGTTGGACCTTTTTTTTTTTTGGCTGCACTGCATGGTTTTCGGGGTCTTAGTTTCCCCAGGAGGATTAAACCTGGGCCCACAGCTGTGAGAACACAGAGTCCTGAGCACTGGACTATCAGGGAATTCCCTGGACTTGCTTTCTTTTTTTTAATCGCAATTTTATGACACATTTGGTGTCCTTTTTTCCTCCTTAACCTTATATAGCAAGCATTTTCCCCCATTACATATTTTTTTTAAAACATGATTTTTAGAACTGTATAATGTTTCATCATATGGATGTACCCTACTTTAACCAGTTTGCTATTGTTGGGCCTTCTTTAGGAAGCTTCCAGGCTTCATGTTGCTCTTTTTTACAGCCCTCCTTAGTTCTTCAGGGCCAGTGCACAGAGGTGGGCTCCGAGGAAAATTCACAGCGGCTACGGCTTCTCTTCCACTCTTTGGGGGTCTTTTGGCTCCTTCGTGGGCGCTCCTGCTCAGCCTGTTTAATCCCTGAAGCCCTTCTCTTTCCAGGCTTTCACTGCTCTTTTTCATCTTCCGCGGTCACTGCCAGCAAGGCCGAGGGGCTTAAAGAGTTCCCTGCCTAGGGTGGGGACCCAGCAGCCGGTGAGTGCTGGCATTGCCCCCCCCCATCCATCCCTGGAGGCTTCCCAGGCCTGTAAATGGGGAGCCGGTGGGGCTGGCTTTTGGGAGGCCGCCTCTCGTACCCATTCTCCTGCAGATGCCCTCTGATTATCCCAAGTGGCAGAGCCCTGCCCAGGCACAGCTGGGCGCAATGATAACTCACCAGCCCGGAGAGTGACTTGGGCTTTTCACTGTATCACCCTTGAGGGCAGAGATAAGTCCCATCTCCCAACCGCGAGCTGAGTCCGCAGTGTGGGTAGGAGGCTGCAGCTCCACTCGGAGCTCAGAAGAGATGGTGCCAATGTGTGCGAGAAACCAGAGTCCTGCTGGGGCGTTTCCACTTGTCCCCGCACCCGGCTGAGCCTGGTGTCCGCCCATGGTAAGATTAGTTGTTCTCATGGCTTCTACAGGGACACCCTTTATCCTGGGAGTGGCAGCGGGCTCCCCATCTTCTGAGACTTTGGGCAGGTTACTCAATGGCCTCAGCTTCTCTTTTGCAAGTGGGGGTGGTGGTGGCTCTTGCTTCGTGGGGTTCAGTCATGTGCCCAGCATGTTTGTGCCCAGCAAGAATGCACAGTTGCAGGCCCCCACAATTCAGAGGTAAATGACTACCGTGTGGTCCCCAGTGATGGGCACAG
Organism: Neotragus moschatus; assembly: GCA_006410615.1. Taxonomy (NCBI): domain Eukaryota; kingdom Metazoa; phylum Chordata; class Mammalia; order Artiodactyla; family Bovidae; genus Neotragus; species Neotragus moschatus. Next base: position 21,378 of record SJYA01002458.1, on the reverse strand, counting down.
ACCGCAAGTAAAGAGGGTGGTGGGAAGGGAGGCCCCAGGCTGTGCTAAGGGCTCCTCCACTGGAGTGACCTGAGAGGTGAGGAGGGACCCTGTATCAGTGCCTCCACTTCTGGGGCCGCCCCTCAGAGGCCCCCTGTTGGTGAGACCCCAGAACTGCAGATGTCCCAGGTGGGCAGGATCTCGGGGAGCCATCCCGTCCAGCCTCCCAACCGTCTACAGTGCAGCCATTTCCTGCTGCCCACCGCTTTACAGTCCTTCTAACAAATGTTTTTAAGAGCACGCCCTGTACCAGGCACTCTGGATGTGGTGGGAATAAGACAGCCTGGGTCTTGATCTCTGGGAGTATATCCTTCTAGTGGGGCTTAGCAGTCAGCGAGCAAGGAAAAGCCATGGTGATCTGTCAAAGTTCTAAGCATGCAAAGAGAATGAAACGAGGTGATGAGGGAAGGGCCTGGACGTGGCAGGGTGTGGCTCATGTGGTGGTCCAGGAAAACCTCACTGTCCAGGGAGCAGTGACGTGCTGGTTACCAGCAAGAGCGTGTCAGGACTTCCCTGGTGGTCCAGTGGTTAAAGCTTCCACTGCATGGGGGCATGATTCAGTCTCTGCTTAGGCACTTAAGATCCTGCATGCCACATGGCATGGCCAATGAAAGAAAAAAGAACAGGAAAAAAAACAAGAGGGTGGCAACATGTGAAGATCCTAGAAGGGAGTGTGAACTTTATTCCAGGTGCAGTGGGAAGTCCCTGGAAGTTGAGTGGATGGAACCTTTATGAGCTTCCCTTCAGCAGGACCCAGACTGACCCAGGCTCAGGAGCAGGTGGCTGAGCCTGGAGGAGGAGGAGGAGGTTTTCGTCAGCCCTGCCCCCTACCTCGCTGCGCCTGTCCCCTCTTGCTTGGAAAGACATCCCAGTTGGGTTTGAGGCTGGTTTGGGTTTGAGGCTGCGAGAAGCCAGAGCCTCTGCCAGTTTCTAGAGACACAAGGGAAGTGGGTGGGCTGTCAGTCACTCCTCATTGGCTGCGCGGGGCCTGGGTGGCCGTGTTATGCTGGTCTTCTGTTTGGAGTAGGAACCCAAGGGTAGGGGTGCCTTGATGGCAGGAAGCTCACCCAGGAGCCACAGGAAGTCAGCTTCCCACACCCAGGGCTCTGGGCTGGCGGGAGAGTACAGGGTCAGGCCATACTCCGTGAACAGTGGTGGGTTCTTCGATCCAGAACCACAGGTCTCTTCACTCTGTCCTTTTGTCTTATCCCCCAGAATCCTAGCAACAGTGATTGGTTGGGGGCGGGGGTGGTGGCAGTGGATGATATTTAACCTCTTAATTACGTTATATCCATAAAATGGTAAAAGGGTGGACTACGTGGCTGTTAAATGATTCCACGATTGTAGATTTATTGGTGTGGTGAGGTGTTTACAGGACATGGTTAAATAAAAGCAACTGGCTTACAAAACAGTAAGCAGAAGGTGACATTGTTACCAAGTATATGGAGTCGCATATTTAAATACTGTGGGATGAAAAGCAAAATTAAGTGGGCGGTAGGATTGGGATGGTTTATACTTTGCCTTCTTGACAGTTTTATTGCGGTATAACTGACATGTGATAAAGTAAAGGGGGCAGCTTGATACGTTTTGACGTATGTACACGTGTGAAAAATCACCTTACACATGTGTGCGTGTGTGTATGTGTGTGCATGTGTGCATATATGTATTGTGGTCATGCCACACATCTTGTGGGACCTTAGTTCCCCGGCCAGGGATCGAACCAGGCCCTCAGCAGGGAACGCATGGAGCCCTAACCCCAGACCACCAGGGAGTTCCCAGGAAAGCACTAAACTGCCCGAACCAGGAGGGACAAGGTTCAGTGCCCATCTCCAGAAGGCTGGGCTGCGGCAGGCAGGCCTGCCTGGAACCTTGAAAGGGAGGGCTGGAGATCCAGTGGGCTTCGGGTCCCTTGTCCCCGGGCCAGCTTCTCAGGGCCCTGGCCCTTCCCTGGGGCTCGGGGAGGAGAGGGCGGAGGAGGCCCAAGGCTGAGGCCTCAGAGTCTGCTTGCTCTTCCCCAGGCGGCCTCTGCAACCTGTGCACCGACAGGGCCAACAGGGAACACATCCTGCAGGCGGGGGGCGTCCCCCTCATCGTCAACTGCCTGTCCAGCCCCAGCGAGGAGACCGTGCTGTCCGCAGTGACCGCGCTCATGGGCCTGGGCGCGCCCAGCGCGCGCCGCCACCCCGAGCTGACGGCCCGGCCCGTGGTCCAGTGCATGCTGCGCTTCTCCCTGTCGGCCAGCGCCCGGCTCCGAAACCTGGCCCAGATCTTCCTGGAAGACTTCTGCTCCCCCAGCCAGGTGGCCGAGGCCCGCAGCTGGCAAGCGGATGCCGCCCTGGGGATCCCCCTGCCGAGGACGGAGGCCCCACAGCAGCCCTGACCCGCTGCCCTCCGGCCGAGACTGGAACCCTGGTGGGGCTCTGGTGGGGCTCAGGGAGAGGCGGCGGCCCGCCCGCGGCGCGCACTCTGCCCTTCTCATGGGGCGTTTTCTCGGCATGGTGTATTTGCACTGTGATGAAAGGCCCCAGACGAGTGAGGAAGCCAGGCCTTGAGACGCGTGGATGGGGAAGTTGAAGATGCTGCCGTTTTCACGGGCCGCTGCTCTCAACCTTGTTGAGAGGCCCCAGTGCTGGCCCACCCCCACCGAGTCTCACCCTTGCGGAGGAAACAGTGTGGTCCCTGGACTCGGAGGCGTCGCAGAAGGTGTTTCTCCTGAGGAACAGCTGGGTCTGGAGCTTAGAACTGCCTGAACCTGAGGAAGGAAGCATCCTCCCCTAACAGAGGTGTCTGGAGTCATTTTGAGACCCAGAAATGAGAAGCCTTGTTGTTCGAAGTATATTGCGGCTCTGGGACGCTAAGGGCGGTGTTGTGCCCCTGTCTGTGGAGGCTGGGTGGGTACCTGCCCCACAAGTTCTCCAGGCTGGGCGTTTGGCCTGGCCGATGCTGGCCCTGAGAACTCTCTTGTTTAACTGTTGACCCGCACAGACCTGTCAGCCAGACACCACGGTAGGGCACCTCAAAGACTAGAGCGTGTCCCGTGCTATTGAGAGTCCAGCCCAGTGACTGTTACCGTGGCCATGAGGGTGATGACACGTCAAAGGACAGGACTCTTCGAGTGGTGTCTCCTCCCCTCCCCACCCCACGGTCCCTGCTTGGAAGCCCTGGCCCGCCTTCTCTGCCATCAGGGTTAGTGAAGGGGGGTGCTGTGCCTGGAAGCACGTCTGGGGCTCAGGTGGGCCTCGGGGATGCAAGTAAGAGGGCTGCTGAAGGGAGTGGGGACCAGATGCTGACATACAGCGCAGGGCTCAGAGTCCAGTGTACACTGCTCAGCATGGGGGAAGGGGTGTGGGCCCCTGTGGAAAGCTGGGGTTCAGGAACAGGGGAAGGTCCTGGCCCCCCTTAAGCTTGATCTCTTACATGACCAAGGAAAGGCGGCTCCCAGAGGAACGGTGTCCAGGTGGACCTGGAAGTGGGCGGATTATGGGACTAATGGACTAAGGAGCTCAGAGGGAGGGAGGGGAAGGCTGCCTCCTCGGCCTGTATTCTCACTGCCTTCCGGAGGGTCCTGGCCCTTCCCTTTCCCAAATAAAAGGCCTTAAGAGAGCAGTGAGCCGAAGTGTTTTATTTAAAAGGTGCGTGCTCTCCCAGCGCGTTTCTGGCCGGCACGGTGCTGAGGGGTCACTGCTGCCAGGCTGCACGGGGACCCGGTTCTACCCATCTGCCTCACCCCCAGCCCCTGTCCGCGGCCTCATTGCTGGGGCAGCCCCAGGCCGTGGGGGTCCAGCGGCCGGGCTCCCCGCTTGCTGTTTATAATCTCCCTCCAGTTGTCACTCCAGGAGTGCAGCCGCCTCCGAGGCGGGCTCAGGACCAGGTGCTGGTTGTGGCAGCAGGTGAACAGGATGTGCTCCCAGCTGGGGGTCTCCTCTTGGCCTGGGAGGGGAGACAGGGAACCCGCAGTCCCTAGTCTGGTTATCTGTACTCCCTCCCCCTAATCCCAGCAGGCCAGAGGCCTGGAGGCTGCTAAGGAGAAAGGCTCCCCACCTTGAATGACCTCCTTGTCGTCAATGAGTAGGTCCCCCGAGATCACGGTCTTGTCCCTCGTCAAGATAATGCGCTCCACAAACTGGGGTCCCAGGTGCTTCTCCACCCAGCGGTACTGTGAGGTGGGCACTGGGTCAGTAGGGCAAGATGGGCCCCTGAACTCAGGGCCAGTAGGTGTGAGGGAGGGTCTACAGCTTGTGAGAGACACCCCCTCCACCCCCACCCCCAACTTTCTGTCTCAGTTGGTGTGTTGGGGTTTTTTTTTTTGGCTAGGCCATGCAGCATGCGGGATCTCAGTTGCCCGACCAGGGACTGAACCCGTGCCCCCTTGCGTTGGGAACACAGAGTCTTAACCTCTGAACTGCCAGGGAAGTCCCCTGATGGTTTCTTTTAACAAATAAGAATTTAGGAAGCTAAGTTTGCCCGTGAAGCGCTGGGGCAGCCGCACCTTCTCAAGCACACAGTGGTCATACTTCATCAGAGGGGTGGTGCAGATGAAGACCTGGGTGCTGCCAGGAGGGGGCACAATTAGAGGGGGTGGTGCCCGCCCCTGCCCCCCAGCCCCCACTCCCTCGCCGCCCTTCCTCACTCCTGCATGTCACTCATCTCCTGCAGGGCTTCCAGGGCTCCAGGGATGGGCTCCAAGTCTAGGAAAAAGCCTGGGGCTTCATACACACTGGCCACTTTGTCCTGAAAGATACAGCGTTCCCCCCCTCACCACACACACACCTCCCCCGCACACACACAGCGAGGACTCAAAGGTGAGGTTCTTGGGGAACTTTGGTCCCTAAATCAGAGTCCCGGGTGGAGGGTTTTGTTTAGCGATAAGGAAACACCGCCAACCCCGACTGTCTAGTCCCAAGTGAAGTGTGGATTCTGAAGTGAGAGCTTTGTTCATTTTAAACAGGAAGGTGTCTGGACATGGAGCAGAGACAGTCCTGACCCAGGGAAGAGGCTCCCCGTCCCCGGATGTCCTGTGGGGTCAGGAGTCCCCGCTCCCCTCGCGCCGCACCCCTCGCACCCACCCGCTCCCTACCGCCAGGTCGGGGCGCAGCGCCCGGTACTGCTCGCGCGCGAAGAAGCCGCGGCGCTCCTCCAGCAGCACGTGCGGCTCCCCGGGGAACCGTTGGAGGAAGCCCCGCAGCAGGCCGGCCTCGAAGTCCGCCAGCACGCCGTCCATGTCCACCAGCACCCGCACAGGCCGCGCGCGCCCCGCCGGCGTTCCCATCGCCACCGCCGCGAGGCAGGGCACCCGGGGGAAACGCGGAACCGGCCCGGGAGCGCGCGGAGCCGGCGCGGGAACGGCCGCTTCCGGAGCGGCGGCGGGCGGAGCCGGTCCGGGCTGATTTGCATGGGCGCCCGGGTGCCCCGCCCGCCCGCCGGAGCCCCGGGCCTTCCTCAGCGCGCGACCGGGCGTGGCGGTGGCCGCGCCACGCGTCTGGTCTGAGGGTGCGCCTGTGGGATATCAGCCGCCCTCCGCTCCAGCAGACGCCCTCGCTCACCCCAAACGTTACTGGGCCAGACCTTCCGGGAGTCCCCTGGACTGTCTTGAATACTGGGGAGCGGGGGCCGGCCCCGGCTTTCCCAGAACCCACACCTGCTCACCCTGTTTGCGAGGATAGGAGGAGAGCTTCCTCCCGCTGCGTCAAGGCAGCACCAACCCAAGGCTCGAACCTCGGAGGCTCCCAGTAGCTGAAGTGAGTAAATCTGAAGACAACAGGCTCTTGCTAGCACAGCTCCTCAGAGATGATGAATTCACAAACCTGAGTTGGCTTGAAACATGGGAGCATCTACCTCAAACCTCCTGTTCTACCTGGAAGAGGCGATTTTCCACCAGGCTCAGGTAATCGGGACCATCTTTTCTGTGGAACTGATTTTTCACCTCCTCAGTTATATACTCCTCTGAGAAAATGCTGGTCACTGCCAACTTTTGTTGAGTCTCAATTTTTTGTAGTTTTCATGTAACTTATTTCCTGAATACATGTAAATACCCCATGGACTGTACCCCACCAGGCTCTTCTGTCCATGGGTTTTCTGGGCAAGAATACTGGAGTGAGTTGCCATGCCCTCCTCCAGAGGATCTTCCCAACCCAGGATCAAACCCAGGTCTCCTGCATTGCAGGCAGATTCTTTACTGTCTGAGCCATCAGGGAAGCTCACATATAAATATATTTACTACAAACTAGATTCAGATTTGAATTCTGACCATCTTCCTGTGCTCCCCACCTGAACACCCCTCCCCTTCCTGATGCTTCTGCTCCACTGGGTTCTGAACACCCCAGTACTTCTAAATGGAGCAGAAGCAAAAGGAAGGGAAGCCTGGTGATCTAATTTTAACACGCTTAAGGAGTAGACTACTGCTGCTGCTGCTAAGTCGCTTCAGTCGTGTCCGACTTTTTAGTGACCCCGTGGACTGCAGCCCACCAGGCTCCTCTGTCCATGGGATTTTCCAGGCAGGAGTACTGGAGTGGGCTGCCATTGCCTTCTCCGAAGAAGTAGACTAGGTATTAGCAATAAATGCCAAGCCACTTAAGTCACAGAACTGTGTAAAAAGCCGAGACTGTCATCAAATGCTGACTCTTCTGCCATCATCATTTTAAGTTCAACTTCACTTTCTAAACCATAAGCTTTCTAAGGGAAAAAATTCAACACCCTTAGCAAACATGTTTATGAAGAATTTTAAAAATCTGTAATAGTACCAAAATGACTGGCAGAACTCCTTCACAACACTTTTGGACTAGGCACTTACCTTCATAGCATACAGAACTAAAGCCAAGTTACCGTTATGACACAAATCAGGGGGCTGTCTTTCCCAGATCTGTCTAGTTACTGAGAAGGGCGCAGGTTTCCTGCCTCTTTAGTTGTAACAGAAACCTTAACTCAGGTTATTTGTAGGATTAATCTGTTTTAGTGAAACTGGAAAAATTGTATAGCACAGCTGCCCGTTTTGCAAAATAATAAGGAAGAAAAACAACACCCCCACAACCTATGATTACCCTTTTTCTTCCCAAAGAGATGCTTATTAAGTCAAACGAGCTGGTGGTTACACACCAGGCTTAAATCATTTCGACCATGGTGTGGGATGGTTAAAGGTGACCTGTTTTAAAGTCTTTTTTTTTTTTTAACTTTTTGGGCACGCCCCTAGGATCTCAGTTCCTCAACCAGTCCCCCCTTGAAAGCATGGAGTCTTAGCTACTGGGCCACCAGGGAAGTACCCAAAAGTCTTAAAGTTAGGAATCGAGCTTCCAAATGACAGGCCCAAGGAACGCAGGTATACCAAAAAAAGCCATCGGACAGTGCCTGGTTTGGACGCTTGATACCTCGATCTGGAACTTTCTCCCTAGAACCCAGTGTGCTTTCTCCAATCTCCTGTATCACTTGACAGGACTCAGATGACCTTGTCCCCTTCTGGCTACATGACCCTTCTTTTCTTTGGAGCCCTCTTCCCTGATCACCCACCATCGAGAGGCATCCTGTAGGCATGAGAGAACTTAAAGTGTTAATGTTATCACCCAGCAAAGGAGGAAAGTGGTAGAAGAGTCCAAAGTGTATTGGCTAATAATTGTTCTGGAAGCCAGGCATCTGTATGACTCCTGTCTTTTACTACCAGATGTCAGCTAATATTCATTTTGGCATTCTGAACTCATGCTGACTTTAAACCTGTTTTCTTTAGAGAGAAGCCCACTTCTCTCTAGGCCTTCCTTAAGTCTGTTTTAATTCGAAGGGCTCATCAAATCATTGGCTAGCAGGGTTGTTAGTAACAAAGAAAAAAGCAACTAAGCAGGCAGAACTGCTGAAAGGATCTCAAAAAGACGACACAAGACACCGTGTTTCAAAATTTGTACATCCTTTACTTTAAGCAACAGTCCAGGATTGTGAAGTACAGCACACATTTTAAGGATGAGACTTTCATGGTCAAGCACCAGCATCATGCACACAGCTTCAAGTTACCTAAGAAGAGCACTGCCCCCAGCGGGCCCCTTCCCCATGAAGACCCCGCCCCTGCTTCACCACCTGGAGTCCATCAGTCTGAGTGAACATCAAGCCTTCCTCTTCGTGGGAGCAGCAGGCTTTGCTCAGCCAGTCATGTTTAAGTATCTGGCTTAAATATATCTTAAGGTTCAGAAATAAAAGGCAATTTTTTGTTTTACTTTTTTTTTTTTTTTGCTTTGCAGGCGGCAAGGCATAGGGCACAGGCCTTTTATCGCTCCATATGGCACAGGAAGATGCTTTTTTAGCAAAGGGCATTGAGAAGTTAGGGCAACACCAGGTAGGTTTCGGCATCAAGACAACCTTGTTTGGGGGCCTGAAGGGACAGCGCCTGTGGACTGTTTACTGGTCTGTCCGATCCAGGCTTGGTAAAACCAAGTAAAGCTGACCAAAAAAGGGTTTTAAAAACCGCAGTACAAAAGATCCTCTAACACATTTGAAACCAAATGGTTTGTTCTTAAAAACACGGTACTAAGTGTCACAAAGCTTTCCCTCCAGTCTACTACTAGAAAACACTCATGCCAAGGCCTACAGACCCAGAGGAATAAGGACAGACAGAGAACCTGTTCTTCCAAAAAATAAAAATAAAAAGACAGCAGTACATAAAGTGCTTCTTTTTTAATGAAACAAATCCAAAAGATGTACAGTCAGGCTCAAGTTGTGCAGTTCACAAGCATGGAAAAAAACAAAGAAACAAAACGACAGGAGTTTGGGGCAGACGGAGCTAACCCAGGACGAGGCTGGACTTGCCGCCAGGGGGGTTTCTCCGGGATGGCACAGGTGCCGGTGCCACTGGGCTGGGCACAGGGGCGGCGGGCACAGGCTTCTCCTCGCTCTGCCCCAGGCTGGCCTGCAAGTCTGTGTCCACGTTTTCTAGGAGAACAGAATGAAATTAAGACTAATAACTATTCCCAGTGAAGACGACGAGTCTTAAGTTTTTTGGAGGACGGTTCAAACCATGCCTAGAGCTATAAAGAAAAACCAGCTGGCACATGGCCACTGTCCAGAACCAGTCACTGTTAGTGTTCTGCCGTGTGTGTCCCCAGGTCTTTCTGTGTGTGCCTTCTTTTCTAAATTACATAAATACACGGTGACATAAATGTTTTAAATGTGAACATTACAGATAAGCTCTAGGCCCACCACTCCACTTCTGGGTGGGTCTCCTCTCCCTATTCCCAGAGGCCCCACTATTAGCTGTGTGCATCCTCCAGCCCATTTACTTTACGTAAGCTTTGTGTGCTTTATTTCCAGCATATCACAGACGATCTTGTTTTTACTGTATTTAACATAATTGACAGCAACCTGTCCCTTTTGGAAATTGACCCCCATTTATACACACGGTCAGGTGCTTCCCTGGTGGCTCGGTGCTAAAGAATCGCCTGCAATGCAGGAGACTCAGGTTCAGTCCCTGGGGCGAGAAGGTCCCCCGGAGGAGGGAATGGCAACCCACTTCACTCCAGTAATCTTGCCCGAGAAATCCCGTGGACAGAGGAGCCTGGGAGGGCTACAGTCTATGGGGTCGCAAGATTCAGACACGACTGAGCAATTAAACAACATACACACGGCCACACTTGATCCTGCTTAAGTCACTGCTTTCTAGAATATATACAGTATACGTGATTAATCCTCTACTGATAGCCAAAAAGTAAAACCAGCCTGACCATTCTGAAACCGTAATGCGTACACTCTGGAACACAGGCCCAGGGGGCACGCGCTGTCGTCTTCAGTTTGAACAGAGACTGGGCACCTCCTTCCACAGTGGCGGTCCAGGTCCACTCTAGCGCCCACGTCAGAGCATCCTCTCCTCACATCTGTCCACCACCCCACTTGATAACCACCTCACCTTAATATCTGCCTAAGTGACGGGTGAAAAAAGACTATTTAGTTCTGTCTTGTGTTAACAGTTCCATGATTAACGAGTGAGGCTGACTTTTAAAAAACCATATAATATCCAGCTGTACAGACGTTTATTAAAGACTCCACCCCCACCCACTGATGGTTAATTATCTTAATCCAGTTAGTCCCATCATATCAACCCTGCCCTTTCCTCATTAAAGTCTTAAGAACCAGTGTTATTATCATCCAATGCATCCAGTCCTAGATACTCCTTGACTGATTCCCAGACTGACTTGTGAAATTCTCAATGAGCATATAGCAATCCTTAACCAGGTTGTTGCCACTGATTCAAATTCAAGAGTAATTGCAAAAAAAAAAAAAAAATGCATTATTTTCTGCAAAAGGTAATTTTTATGAAGAGTTTAATAGTTTAAGGCATGTCAGACTTATTTTTAGTTAAAAAAAAAAAAAAGCCAGCTCTCTTCATTTCAGCATTAAATCTTAAATTCTGTTGCATACTCTAACACCTACCTTGCAATAATCACACAGAGGCACCTTTAGTATAAAAAACTAAGATATTTATAAGACTTGGAAGAAAAACTACCTTAAGGTTTAAAGACATTTATTTCCTCCTAGTTTAGAAGTTCCAAAACCCTGGAGCAGCGAAGCAGAAATACTGGTTATGGCATATGCTATGTAAGAACTTTGTAAGCACTCATATTAGACACCAACGCAAAGTACTAACTCCAAAAAAATACTCACTAAAAAAAAAGTTCCTCATCAGATTAAACATTAAAGGTCCACATCCCTAAAACCAACTGTACTAAGTTTTCACTCCGCCGACTGAAACAGAGAAGTTCAAAGAGGAAGTCTTAGATCAGAAATATAACATCTCAGGAATATGCTACTGCTGCTTTAAACATTTCATTTCATGAATTTTTGGACTGTTCGATAGAACTGACTTCTAAGGCATATAATGTTCTATACTATTCAACTACAGGTAAAAATGTAGTATGCGCTTTCCAAGATGATAGCACTCAGTTATGAACCAAAGCTTGGCGAGAAAGGGTTACCCCTTAGCTTCCTGTTGCACAAGAAACAGGACCAAAGGCATCAACACACCGCACCCAAGTCCTCCGACAGGCGCTCTTAAATGACTTAGGGAAGCATGTCCAATTTACTGCAAATACAAACAGAACCCAAGAACCCACGTTTTAAAGCCATCCAAGATAGACGAATACAGACCACGAACTCCGCCTGAACCAGCGTGTCAACCCAAGCTGTTTCATTCACAGCCTCCCCACTGGACAGGATCTAACTGAATCCACCGTCTGGGCCACTCAGCTGAGTGGCNCTGCAAATACAAACAGAACCCAAGAACCCACGTTTTAAAGCCATCCAAGATAGACGAATACAGACCACGAACTCCGCCTGAACCAGCGTGTCAACCCAAGCTGTTTCATTCACAGCCTCCCCACTGGACAGGATCTAACTGAATCCACCGTCTGGGCCACTCAGCTGAGGAACACTTCAGACAGACACAAATGTTACCTGGCATGATAGTTTATTTCCATAAAATGATTTTTTGATAAACAAGCTCATTCCTGCCAATCTCATGTTTGCCTTTATCATTATGAACGGAGCCGCTTATCTTTCACAACTGGGTGACAAGAAACCAAGCGAGAAAAGGGGGAAAAAGCACCCGTGGAGACTACACAGCCGCGGCCCTTAACCTGAACGCTCATTTGTCCGGTCAGAAATACTCTGGCGGAGAAGACGGAGGTTGGCTTGTTACTTCCTTGAGTCTATGATAAGTACACGAATTGAGAGTAAAGGCTTTAGAAACTTTTATGGGACTTGACAGAGATCTTTTATCTACTAAATCCAGTAATTTAAAAGATGTTTTTGTTTTTTTAAACAAAATTATGGCTTCTGCCATAATATACATCCTATATACTCCTTACTTGTCTGTCTGCTCTGGCATATCAGTAAGGTAACTGATCAGACAGCAATGTCAGAAGAGAAAAAAACGACTCATCTAAGGATCACAAAATTAGAACCTCTAGAAGACACAACAGACTTGCCCGAAGGCAGGTAAGGACTTCTGCCCAAGCTTCCTGGACCTTCTCTCTCTTTTTTCAAGATTTCCATAGTCCTCAGTATAGACATTCCTGTGTTTATCCCAAAGATGAAGGCAGTATATCCAAGCAAGATCTGCTTTATTTAACTGAGCAGAACTGATTGGCTTTGCAGTGAAGTTGCCGACAGAACTGGGGTTGACTTTTATTCACTAGACATGGTCTGAATTGTCATGCCCCTTGTCATTTTATGACAGACAAGCTAAAAGTAGCAGCAGTCAGGAGCAGAGGATAATCAGGTGCCAAACTGATGATCGTTTAAAAAAAAACACAAAAAGGAAGTACAAGCTGCACGAGCTACTCACCTGAAGGATCTGTAACACTGAGCTGGGGGTGGGGGAGAGAATTTTTTCTTTTTTTCAGTTACAGCTCAAGAGTTTTATTCGGCAAACAAAGAATAGTATGCCCTCAAGGCGTGAAGGAAGGTGGACCCCAAAGGAGAGGCTAAGAGAATTAATTATTAGCAGGACAAATGACATATATTTTCATAACTTCAGGCTCTCACATACTGCTCTGGGCTCCCCAAATTTGTAATTCTATTCGTTGATCAAAATTAGTGAATAAAGATTAGCTGCTTCTTGGGCCTCCCTGGTGGCTCAGTGGTGAAGAGGAGACAAGGGTCTGATCCCTGGTCGGGGAAGATCCCACATGAGGTGCAACGACTAAGCCTGCGCCACAACTATTGAGCCCGTGCTCCAAAACAAGAGAAGCCACCACAATGAGGAGCCTGACCAGCTCAACTAGAAAACAGTCACTGCTCGCTGAAACCAGACAAAAACCTGTGCAGCAACCAAGACCCAGCATAGCCAAAAATAAATAAAATTATACTTCAAAAAAGATTAACTTATTATTCTTGCTAAATAAGGTCTGACATTAGAAGTATTTCTCAATACAAAAAGCAGCAGAATCAAAAAGTCTAGATTTTTTTTCTTTTGAACCTTCAGAACAGTCTTTTTAAATGGAACAAACTAGATAGAAACAAAAACGAAGAATACACCTTCAGTCCAATGAGAAGCAATCTATCTGCAGAGGGAAAACCCAGGTAAAGTTCACAACGGTTCAGAAGATTCTCCTCCCCTCACGCCCAGCGAGAGACAACGAAACAGGAATTTCTGTTTTCCTGGAAGACTGACTTGCCCAATGTAACGGCAGAAAAAAGCCTTGAAGAAGCGGCTTCGTCCTGGGCCGGCTGCATGTCACCAGTTCAACTTGAACCTGATGGCTGCAGGCCAAACATACATACATAAACCTCACATCACACGCACCAGCAATTCTCTGGCACTTGTTAAAGAAGTGCCAGTAAATACTTCAAAGATTTTAAGTAATTAAATGATTACAGCTCTTTTCCACTTATAATTTGATGATGTGGATACTAACTGAAAATTTACACCTGCCCGCTAAAGTCATCATTCACAAGATCACAGGGTTACCGGTGTCTTGCTGACTAAGCACTTCAGTAGAAAATCAAACTGTAAATTTAATGCTGAAGTCTGAGCTTGCGATGCCAGAGACGGTTACTAAGAAGCTCTCACTGAGTGTAACAAATACCAACCTGAATGACATCTGTCTGTTCTGAAAGCTTTAGGAGGTTTCCAGCCTTGTTCTTGCTGCTGGCCGTGCTTGCTAGCTTCCATTTTGCTTTCCTTTCCCCTTAGAGGATGGACACTGGCACCTGGGGCTCAGCCAGGTTCACTCTCCAGCCAGCCTCTTTCCCCAGGACATGACTTGAGTCAAAATTGAGTCTATTCTAACATTTACAGAGCTAGAAATTGGCATACTTTTTTCAGACATACTCACCATGAATGTCACCTTCTCCCTGGAAAAGAAAAAAGTTAAAAATTTACTTCAGATTTTAATTTGGCCACACACAAAGAAAACAATCAATAGTTCAGAGAAGCTACTGTCTCCCTGAAGACAGATGTCAAATTTTGTTTTGATGTAGTCAAGTTCAAGGTCAGTCAAGGTGCCCTTTACAATAAACAGCCTTTTTTCAACTTGGAACAATGCCACACAAAAATGCTACTGGACCCCCCCAACCCAAAAAAAAAGCTACTGGATAAATTGCCCCAGTGCTAGTAACATGGTCAAAACACCAAAAAACCTTAACATTGACACTGATGATATCAGCACTTCAGAGGAGCTTTTATCAGAACGGGAAACTGGTAAACCTATCTTTCCACCCCCTTTCCTTTCTTTCTAATCTAGCCATTGAAGGGGCTTCATCAATTCCAAAGCCCTTCTACCAGTCTCCCCACATTCAGGAGGCTGCTGTCTCCATGTGCCTCGAGGTCCCCACTCAGGGACATCCCATCAGGCTTTCCAGACATACACCTGGGCCTAGGGGCCGTGCTCACCTGCAGACAACCAATGGTAACACCACGCTACAGTCTCCTGCAGTTCAGCTCAAAACAACAGGCAACATTTGCCAACAGCTAAAACATCCTTGAGCTCAGATATGCCACTATGTGTGAGAGACACAGAAGTGTGAGTGATCCAGTTTCAAAAATCAATACTGAAGGATAAAGACTAACCCAACTGGTAGCAGAGACACATGAACAGACCAAGGTCACGTGAATTCATTTTTCTGATCTACTCCATCAATCTTCCATCAGCAGTACAGTCAGTCCCTTTCCTAATCACCACTCTACATAATAAAACTCCAGTGGATAAAGACCTAGTGGGAGAAAAAGTTCAGGGATGATTGGATAAATAATTTAATAGTGGCTCTTTGCCATGTGTATTAACTCCAGGGATTGAGATCATAAGCAAAGCCTTTAAAAGAGAGTTAGGATAGACACATGCCCTCTGAGAAACTGTTGGCTGGAGTAATATTGATGATGATGGATGGGAAAGATTCATGGAAGTTACAGGAAAGTGATGACTAAACAATGCCCTGTCCGTGGCTTCCTCCTCACCCCTGCCTGACCTCCCCACCCCTCCCCATTTATGCTATTTTCTCTTTACTCTGTATTTCTATTTACTAATATTGTATTTTTTGATGTTATAATAAAAATTCAATAAAAATTTAGTGGTTAAGTGCAAACAAAAAACAAACCCCAAAACTCCAGTGGCAAGTCTTAGCACAGTGGAGGCAGAGCCGGGGGGGGGGGGGGGGGGGGGGGGGGGTGTTATTTCTAAAGAGGGAAACCCT
>SJYA01002457.1:24971-41540 GCA_006410615.1 Neotragus moschatus | reverse complement strand
CAGGTAAATGCACTTTGTATGTTATTTAAATACACATAAAACCTTCCATACATCCTGTTATTATAGGTGAAAACAAATCTCTTTCAGAGTGTACTCATTCCTACTTGCTGCCTTCTCAGACCTGTCTTGGCACTTGGGGGACGGGGGCTTCAGGTAATATGCCACCATCCACAGATTGGCCAGCAGCAACAGGCATAACATAAAACGGTGCCACACGATAAGGGTACTGGTTCCGAGAGGCTTCTTCTCAACAATGCCCAAGTATATTCGGTATGTACGGGTCACAAAATGAAGCATTTCTATGGGACCACTTCAGAAAGTTTGAAAAGTTACTCTAATAGATCTTAACTTTATGGGATAAAGGAAAGACTATTATTTTCTTTTAACCCTGAAGGAGTAAAACTAAATTTTAAGTCTCTAGCAAAGCCTTAAGATATATGCAGAAATCAATCGTTTTGTCTTATAAAACCAAAAAGCTGAGACAAGAAAAAAAATTGCATTTCCCCTGCTTGGTGGAGCTTTTCTAGATCAGATTGTTTGGAAGGCCAGGAAGGGAGAACCATCAGAAAAAAGCACTCAAAAGCCTGAGAGAAGGCAGAGGGACACGCACTGTTTCTGGCAGAAAGAATACGTCTAAATCGTGGAACAGGGAACAGAGAAGCCTAGGCTCCTTTTCTTAGTTCACGCGGCTCCAATGATGCCGCAGAGGTAGAGAGAGCCTGGTGCTCAGCTAGGCTGCCCTGAATTTTACTTTCCCACAGTGTGAAGTCAGTTTAAGAGACAGCCCATTTAAACCCGTGGTAGGAACAAAATAACTCTGAAGTCTCTTTCTACTAATAACCTTTAGAAAGTCCCCCAAGCGGGACTGTTAATTAGTGAGTCTCTGCTTCAGAGAGAGCGAGCCGGAATACACGTGTCCACTTATTACCTAGAGCCGTATGCTTTCTCTTAATTAGAAAAGCAGAGCAACATCGTATTTTATTTTCTTTCAAGCCCCGGCTTCCCTTCACATCCATCTCCCAGTTCAGTGGTGCTTTTAATTTACATGAGCCTGAAAAGAAAAAAAATCTTGCTGGTTGTATTACACACTCCATCCCTGGAGTGAGAATGAAGTTCACCCTAAGGCCACTGCGGAATGCGAATTACGCCCAAGAGGTGATCCCAGCCAAGTCCATCAGGGCTTCTACCTTAAAGTTGTGCTCCCAGGGTGCCCAATGACTTGAGAGAGCTCCGGGTCTGCTAATACCAGTGGGCCCATAAGACTCCAAGTAAGTTCAGTAGGCCAATTAAAACTACTTCCTAAATATGCATGGGAAAAAAATACAGGGGTCACTTTGTCTGTGTCCATGAGTAAGTGCAAGAGTTGGGCCACATCATCTGTTTGAAGTTCCTGCCTAAAAACATGTATGTATCCTCATTACTCAACGAGACAACAGTCAGGTTCAAGATGAAACTGCTTGGGTAGCTATCCGTGCTGCGAGCTGATGCAAATCACAAATATTTCAAGAACTTGAACAGTGAGCCTTCCCTGGTGGCTCAGACGATAAAAGAATCTGCCTGCACTGTGGGAGACCCAGGTTTGATCCATGGGTTGAAAAGATCCCCCAGAGAAGGAAATAGCAACGCACTCCAGCATTCTTGCCTGGGAAATTCGACGGACAGACGAGACTGGTGGGCCCCAAGTCCAGGGGGGTCAAAAAGAATCGGACACACCTGAGTGACTAACACTTCTAAAACTTTTGAGTGTTCCTCCATTTTGAATGGATCTTTTAAAAAGTTGTTGGGTCAATGCAAATGTAATTGTGGCTTTGGACAGTGAATTTTACATCAGTATCAGTCAGTTCAGTTCAGTCGCTCAGTTGTGTCCGACTCTTTGCGACCCCATGAATCACAGCACGCCAGGCCTCCCTGTCCATCACCAACTCCCGGAGTTCACTCAAACTCATGTCCATCAAGTCGGTGATGCCATCCAGCCATCTCATCCTCTGTCATCCCCTTCTTCTCCTGCCCCCAATCCCTCCCAGCATCAGGGTCTTTTCCAATGAGTCAACTCTTTGCATGAGGTGGTCAAAGTATTGGAGTTTCAGCTTCAGTATCAGTCCCTCCAATGAACACCCAGGACTGATCTCTAGGATGGACTGGCTGGATCTCCTTACGGTCCACGGGACTCTCAAGAGTCTTCTCCAACACCACAGTATAACTAGGCTCAAACACATCTTTATTATTAATCAAAATAGGAACCATTTCAATCAACACATTTTCGCCAATGAGAAATCGGTTTGTTTATTCCTGTTGCATAAATATCCCTGCTTCGGGATTTGATGAGCTCCTGGAAAGCATTTTCTGCCTCCTGCTGGTTGTGGAAGAGTTTTCCCTGCAAAAGGTTGTCAAGACACTTGAAGAAGTGGGAGTTGGCTGGCAAGGGGTCAGGTGAATACAGCACATGAGGCCACGTGTGAAGCTGGTTGCAGGACATGTGATCAGGCATCGTCGTGGAGAAGGACTGGGCCTCTTCTGTTGACCGATGCCAGGTGCAGGCATTGCGGTTTTCGGTGCATCTCATCGATTTGCTGAGCGTACTTCTCAGACATAATGTTTCCACTGGGATTCAGAAAGCTGTAGTGGATCAGATCAGCAGCAGACCACCAAGCAGTAACCATGACTTTTTCTGATGCAAGATTGGCTTTGGAAAGTGTTTTGGAGCTTCTTCTCAGCCTAACCACTAAGCTGGTCGTCACCAGTTGTCATATAAAATCCACTTTTCGTCACACGTTACAATCCAGTTGAGAAATGGTCCATTGTTGATGCACTTCAAAACTGCGATTTTTTCCATTTCCAGTCAGCTCATGAGACACCCACGTACCGAGCGTTTTCACCATTCCAATTTGCTTCCAATGCCAAATGACCGTAGAACGGTCAACAGTGAGTTCTTTGGCAACTTCCTGTGTAGCTGTAAGAGGACTAGTTTTTATGATGGTCTCAGCTGACCGCTGTCGATCTCCCACGGCCGGCCACTGCGATCCTCATCTTCGGGCTCTCGCGTCCTTTCCAAAACTCCTTGAACCACCACCGCACTGTATGTTTGTTGCAGTTCCTGAGCCAAATGCACTGCTAATGTTGTGAGTTATCTCCCCTGCTTTACAAACCATTTTGAACTCAAATAAGGAAATTGCTAGAGTTTGTTTTTAATCTAACATCATTTCTATCGTCTAAAATAAATACAAACAGCAAGTAATAAGTCATATAAAAAAGATAAAAGCCACAAACGCACATTAAAATGGTGTATAACATAACCACGTTTATCTAGAATGTATTCCAACGTGTATGTGTGCTACGTCACTTCAGTTGTATCCAACTCTTTGTGACCCTGCTAACTGTAGCCCGCCAGGCTCCTCTGTTGATGCGATTCTCCAGGCAGGAATGCTGGAATGGGCTGCCATGCCCACTTTCTGACCCAGAGACAGAACCTGGAGTCTCTTACATCTTCTGCACTGGCAAGTGGGTTCTTTACCACTTGCACCTCCTAGGAAGCCCTGTATTTCAGTATCAAATGGCAAATTTCAATGTTGCAAAAGCTGCAATCACGTTTGCACCAACCTAATAATCTCAGTTACTTTGCTACAGGGCTGGGTTTTTTTAATAGTTCCTTAAATGTATTTATATTTACTTGGGGCTGTGCTGGGTCTTCACTGCTGCACAGGCTTTTCTCTAGTTGCGGCGAGCAGGTCTGCTCTCCAGTTCCGGTGCGCGAGCGTCTCGTTCCGGTGGCTCTTCTTCTTGCAGAGCACGGGCTCTAGAGTGCGTGGCCTTCAGCAGCTGCAGCTCCCGGGCTCCAGAGCACAGGCTCCAGAGCGGGCAGTGCGCGAGCTGGGCTGCGCCACGGCATCGGGCTCTTCCCAGGCCAGGAGCCAAGCCTCTGTCTCCCACAGTGGCAGACGGACTCTCTACCACTGAGCCACCGAGGAAGCCCCTGCTCCAGGGTGTTAAGTGCACAACCTTGACGCCTCGCCCCCGATCTGCCAAAGCAGTTTTGTCTCAGGCTGGCCCTACTACCCTAGACAGATTGACTATCAGAATGAGCAAAAACAAAGTCTTAACATACCCTCTTACAAAACTATGCTAAATATTCCCCGGGTCATATAAATGCACACTGTTCAGAAAAAAAAAAAATCACCTAACATTCTGCTAATTCTTATAAGTTAAGACAAATGGACTTATGGGATGCTGGCTTTAATGATGCACAGATCCCCCTGGTTCTACTGTTTCTGCCATGCCTTTGCACTCCTAATAAAGCACCCTCAGGGTTCCAGGGATATGACGCCAAAGATTCCCTTCTAGTAGACACAAGAACAAGGCAGGCTGTGCCAGGTAAGCCACTTCTGTTTATTTCCACACCTTCTCGTTCTCTACCTCCTGTCATTTTATCATGATCCAAAAGATCTTTAAAAGCTCAGTCTTGGTAAGTTAAAAGTATTTTAAAAAAAAAAGGGCGGGGGGGAGGCTTCTCTGCTGGTCCAGTGGCTAAGAGTCTGTGCTCCCAATGCGGAGGGCTCTAGTTCGATCCCTGGCCAGAGAACTAGANTCTACCTCCTGTCATTTTATCATGATCCAAAAGATCTTTAAAAGCTCAGTCTTGGTAAGTTAAAAGTATTTTAAAAAAAAAAGGGCGGGGGGGAGGCTTCTCTGCTGGTCCAGTGGCTAAGAGTCTGTGCTCCCAATGCGGAGGGCTCTAGTTCGATCCCTGGCCAGAGAACTAGATCCCACACGCCGCAACTAAGAGTCTGCACGCCACAGCTAAGTTCTGCCTGGCACAGCAAAATAACTTGGAGTCTTTGTATTAAAAAACAGTACAGCTTTCATTCACTTAGGCAGCAATACTTCTTGGAAGGCATTTACCTACACACCAGAGGCCAGACTCAGTGGAAGTGTCCAGTGTAGTTTTTGTAAAGAAAGATGTTCAAGCTGAAAATAAAGAGCATCATTCCTAAAACCAAAGCTACAATTCAAACCAAGACAGCCAACCTAAGAAAAGGTCAGCCTAAATCAATTAAATTCAGCTAGTTTTTACCCATCCAGTCATTGTGTGAGGTCACGGAGTAGGGCTACCTTTGGAAAGGACTCAATAGGAAGACGCAAAGTAACCAATCACTTCACTTACTCACTAGACAGAAAATCGAACCTGCTTTAGACCTTAACTACCAGGAATAATCTAGAATGGCTTTCAAAAAACTTTTTTATTCCTATACCTGTAAATTATATCTCAATTTTCAAAACACTACCCTAAAGCTCCTAAGTCATTAAATCTAAGCCACTGGAGTAAACATTCAACGTCTTCAAGGCAAAGACCGATCAGAGTTGAAAAGAATACCAACCCCCAGTTTCTTTACTAAACTTGCTTCTGAGGTAATATAGTTTCAGAGCATTAACTGGGGGACAGATATTCTTCTCTGTTCCCATGATTCAAGAGAAGTCCAGGACCTAGCAGCACTGAATATGTTTAGCAAAGTCCCTCAGACCTTCTGATCTGTCTTCTGGGAGATGGTTCACACTGTGGGTAACTCACATTCTGGGGCTCACTGACCTGCCTTGTACTAGCTATGTATCTCTGGGCAAGTGACTTTATTTTCTGTGGCCCAATTTTTCCATCTAAAAAGTAGAGATCATAACACCCACCAAAGTGACAGGAAGAAAATGTACAGGTAGATTCAGAATTTCTCTTTATGTAACTAATCTGGCAAGTCGGTTCACATTCTTCAGCTTCCTAGAATCGAGGAAAAAAGAGGCCCATACCATCTCCATTTTACAGATAAGCATGACTTAACTTGTGGCACAGTTCAAAATAATTCCAACACCTCATGCTTTATTTCCCAGTACCTGGCAATATTATTACATTTAGGAGAAAACGGTGAGTTTTGGAAATTAACCAAATGAAAGTTGTTCATGTTACAAGAAAAAAATTCTAAACTTAAGTATTTCAAGAAAAATACAAGAAATGTTTCTCTTAAGTGTTTTAAAGAAATATACCTTGTTGGCCCTAGCTTAGAATTAAAAGATACCATTTTCACTAATAATAGACTTTATTATGCAAGTTAGCAAAATCAAGAATCGACCAGTAATGACTTATTATTATGTTCCCCTTTGTACACAACTGTCAACGAGCACCCAAAGGTCCCTAAACTGGCTATTTTTAAGCTATAAACATAATGATCCACTCCAGTGGCAGACTTAATTATTCAGGACTTAGCTTTCCATTTTAAAGGTATCCCCTCCTGCCATTGCTGCTCCAGCACTCCCTGGGTTTGCTCGGCCACATTACTCAACAGCACCAGATGCCAGTAAATGTGACGAAACTAAGGGCCTACCAGCAGGTTCAGGTTACCGCAACAGGTAAAAAGTACCTGTACTGACTGTTAATTATTACCTGGGCAATCCAGTCCACGCTTCCGACCAATAACTACAGAGTGGTTTAATCACTAAATTTCTTTGGACAAGTAAGAACACCACACATGAACCCACTTCTGTGAGACCAATGCATGGTATCCGAAAGGGAGTGAAGGTCACTCTACACAAACAGCAACCAAGATACAACCAAACCTAACATTAGGGAGTAGTATTCAAAATAAGAGATCAGCATGCTTGATTTTTTAAAAATGACCATTTACACTCCTGCTCTCAAGCATTAAAACTGTAGACACAGGGGGAAAAAAGATCAATACAAAAAATAAATAAGTAAAAAGATCTACTGTACCTTTGAACTAATGCAAACATCATACGGCAGGTCTGACACAGAGGCACAAGTAAAGAAATATTTACACTGGTACCATGAAAGGAATCATCACACACTCTTTTAATGAATAGTCTTAACTCAAAACAATCATGGAAAGTCAATTCTTATCGTTAGATGTTCATGGCAGCCTTTAATCTTTGGTTTTCTTCCATCTGAAATTCCCTAGTTATTGCGTTAACCAAAAGCTCAACACTTTTCTGCTACTCTAAAGGGGGGAAAAATGATACAAGGATTTAAAAGGGGGGATAAAAGCTAGAAAATTCGGTCTCTGCGCAGAAGGATCGAGTCTGCTCCGGGGTGCATCGGCTGCTCTTGAATGAGGATTAGCTACCTGACAGTTACTAATTTTTTCCCTCCTTGAGGGAGTTACTTTGGATTTCTGCTAAAGACCAGATATAGATCAAATCCTACCATCAAGAACTAAAGTACAAATTATTCTGGTTATCCGAGAATTGGGAGGCACAGAGTTCTGCTTTAAGTGACAAGGCTGGGGCTTAGGGACCTCTGCAGTGAGGAGTTTCTCTCTTAGGCCGATAACTGTTGAGGGTCAAAGCTTCAGGTGCGTCATTTATTAATAACAGCAGCATCTGGTCAGCTTCCCTGCCCCACTGCAGACCAGGTAATCAGGTGCACAGGAGGGACACTGAAGCACCCAGGAAACCTCAGTTCAGAGGCTCATCCCCCGTCCAGTGGTTGGGACTTGGCCTTCTGGGAGCCAAGATCCCATATCATAAAACCAAATCATAAAACAGAAACAATATGGCAGCCAATTCAATAAAGACTTTTAAAATGGTCCATATATCCTTTTAAAAATTTAAAAAATAAAAGAAGTTGGCTTCTGAAATACCAACAAAAGTTCAAAGATGGGCTTTTAGAGGTCCATAAAACCCATAACGTACAAATTCTGGGCATGTGTATGTATTACTACATGCAAACACAGGCTCTTTTGCTGTGGAGAAGGTGGGTAGCATCCTCAAAACAGCCAGGACTCAGAAGAAATTTAAAAAAGGTTAGAAACACTGCAATCAAATCAGATCACTTTTCCCTACTCAAAGAATAATTTTCATTACCCAGAAGTGGCTCAAGCAGTGAAAACAGCAGGTGCTCTCGACCACACTTCCTACCTCTGTGTCCCAAGAATCGTGAAAGACAGGATTTCTGCTGCTTCTTTTGGTCTGTGGGGGGAGATGGTGGTCTTCTTCACTGCCATTCCTTCTCCTTTTCCTGGAATTAAACCACAAAGAGAAGAAAAAAGAATTGGTCTTCTGCACACTTCAAATTGTAATTTAAACATTAAATTTGCCCTCTTGCCTGAGAGAGAGATCGCCGTATCATAATCCAACAGGCAAAAAAGTTAGAAGAGCAAAAATATAAAACAACAGGAGGAAGGTCGAGCTTAAATTAGTACAACTAATTTCTAAAAAGAAGCCTGACGCTTGACGATTTGAAATGCTTACTGGGAATGAACAACCGCAGGAAGACACTGATGACTACTGTTTCCTGAAATTACCATTCCAAGTTATCCTAGTTTTACTCCTGTCCATGCAGCAACATCTAAGATGGGAGTGGCTGCCTTTGCCTATTTACACTTAAAATTCCTTATAAAAATGGCGCTACACAGGAAGAGCATTAGAGGCTGGAGGCAGCCTCTATTCTTTCATTCTCCTTCATCTCTGATTTTCCCCCAATTATCACATTAACACAAAAGCTCTCTGCCCTCTAATGCATCAAATTACTTTTCTGGACAATCCCTGCAAAGGCGGCTCTCGGACACATTAACCTGTCGGCTGGCTGCACCACCTGGTACTGTAAGAGAAGTTACTTCACCAGCTTGTTACTGTTACACTGCAGCCCCGGTTGCTTAACATGTCCAGGTTTAAAGAAAAATCACACCTCTTTCTCGGTCAAGTATTCTGAGGTGTATGATGGAGACAGAGTTTGTATGTTTTCTATGCAAAAACTAGTGCTGGTAGGACTTCTAAAGCTCCAGTTAGAAAATAGAAATTATTAAAGGAGGTATACTTTTAAGTCAAAGTGCATGGAACTGTGCTGCCCTGCTGGCTCAGCAGTAAAGAATCCACCTGCAGTGCAGGAGCCATGGAAGACTTGGGTTCAATCCCTGGGTCGGGAAGACCACCGGAGGAGGAAATGGCAACCCGCTCCAGTACACTTACCGTGGACAGAAGAGCTACAGAAAATTCTACTGGACAGAGCTGGTGAAAGGCTGATTTATACAAAGCAGCATAAGCTGTTATAATGAGAGCTCTTCAGGGTTCAAGATGCTCTATCTAGAGGGTAAGAGAGCTTTCTGGAAAATACTGAACTTGAATGCACAGTATCTTCAATACAGTTACACATTCTATGTGAGTAGAGGGGCTTTGATCAAGTCTGGATGTTGGCAAAAATTTATCACCCTAAGCTCAATTCTCTCTTACTTCTGAATGCATCTCAGGTTATTAATCGATGGGTATGGACCCAGTTTAGGCTTGGAATAATAAATATGGGGGGTATGATTCTGAGGAAGCACTAGCCAACCGGCGGGGGCTACAGTGGTCTAAGCCTCAGTTCAGCTCCGTGTGTCCACCTCTTTGTGACCCAATGGACTGCAGCATCCTAAGACTCAGCTGTTTACAAAATAAGACCTGTTCCTCACCTTTCTCTCAGGGGATTAGATCTTACCTTGATGTACTGGAGGCCAAAAACTAGATAAATATCAGGCTTTAATAATCATTAAGGGGATGTGCTAGTTGAACCAAGAAATCGCCACAGCTGCAGAATACTGAAGGCCAGCTGCCGCCCAGAGAAACTCCTCGAATGACGGCGACGGCCCCCCACCTCCTCTTTGATGGGNTTGATGTACTGGAGGCCAAAAACTAGATAAATATCAGGCTTTAATAATCATTAAGGGGATGTGCTAGTTGAACCAAGAAATCGCCACAGCTGCAGAATACTGAAGGCCAGCTGCCGCCCAGAGAAACTCCTCGAATGACGGCGACGGCCCCCCACCTCCTCTTTGATGGGCGGTCCAACATATGATTGTGCCAGGGCTGCTGAGTCACAGCCAGCAAACTCATGGTCTGACTACAACCTTCCAATTTCCTCATTTACAGTGGGAGAGAAGGTTACTATCTTTCTAGTGACAAGACGATGAATGTCAAGAGGATGGGCTGGTTTAAGATTTCAGTTAAACTAAGAAAGTCACATGAAAAATCCCTGCCTCATAATTAGCTGATGCCTCTAGGTACCAGAAGGGTCTCTCTGGCCTTTTGGGAGTTCTCTCCTTGGATGGTTCTGGATTAAGAACGAGCCCTATATGTTCTTCATTCTCCTTTTTCTAAGCTCTTTGCAGAATTCATCCTTGAAGCACTTCTTTCAATATCATGAATATTTTAGAAAACCACAGCTTGCTTCATGCTCAACACAATCAGTCAGATTGTAACTTTTAACATTAATGCCATAGGCCAGGTTATAATCTGAGCAGTCACCCTATTACTAATTACTTTCTCCCTAGCCATTTAGTTACAGATTATTAGTTACCCAAACCAATATGCAGAAGTTTGGAAAACTCTTTTGATTTACTTCTCAGGATGACAGAATACACCACTTTTCATCACTTCACTTCTCTCCAACCCTCCTGTCCCCTCCTAGAGACTGAGCACAGACGAAATCCTAGAATAGAGACGAGTGGTTTTCAAACTTTATTTAAAAAAATGACAGAACTATTTCACCCTACCAAAAAAAAAATCCTTCAATTTATAAAAGAGATAATGCATGTTTTAATTGGAGGGACCTCCCACACAGGGGCTTCCCCAGTGGCTCAGCTGGTAAAAACCTGCCTACCAACGCAGAAAATGCAAGAGGGTGGGCTCGATCCCTGAGTTGAGAAGATCCCCTGGAGAAGGAAATGACAACCCACTCTGACATTCTTGCCTGGATGATTCCATAGACAGAGGAGCCTGCTGGGCTACAGTCCATGGGGTTGAAAAGAGTCGGACACGACTGAGCAAGCACAGGCGCACATACCCACCCCCACCCCTCCTATATGAAGACCCACCAACATAGACCAACGCTTCCTCTTAAAATTGAGGAAACAGATCCACAGATCTGAACTGACTTGAAGATGCTAAGACAGCTGGCTCTGATCCACGCAACACATGGGAGCAGAGAAAGCACTGCCAACTCACGTGACTTATTTCACAGTAAAGAAGTTACCATGTGAGATTGTGTGAACGAGATAAAAGGAACCTGCTAGGAGTATAAGCGCATCCAGGGTATTTGTGTATAGCACTGGATAAAAGGAATGTTTTTCTGAGAAATATTTAGACTTTTTCAGATATGTGAGACATCCCGAAGGACTTCTGGAAGTACAAACTGGGTGTGGGAAGGAAAAAACTGGCAGTTATGTCAGGCTTACTATACATAAGGATCTCGTGACTAATCTCAGTAGCAAGTGGGTACACTGGGCCCCTAATTTCAAATTCAGCCCACTCTTCTTTCATACACAAGTAGAGGTTTTATGGCCTACTCACTACATGACCCAAACCAATATGCAGAAGTTTGGAAAACTCTTTTGATTTTCACTATTGCCTTAAAGAACTTCCAAGATACTTTCCAGAATCTCAACCCTATGAATTAATATGCTCTAGGGTCGGGTCCCCATGGAAAGACTGTCAATTACATTTAAAAATCACTGAATACATAGAGGGACAAAAAAACCTACAGCATAATTTACCAAGGCAATCCCCATCTCATTCACTTAAGCCTCACTTAGATTATTCTGGGGAAAAAAAAAAAAATGAAGAGAACAGTGAACCTAGAAGTTCAGTTCAGTTGTGCAGTTGTGCCCAACTCTTTGCAACCCCATGGACTGCAGCTCCGTCAAGCCTCCCGGTCCATCACCAACTCCAGAGCTTATTCAAACTCATGTCCATCAAGTCGGTGATGCCATCCAACCATCTCATCCTCTGTTGTCCCCTGTTCCTCCCGCCTTCAATCTTTCCCAGCATCAGGGTCTTTTCAAATGTCAGTTCTTCGCATCAGATGACCAAAGTATTGGCCTAGAAAGACCCAGGTAAACCAACTGAGCTTTCTAAATCTGCTTCCTGATCAGAAGAATGAAAGATGGGACTTGGTGATATCTATAGTTTTCAGTTCAAACTCCACGATGAAGGATTTTTCTAATTCCGAATAAAGTCCATCTTCTCCATTCTGGGGTACAATCCCAACTTCTTCCTCCCTAACCTGTTCACAGAGGTGAGAAATGAGAAAAAGGAAAAGAATCCTCAGCACCCTCTAGGTTAAGCCCCGGGTCCAGGCTCGGAGGAAAAGTGCGTCGCAATACAGCCCTACCTCCCGCCTTCGGAGTCAAACGGCTCCGCACCCAAACTGTTTAGAATTCTGCCTGTTCTTCACGCTACGGCCGAGGAGGGAAGCCACAGGTCAACACTTTAGCCCTAGCCCATCCTGCGTCCACGACGGCCCAGCAGGGCACCAGGGCTTCGATCTGACGGAACCCTTCTGTCCTGCGGAGTTAAGCCCAGTCCTTCTTCCCGACCTTGGGGAGACCGGCTACCCGCCCCGCCGTCCCCTCAAAGGCGCCCGAGAGGCTCCTCTCGAACATCGGCCATTCCTCCCNCACCCCCTCCAGGCTGACTGTGCAGGGGTGAGGTGGGTGTGTGGTTTCCAGCCCTGGTCCCTCCACCCCCCAACCCAGCAAAGTCCCAGCACAAAGGAAGAACTCGTTAAGGGCCTGCGGAACTCATGTCTTAAAAAATAATACAAATGCTATGTTTCCTGATTCCGGATCTAACGTGGTGATGTGAGCCAAAGTTGTAACAATTCAGAAGGAAACGGAAAGGTTTTATTTTGCTTTTTGTCGTCTTCTTTCGCTTTTTGTCGTCTTCTTTCGTTCAGGCAGGCGGTCTGGCCGTCAGCAGGAAGGATACCCCTCAGTTTCAAAACAGGACCAGTGTTGTGCTGAGCCAACTCCCTGGTAGCATTTTTGGGGTGCTGGGGAAGTAAGACCTTCTGATGGTCTTACTCTCCACCTCTGGCCATTGGCTCACCTGGCTCTGACCTTCGAGACATAAGAACACTTTTATTTCTTTGCAAGAGGGTATCTGTATGAAACCCTGCTCTAGAGACTGGATGGACCAAGCTGAGGATTCAAAGCCTGGAGTGACCAACCAGTTCATTTCTCCTCCTCGNCTCCACCTCTGGCCATTGGCTCACCTGGCTCTGACCTTCGAGACATAAGAACACTTTTATTTCTTTGCAAGAGGGTATCTGTATGAAACCCTGCTCTAGAGACTGGATGGACCAAGCTGAGGATTCAAAGCCTGGAGTGACCAACCAGTTCATTTCTCCTCCTCGCCCCACTGTCCAGGGCTGCCCCAAACATGAACTAGTCACGTGGCCACACAGGTTCCCGGTCCCCTGCCTGGGCCCCTCCTGGCCTCCCAGCTTCCCTAGAACAGAATCACTTGGATCCTAAAAGCAGGTCCTAAACTCATTCCAAGTTTCTCAACCTGGCTTTCTAGAGGGGAACTGGAGACCCCCAAATTGGAGGCAAGACTTCTAGGGGCAACTGGATTTCTACAGGAAGAGCCCATGAGTGGTTCAGAAGCCAGAAGATGGGAACCCCTGATTTATGTCAGCCCCCCCTCACAGAATGTCTGCACTGGCGGAGAGGGGTTTGGAAGAGCGCACACTTGGGCCCCGTTGGGGAGGGGGAGACATAAGTTTCTGAGACTGTAGCCAGAACTTTCTTAGGACACAGGAATGGAGGGGGCCGCCGAACAGGTCCCAGATTAACTCAGAGGGGCAGGAAGGAAGCCCCTCTCCTGGCCAGGGGNGGGTTTGGAAGAGCGCACACTTGGGCCCCGTTGGGGAGGGGGAGACATAAGTTTCTGAGACTGTAGCCAGAACTTTCTTAGGACACAGGAATGGAGGGGGCCGCCGAACAGGTCCCAGATTAACTCAGAGGGGCAGGAAGGAAGCCCCTCTCCTGGCCAGGGGAGAATTATGAACTCAGGGGCCTCCTGGGAGCAAACACTTGACACCCACAAACACTCCCACCTACAGCTGGGCAGAAAGAAGGGACTGTCTCCTTGCAGGCAGCTGTGCTTGCCCTAATGGATGCTAGGCAGTCAGGGACATCCCTGGGAGGTGGTGGGTAGCCCCCTTGATGGCCCCACCCACTTGCCCTTTGCCCTGAGAATGAACTCATGCCCCTTCCCACTTCCCCTTCCTCAAGTGCAAATCCAACACCCCAGTCCCGGCCAAGCTGAGCCTGCCAGCCCTCACCTCTGCCCACTCACCTTTCTCACAGAGCCCTTTGGTGAAGAAGGTACACAGAGCTGTGCCCGACTCTGGGGGCGAAGAAGGCAGAAGGGACGCTGTGGCCACCGGAGGGCCTTCACCCCCTGCCCCCCCGAGGCTTTGACCTCTAGGTGCTGGCCTCCAGGAACCAGCCTCTGGACTCAACAGCACCCTGAACTCTGCAGTGGAGACGATGGACTGGGGGCCCAATGCTGGCCTGGCGCTCAGGCAGCCCGTGGGGTCGTCCCAGTTTCTTTCAATTGACCTCTCTAGGGTCTCCAGCACCCAACCCCATTTTCTGGCTTCCTGGAGAGGATGTAAGGGGGGATGAGGGGGTGCCTGAGAAACAAGGGGCTATCTATGCTGGGTGTCCTGGAAGGACAGGACGGTGGGCCCAAACCCTCCTCCACCTCCCTGGTGAGCAGCTGAGAGGAAGCTGGGGGTGGCGCGAGGACTCGGGGTCCTGGCCACACTCACTGTCCATGGCCTGGAAATCAGGAGCCCAGTGCCCTTCTGAGTCTCCATGTCCTTCTCGAAGGCGAAGGCCAGCCGCTCCAACCCCGCGATGACCTCCTGCACCCTCCCCGCCCTGCTGGGACTGCAGAAAGGCGCTCAGGCTTCCAAGGTGGACCTTATATAGCTCCTCAGAGGCCCTTAAAGGGCCAGGCTCTGCGGAGGCCCTCCACCCCGCCGTTTCCCGCTCCTGCCCCACGCGGAAAGCCTGGGCCCCACCCCGGGAACACAAGACAGTTCAGATGCGTGCTGCTGGGGAGGGACGAGCAAGCCTGCTCGTCTGCAGGCTCTCAAACACGCAGACGCCCCCAAACCTGTGTTCAGGTGACTTTGTGGGGTTTTTTGGACCAGTATCGGGTCTTCGTTGCAGCGTGTGGAATTTAGTTCCCCGACCAGGGATCGAACCCAGGCCCCCCTGCATCGGGAGCTCAGAGTCTTAGCCACTGGACCGCCAGGGAAATCCCCCCCGGTTCACACTTCTCACGTGAAGGCACGGCCGCAGGTGTGAGCTGTGAGGAGAGTTGCACAAGCCAGCCCCAATGAGGCCGCCCTAATGCTCTGATTCACCGGAGCTGGAGCCTGGGAGCCGGAGGGCGAGGGTGCGGCGGGATCAGGGCCCCGCCCGCTCGGACCCCTGACGCCCCTCCTCTGGCCTGAGTGACAAGCGGGAGCGAGCTCTTCACTCGAGAGCAGGGAGAGAGGAGAAATCCGGGGGAATCGGAAATCTGAATGAATAGCGCTTTGTTTGCCCGGCACACAATCCCGAGCCGGCCGGGGCGGGCGGGCGGGCCGAGCGGGCCGCGGCCTCCCAGCCCGGATTCCGCGGGCCACCCGCGCGCCTCCCGCCCCTGAGAAAGCGCTTTGTACACGAAATCTCTATGCAAATGTTGTTTTATAATCACTACACCACCCCTGCCCCCAGGCCCGGGACGTCTGCAGAGGCTCTCAAAGGAGCACTTGAGGACTCTAACCCGGGCGACCTCCACCTCCCGCCGCTCTGGACGCCGCGGCCTTCACCCTCCACCGGGCTGAGGTCTCTCAGCGTTGCGGGGGAATGGACGCCCGCAACCCAGGCGCCCTCCTTGCTGGACTGAGCGGGCAAGGCCGGCAGCACCCCCCAGGCCCGCAGCTGGGCCAACGGGACGGAGCCTGCTGGCTTTTGTTTCCGCGCGGCCTTCGCTCCCAGAGTTGTCCTGGTTTTGAAAACTCGGGTCAGAAAAGGAAACAGACGAGACAGGCCCCTGGAGCCCCGGAGGGGAGGGGGTGGGGCAGGGACAGGATCCAGGAGACTCCAGAGCCCGGGGCTCCCGCCAGCTGCACCCCCGGGAGGCAGAGGGCCGGAGTGGGGGCTGTGGGAGGTGGGCCGAGGGTCCCTGGGGTCGGGGCCCTGCTTCTTTGGGCCCTAGCCACGGACACTGACTGGTGCCGCCAGACACGGGCTCACGGCGGGCTCCCTCCCACCTACCTGGCAGGGAGGCAGGGACATGGGGAGCAGAAAGACCTGGCAAGGCCAAGGGCACACCGCTGGGAAGATGGTCACCACGGTCGGGGGGTTCACCCCCAGGTCTCTCACCATAAACACCCCAGAGCATCTCTGTGCCAGGAGCTGGGGAGCCGGAAACAGAGGACTGAGACCCTGCCTTCAGTCTAGGGGGAGACGTTTGCCGGCACAGGACTCCCACAGCAGGACAGCAAAGCAAACAGAGGCACAGGGGCCAAGAGGGGCGCTCGCTGTGCAGGGCTGGGGAGGGGTGGGGGGCTCTCAGAGGGGGTCTGGTGACGAGGGGGGAGGGGAGGGAACGTGTGGGTTGGTCAGCAGTGTGAGAGCAGGGGCGGAGCGCCATGGCAGGCCAAGGCAAGGTTAGGGCCTCGGTCTGGTGGAAGCATAGGCCCTGGACCTGGAGCGCCTTTTAGGACTGTTCCCTGGTTTTTGTTTTAATCATGAAGCC
>SJYA01002457.1:0-21836 GCA_006410615.1 Neotragus moschatus | reverse complement strand
TCGTTCAAGGCTAGGAGAGTCACACACACATTACCCTGGAGAACGGAGTGTTAGGAGACCACTTCGCAGATGGTACAAAATAACAATTATAGTCCTGGAGACATCTTTGGGGGTGCCTCCCAGCACCTTGGTGGCCCACAAAGACGTCATCATAAGGGCGGCCGAGGAGACCGCTCCGTCATCCGCCCCACCCCGCCCTCCTCTCCTGGCCAAGGCCCCCACCACCCCCTACCCCCAGAAGGTGCACGCAGGGTGACGCTGGTGGGGTCCCTCCTCCCCTGCCTTGCTGTGGTCAGTGTGGCGTGACAGCGCCGTGCACACATGATGGGGTGTCTCCGAGTCCCCCCGGAGTGGGCCACCCGGCCTCCTCCAGGAGGTTCCAAGTCCTCACCTCCCCTGCCTGTGGCTGTGACCTTATTTGGAAACTGGGGCTCTGCAGACACAGACGCAATTAAATGAAGAATCTCAAGGTGAGATCATCCTGGAATTCAGGTGAGTCCTAAACACAATGACGGGCGTCCTTACAAGAGAAAAGAAGGCGACTGGAGACGCTGAGATGCAGAAAAGCTCCACAGAAGCAGCACAGAAGAGGCACACGAGGGACCCACGGAACAGGGGCTCCTCCGCAGGGGCTCTGGAAGGAACCAACCTGTGGACCTCCACACGCGTGCCAGGCGTGCCCATCCGTGTCCGACTCCTCGCACCCCCTTGGAATGTAGCCTCCTGGGCTCCTCTGTCCATCTCCAGGCAAGAGTGGGTTGCCGTTTCCTCCTCCAGGGGCTCTTCCCCACCCAGGGACCCAACCTGCGCCCCTGGCATCCCCTGCATTGGCAGGCGGGTTCTTTCTCACTGCACCACCTGGGAAGCCCTGTGGCACCTCAGTAGTGAGAGTGAATTTCTGTCGCTCTAAGCCACCGCCTTCGTGGCCATTTGTTACAGCTGCTTCAGGAAACATCTTCCCACCTGGAGACTGAGCTTCCGCAACTCCTGCCCTTTTTCCAGAGGCACAAATAAGCCTGCAGAGAATTTGGGCGATTGGCAAGGTCCCACAGCTAATGACCATCAGAGCTAGGAGCTGGGGGGACTTCCCTGGTGGTCCAGAGGTTAAGACTCAGCACTTCACTGCAGGGGGCATGACTTCAATCACTGGTCAGGGAACAAAGATCCCCCATGCCACGCAGCCAAGAAAAAAGTAAAGAAAAACTTGGACATGACCTAAGTATCCATCAATTAGTCTATCTGGTTAAATAAATTATTTTTTAAAAAAAGAAGAAGAATTGAGAGATCTGGAGGTCTCCTATCTGGCAGGCCCTTCGCATCTTCCCTGTCTCAGAACTGGGGAGCTGCCCAACCCGCACCCCCATTTATATTCCTCCCTCAGGGTTCTGGGTGGACCGTGGATCATGCAAGGATAAAAAGCCAGCCCCAGACCAGGGGAACCCTGGCGACAGCTGTGGGAGTGTGCTGGGCTGGGGTGGGGGTAGGGGGAGCTCTGGCATGTCCCCTCTGGAACCTCCCGTCTCCTATTCTGTGCCCTGGAGCTGATGCCCCCAGCATTTGTGTTTTCATTTATTAATTAATTCATGGCTGCAAAGTGGACGTGCCAGTCACTGTACAAACAGCGGTGTTCATTTTTAATCACCATCATTACGAGCTTTTTGTTGACCTCAGACTGCGGATTTCCTGAGTCATCATCCCCGTGCTCCTTTCCCTTTATGAACGTACAGCTCTGAAAAGCAGGGGCTGCGGGAGCTCTGCAATTCTCCGCTGCCTGGAACTGGCCAAGGTCATGAGCACTGCCAGGCCTGGGATGAGTCCCAGCCGGGGCTTTTTTGGGTAGCGTGTGGCCACACACCTCCTGGGTACCCATGCATCTGCCTTGCCCCCAACTCGAACGCTCGCACTGTCATCGGGCAGCTCAGGGTTCACACCTTGGTTCTATGGGTCCCCAGCCTGCTGTCCCAGGCCACCTCTCTGAACCTCAGATTCTGCGTCAGTAAAAGGGGGACCCACAGCGTGACCTCCAGGGGAACTGAGGTTGGTGAGAAGTCCACGTGGATGCCTGACACAACTGATAGGTGCTGTGAGATGTGACCCAATGTTTAAAGGCCCAGGTGTCCCGCTCCCAGGTCCCTGGGGCCACCCTTCTCCAAATTTATTATTCTGTCCAGCCCCTGATAAGAGGTCCTTTAGGGTGGGGGCAGAGGACTCCACGCTGTGCAGGTGTTGTTGGAGGGGCTCTAAGTCCAGTAGGGATGGGCCTGGCTGCTGGAGAGCTGTTGGGGGAGGGCAGAGGGCAGAGGAAGCGCCACCCCCGCCGTGATCCTCAGCTGCTGCTCTGGGCCAGGAACAGTGGACCCACGTGCCCTGCCCCTTTGCTACTCTTTGTGCCCAGGATGCCACTTGGCAGGGACAGCTGTTGGTCTCAAGAGCCACTGGACGTGCAGGGCGGGGATGTCCAACAGCCGGGACGGTCCTGCTGTGTCCCTGCCCTGGAGCTTGGCCTCTGGGAGCCCACGGTTCTGGGAAATCTGCTCTGGGCGGGGCATCCCCTTCCCCCAGGGACGTGGACCCAGTAACAGGGCTACTGACCCGCCCACATTTCTCATCACGGCCTCCTCCAGTCTTCTGCAACCGCTCAAGTGGCTTCTACCCATTTTGCAGATAAACCAAGGCCCAGAGAGGTGAAGCAACCGCTTAAAGCTCATGCAGCAAGAGGGTGTCAGAATGGGAATCTAGACTCCTGACTCTGTGTGTGTGTGTGTGTGTTAGTGGCTCATTTGTGTCTGACTCTGTGACCCCATGGACTGCAGCCGGCCAGGCTCCTCTGTCCATGGGAGCCTCCAGGCGAGAACACTAGAGTGGGCTGTGACTTCCTCCTCCAGGAGACCTTCCTGACCCAGGGAACGAATCTGCATCCCTGGCAGATTCTTTGCCCTCTGAGCCACCAGGGAAGCCCAGACTCCCAACTACTGAACCTACTTACTGGACTACAAAACCCCAGGGAGAAAGCCATTTGTTCTCTTCTACAGTTGAAAAGAACCAGTGCTCACTGGCTTTGGTGAGCTGCCCAAAGACCACCAGCTCCATCTACACGACCGCAAGCTCCTCCAGTCAACAAAACCGAAGTTCAGGAAAGGCACCCCCCACCCCATCCAGACTACCAAGACCTCCGTGACCCAAGGCTGTGCCTATGGGCTGGCATGTGGATGGTACTTCTAGCCAGAGAGTCAGAGAGACAGGACATTTGGGGCTCAGGGAGTCAGTCCTGGCCCAGGGAATGTCCCAATAGCTTATCTCTTCCAACGAGAGAGAGAGAGAGACTGAGATTCGAAGGCACAACACTGCTGGCTCTGAAGTTGAGGGCAAGGGCACGAGCCGAGGAAACAGCCTCTAAAAGCTGGAAGAGGCGAAAAAATGAATTCTCCCCTGGAACCCCCAGAAGGAAGGCAGACCTGCCGGCACCTTGATCCTAGCTCAGTGAAGGCCCTTTCTAACCTCCAGAATTGTGAGGCAATACATCTGTGTTGGGCTTCCCAGGTGGCACCAGGGGTAAAGAATCTGCCTGCCAAAGAAGGAGATACAAATGACTGGGGTCCGACCCCTAGGTCGGGAAGGTCCCCTGGAGGAGGAAATGGCAACCCCCTCCAGGATTCTTGCCTGGGAAATCCATGGACGGTGGAGCCTGGTGGGCTACAGTCCATGGGGCCGCAGAGAGTCAGACACTGAACCCACTGAGCGGGCACACATTTGATACAGTAACAACATGGAAACACAAACAGACAGGAAAGCTGTCGGTAACAGGCAGCAGAATCCTACTATGCAGGACACAGAGGGACTGGGGAACAAGACCACTTTGGTCTCACCTGGGCAGCAAGGACGGGGGTCCAGGAGGCCGTGAAACAGGTGAGGCAGGCGGTAAAGGGTGGGATCCCCAGCAGCAGCGCACAGGGGGATCCAGCTCTCTGGCTCTTTCGAGACTTTCAAGGAGCTGGGACAAGAAGCAAAACAGACCAAAAAAGGGACTTCCCTGGCAGTCCAGTGGTTAGGACTCTGAGCTCCGGGCTAAGGGGCAGGGGTTCAGCTCCTAGCCAGGGAGCTGAGACCTCACATGCTGCGTGCGGCAACGAAAAAACGAACCGACAGACAAATCCCCCCAAAAAGTCAAGGAGCTGGGAGCTCAGGAAGGGTCTTGAACCTGAGGCCTTGGGAGTCCCAGAAGGAGCCGCCTTGGCAGCCTTGGGTCTGCTCAAGTGTCGAGAGTCATAATAGACTGTAATTGTGAGCAAGGTTCTACTATCTAATTCCCACATCCAGGGGGACGCTCCTGCACCCCTCACCCTCACTCAGGGGAGGAAGAGGAAGGTTTCTGTAGAACACAGGCCGCCAGCTGGTTGCAGACACCATGATGGATGAGTCCTTCCTGGCCCGGCCTGGTGCACTCACTTTGATGGATGGGGGCCAAGGTCACAGGTTCGATCTGCCTTTGGGTCAATTGAGTCCAGACGACAAAGTCCATTTTCATCACCAAAGACTGCCCTCCAGTCTGTTATCTCCAAATGATTCTTGGGTCACGGGGCAGACAGACTGGCTGCAGATGGAAAAAACCCTCCAGCCCTGACTGTTGACAAGGAGTCAATGGTGCCCACTTTGTGTGCAAAGCCCAGGGGGTGTGGGTGGCAGGAGTGGGCAAGCAGAGGGCAGCTGTCCCCCCAACCACTGCCATCCTGAATNAATGATTCTTGGGTCACGGGGCAGACAGACTGGCTGCAGATGGAAAAAACCCTCCAGCCCTGACTGTTGACAAGGAGTCAATGGTGCCCACTTTGTGTGCAAAGCCCAGGGGGTGTGGGTGGCAGGAGTGGGCAAGCAGAGGGCAGCTGTCCCCCCCACCACTGCCATCCTGAATCCTGGGGAAGAAGGCAGGGCCCCAGGCGGCAGCAGGGTGGGGTGGAGAACCTCGCCCACGCTGACCTTCCCGCCTGTCAGACGTTCTTCAAACCCACCCAGCTGCCCTTGCCTGTGTTACTCCTTGGCTTGGCCTTGAATTCTGTCTCTGGTCCAGGATGCCCCATCTAGACGGGCTGCTCCAGACACATGAGGAGTCACCCCCGTCAGCTCGGGACCCACAGATGGGGCATACACAGCAGACACTTATTTTTCTCAGTTTGGGAGGCTGGAAGTCCAAGGTGAAGGTCCCACCTCTGCTGGCTTTTGCTGAAGTCTTTTTGGCCGGCTTCTCACTGTGTGTGTCTTCACATGTGGATAGAGAGTGAGCTCTGGGCTCTGCTCTTATCAGGACACTAGCTTTATCACAGATTGGGCTTCCCTGGTGGCTCAGATGGTAAAGAATCTGCCTGCAATGCAGGAGCCCTGGGTCCGATCCCTGGGTTGGGAAGCTCCCCTGGAGAAGGGAATAGCAACTCACTGCAGTATTCTTGCCTAGAAAATTCCATGGACAGACCATGGAGTCACAAAGAGTTGGACAAGACTGAGCAGCTAACACACACACACCCACTCTTGTGACCTCATCTAAGCCTAATCATCCCCCCAGGCCCCACTTCCTGATAACCACCCGCTCCACGCAGCCNCACTGCAGTATTCTTGCCTAGAAAATTCCATGGACAGACCATGGAGTCACAAAGAGTTGGACAAGACTGAGCAGCTAACACACACACACCCACTCTTGTGACCTCATCTAAGCCTAATCATCCCCCCAGGCCCCACTTCCTGATAACCACCCACTCCACGCAGCCACCTCTTCAGTTCAGTTCAGTTCAGTTCAGTCGCTCAGTCGTGTCCGACTCTTTGCGACCCCATGAATCGCAGCACGCCAGGCCTCCCTGTCCCTCACCAGCTCCCAGAGTTCACTCAGACTCACGTCCATCGAGTCAGTGATGCCATCCAGCCATCTCATCCTTTGTCGTCCCCTTCCCCTTCTGCCCCCAATCCCTCCCAGCATCAGAGTCTTTTCCAATGAGTCAACCATTCGCATGAGGTGGCCAAAGTACTGGAGTTTCAGCTTTAGCATCATTCCTTCCAAAGAAATCCCAGGGCTGATCTCCTTCAGAATGGACTGGTTGGATCTCCTTGCAGTCCAAGGGACTCTCAAGAGTCTTCTCCAACACCACAGTTCAAACGCATCAGTTCTCGGTGTTCAGCTTTCTTCACAGTCCAACTCTCACACATCCATATGTGACCACAGGAAAAACCATAGCCTTGACTAGATGGCCCTTAGTCGGCAAAGTAATGTCTCTGCTTTTAATACACCTCAAATTTGACCCAGGATGAGAAATCAGAAAACCACCTCCATGGGATGCTACTCTGAGAAGACCCTCAGAGTTACATGTTACTGGCTAAGATGAAGAGCCAGCTTTCTCAATTAAAATAGGTAATAAGATGCAAGTATGTCCATTTCCCTCCCAGAAGGCTCCATAAACATTTTTATACTTTGAATTAAAAAAAAAAAGTGACCTAAAAACATTTTTAAATTGGCATTTTTTTTCCTTTACCCTTTATTTCTTTTTGTTTTTTATCTTTACTGTGTCTCTGGGGGGAGGTGCTGTGCTGGGTCTTCGCTGCTCCCTGGGCGTCTCTCTACTGGCTGCGAGCAGGGCCTACCCTTCTTTGTGGTGCAGGCTTCTCACTGCGGTGGCTTCTCTTGATGCAGAGCACAGGCTCCAGGACAGGCGGGCTC
This sequence comes from Neotragus moschatus, assembly GCA_006410615.1. NCBI lineage: Eukaryota > Metazoa > Chordata > Mammalia > Artiodactyla > Bovidae > Neotragus > Neotragus moschatus. The sequence continues at coordinate 15,139 of SJYA01002457.1, read as the reverse complement.
AGTAGCTGTGGATTTTGGCCACTAGAGCACAGGCTCAATAGTTGTGGCACATGGGCTTAGCTGCTCCTTGGCACATGGGATTTCCCCAGACCCAGGATCGAACACCTGCCTTCTACACTGGCAGGCAGATTCTTCACCACTGAGCCATCAGGGAAGGCCCTGGCCTTTATTTATTTATTTTTTTAAAAAAAGGAATTCCCTGGCGTCCAGTGGAACCACCTGGCGCTTTCACCGCAACGGGCCAAGAAAAAGAAAAGGTATCCCACCACTCTGATAAGAGTTGTGGCTTTCATTACCACGGGGATGTTCAGCAATGTCGGGGGCCATTTTGGACCGACGTGGGGCATGGCTGGCTGGAGATACTCCCAGCATGCAGTGGGCAGAGGCCAGAGACTCACCTGGCTCACTTGCCCACATCCCCACAGGGCGCGGGACGGCTCCCGACAAGGAAGAGGGATCCAGGCCCCCACGTGCCCACAGTGCTGAGGCTGAGAAATCCCGCTCTGTCTGGAAGAATCGAAACTGCTTCTCTCGGATGAATGATTGGATAGTTTGGGCCCGGCCCTCCATAGAGTTGGTTTTATTGATCTGTGCCTTGGCATCAAGCCCTTGATTTACACTGAGCAGACACGCAGAGATGGCGTTTGCGTGAATGAATCTGTTAGGAGGCTTTTGCTTTTTTCTTCTTAACTTTTTATTTTCTGTTGGGGTATAGCCAGTTAGCCGTGTTGTGATAGTTCAGGTGAACAGTGAAGAGACGCCGCCATACGGATACGTTTCCATTCTGTTACAAGACTGTGCTGCGGACACCGGCTGGGACCCCAGCCCTACCCTCTTATCTTAACTCCTCTCAGAAAGAACTCAGTGTCAAAAAAAAGCCGCTTTTGGAATTGTTCCAATCGCGTGGCCTTCGTGAGTCTCGTACTGGGGGAATTTCCCTCTTCACTTTGACTGGTAGGAAGCTCAGAGCCCGCTTTGCAGTTCACGCTGGAGTACACTTCTGTGTTCCACCCGCTTGGTTCACTGTTTGTTCCAGCCTAGTTTTTTCTCTGATCTATTTTTATCCTATTGTATTTTACGTATTTTTGTAAGCTGTCTCCAATTCCTTGGGGGAACAAAGCAGGATTAAAAAAAGAAAAAATCCACAAAATTCAGCAGAGCCCAGTGACCTTGGCTTTTTTAACATATATATATAACATAGTGAGTGTCATTTCAGTGTTGGAGTCTCCGGGAAGGCAGCTCTCTGTCTCCTCCTGTCTCCTCCTGGGAGTCTTGGAGAACAGAAGCTCCGTGTGTAAGAGCAACAGGCTTCAGAGGTAAAACTGCCAACCTTCATCTGCCTGCAAATACCTTCCCTCCCCTGAAGCCTTCTCCCCAGCTCCCATCTGGCTGTTGGCAGGAAGCCACAGGGCCCCAGGAGCCTGCGAAAGGGAAGTCGATCGACTAGCTCGCCCGCTTTCACTCCTGACTTTGCTCTCTTGAATCTTTTTCTTTTCATTCTTTCTTTTCTAATTGAAGGATAGTTGATTTACAGCGTTATGCCAGTCTCTTCTGTACAGCAAAGTGACTCAGGTATACATATATTCTTTTTTAAATATTCTTTTCCACTATGATTTATCCAAGAAGATTGGATAAGCTTGTTTGTTTTCGAATATTTATTTATTTTGGCTGCTCCGGGTCTTAGCTGCAGCATGTAAGCTCTTGGTTGAGGCATGTGGGATCTAGTTGCTTGACCAGGGATCGAACTGGGTCCCCTGCCCTGGGAGCTCAGAGTGTTAGCCACTGGACCACCAGAGAAGTCCCAGGACCTCTTTATCCACACTTTCCTGCATCTTGACTCAGGGTCTTTGGGGTCTAGGGGTACTCTTGTTGCTGTTGATCGCTCAGCAGCATGTCTGACCCTCTGCAGCACGGACCACAGCATGCCAGGCTCCCTGTCCTTCACTGTCTCTTGGAGTTTGCTCAGATTCATGTCCACTGAGTCAATGATGTATCAAGCCATCCCATCCTCTGCCACCCTCTTCTCCTCTTAGGGACATTTTGCATGTAAGTTGTTACTGCAAGGGAGGGGCCATGCCAGGCAGGGTCCCCAACTGAGTGTGGACTCCAGACATTAGGGAGGCAGCCGTGTGAAAGCCAAGTTGAGATAGGGAAGGGTGGGGGTGTCAGGTACCCCTGGAAAAGCCAGCCCTGCCCCCTCTGCCACCCTGGCAACCAGCACGCTCCTGGCTCTGCCCCACACAGTCCACCTGGTCAGGCTGTGCCTCGTCTGTCACACCAGAACCAAGCCAGCCCAGTCCACCTCACAGGGTCTGCTCACAAGACTGCAGCCTGTCTGCCTTCTCCAGCCTCTGTCTTCCCATCTGTAGAGTGGGTGGAGGCGGGCGGTGAACCAAATCCTAAAATGTGCCGATCCTTAGAACGCCCCTCTCTGCAGGTGTCCTGACCCCTTCTTCTTTTTTTTTAGTCTTAGTTAGGCATACGAAATCTTTAGTTGTGGCATGGAGGATCTAGTCCCCTGACCAGGAATTGAACCCAGATCCCCTGCAAGTGGGAACAAGGAGTCTTAGCCACTGGACCACCAGGCAACTCCATATCCTGACCCCTTTTATCCCTTCTCTATTTATTGTGTCTATCTTCTGGGAACATGGTGCAACCCTGGTGAAGAGGAGGCGGTGGCTGGGGTGTGAGAATGGAGTCAGAGAGGAGCCCTGTGGCACCAGTCTGGTCCCCAGCCAGGAAGAGGGCGCGAGGCTGCGGCTGGAGACAGAGGCCAGCCCCAGGCGACTCCAGAAAGGGCAGAGGAACCACCTACAGAGCCCTTTGGACGATGTGAAGCGGCAGTAGCTGCTGAAAGGGTCCTGGCACCGCCAGCCCCTCCCCTGGCTGCAAACACACCCCTCTTCCTCTTGGGCACACCCCAACCAGCCCAGCTGTCAGCTCAGCCTTTCTGCACCTCTCTGCCTAGTAGGTCGCTGGCCCCACCTGGTCATCCCAGGCTCCAAAGTGGACATCACCAGGCTAGGATGGGTAGTGGTTGCAAGCAAGGGCTTTGGAGCTGGTGCCTGGTCCATATCCACCTCCTCCACTTTTCAGCCCAGTGGCCCAGCAGCTGTCTTATGACACACAACCCTCACGCAATCACAGCAGGGCTGTATGCACCCAGCAAAGAGCCGAGCCCCTCTACAGATTGGGGAGGCGCCTTGGCGGTGGCTGGACCAGGGCTGGTTCATCCTAATGCATCTCTGAGCTGTGACTGCAGCCCTGCCTGGCGCAGGTTTTGGGGTCCCATGTAATTTTCGGAAATGTCAGCTGCCATCTGAATTAAAATTACGGAGTTATTATCCAGAGAGAGTTCCCACTCTTGCTTTGAGCTGTCAGAGGTAGAGGGATGCTCCACTGGGGTCCTAGGCTTCTCAGGAAAACCTCAGAGACCGAAGGGGAGAAAGGACCACCCCCCACGCCCCTCAACGACTGCCCCCCCAGCCCCAGAGAAGCTCTGGTTCATCTGTTTGTATAACACCTCATGACAAAAACAACTCTTTTTTTTTTTTTTTAAGTTGAAAGCAACTGAACTAGAGCCTAAATTTTAAAGATGGAGAAACTAAAACCGCCCAGAGAGGGAACAGAACAGGCCCAAGGCCACGTGACGAACCAAGGTGTGCGCTGCTGGCCGGACTGGTCTTGCCTGGTTATCCCACACTTGTCTGGTGATCCCACACTTGTCTGGTGGACGCATTGGGCTCCCGGTCGGAAAGCATGCTTCCCAAGTGTGGGTGCAGCCGGGCCTCTGCAACCCCCCCCCCCCCCCCGGGTGGTCCTGAACTGTCAAGGAGCAGGTCTGTAGCTTTGGGGGAGGGGCTGGCTGCTCCCAGCCCCTCAGGGATCTGGGTGAGTGGCTGCGGGTACAGTGGGCGGCGGGGGGGTTGGGGGGCAGGTATTCGATGTCTCAGAGGCATGGCCCCCTACACCTGCCTGAGCCTTTGCTAACAGGGCATTCCTCTCTCAGATCCCCCTGGAGCTGGGAGACCCATCATTCCCGCTGGGCTTGGATGCCCCCCCAGCCCAGGCCACCACCCCACCTACTCATGACTTCACGTCCCCCATTACCTCTAATGAGCCAGTCTAGGGACAGAGGGACTTGGCGACATATTAATTACAGTTCTAATTGCTCCCCACAAGGATGATGAGCACATGCCTGAACTTCTCCCCAGGACAGGGGCAGGGTTTCCCAAACTCAGATCTCAGCCACGCCGGGCCCCCAGGTGGAAAGGAGGGCATTGGAGGGGCAGAGACAGCCCCACCCAGGCTGACAGTTGTGCCCTGGGGATGCGCCCACGCAGAGGGGAAGGGGTGAGGGNCTGAACTTCTCCCCAGGACAGGGGCAGGGTTTCCCAAACTCAGATCTCAGCCACGCCGGGCCCCCAGGTGGAAAGGAGGGCATTGGAGGGGCAGAGACAGCCCCACCCAGGCTGACAGTCGTGCCCTGGGGATGCGCCCACGCAGAGGGGAAGGGGTGAGGGAGGGCTGACCGCGGGGCTCCCGGGGTCCCACTCGGGGCTGACACACCCCAGCCTCACTTCCCCAAGTCACAAAGCTTTGAGGAGCATGGAAAGGGTTTCCAATCAGTCCTGTTGACTCTGCTGCTTGGTGACTTTAGAGAAGGTGACCCCGTGGCCTCTCTTCTATAAAATGGGGACACCAGAGTCTGCCTCCCAGGCCAGGAGACTGAGAGGAGACCACACCCCCGTAAGGTGACCCGACAGGTCAGATGGGGAAAGTGGGGGGGGNGTAGCTTCCACTTGTAAGCGATCGTTGCTAATAAACTGCCTCAGGAGAGAAGACACAGCAATAAGTTAAGCTCTCTAGCTGTTAGCAACTCCCTGGCCTGGGGTTTTAATTTTCAGGGAAGAGGGTCAGGCCGTCAGAGGCTGTATGTAGACTCCCTCCCACTGATCTTGGATGGGACCCCTCAGTGGTCTCTTTTGGCTGGTACCTTCCCCCGCAGGCTCCCAGGAAACCCTCCTCCAAGGTCCCTTCCACCTGAAATCAAAGCCTAAGTTTTATCTGTCCCCCCAAACTTTCTGGATTCTCTGAGGCACCTCCCCTGCCCCCAACCCTTCCCTCCATTGTTAACTAATTGTTTTGCCCTCAGTAAGTAACAGTTCTCCTTGTACAGGTGTCGGAAGTTTGCCTTTCCCAATTAGATGACCTATCAAGCGAGCGTACCTCCAGGACAAAGTCTTTGTAATTCTTCCACTTTGCACCTGAGGCGCCCTCCACAATCCTTGAACATTCATTGAGGTTTGCCTTTGGGGATAAAGATAAATTGAGTCCAATCCCTGCCCTCAGGTTGCCCTCGGTGGATGCAGGTTGCTCCAGGAAGGAGCTATGTAGGTGCTACTTGGGGCTTCTCTGGTGGCCCAGGGGTTAAGACTCGGGGCTCCTACTGCAGGGGAAAATGAAAGTGAAACGTCATTCAGTCATGTCTGACTCTTTGTGACCCCATGGACTGTACAGGCCAGAATACCAGAGTGAGTAGCCTTTCCCTTCTCCAGGGGATCTTCCCAAACCAGGAATCAAACTGTGACCTCCTGCATTGCAAGGTGGATTCTTTACCAGCTGAGCTACCAGGGAAGCCCCATTGCAGGGGGCGCAGGTTCAGTCCCTGGTTGGGGAACTAAGATCCCACATTGCCATGTGACATGGCCAAAAAAAAGTATGTGCTTCTAGACACTCGGGGCCATTGCATTGCTAATACCCTAGCAGGGAGTCTTGATTGAAAGAAAATGCTGGGAAGGATAAACTAGGAATTTGGGAGGAACATACACACTACTACATATAAAACAGATAAACAAGGACCTACTGTATAGCACAGGGAACTCAATATTTATAATATGATTCACATTGTTGTATAGCAGAAACCAACACAACATTGTAAGCCAACTATCTTCCAGTTAAAAGTAAATTTAAAAATATTTGTAAAACCTATGTGGGAAAAGAATCTGAATAAATAAATATATACATACATATATCACTTTGCTGTGCACTTGAAATTAACACAACCTTGTAAATCAACTTTGAGTGAGTAAGAGTGTAAGTTTCTCAGTTGTGTCTGACTTTTTGTGACCCCATGGACTGTAGCCCACCAGTTTCCTCTGCACAAAAATCCTGGAGTGGGGTTGCCATTTCCTTCTCCAGGGGATCTTCCCAACCCAGGGATTGGACCTGGGTCTCCTGTGTTGCAGATGAGTTCTTTACTCTCTACGGCACCAGGGAAAATCAACTATACTTCAACTAAAAAATAAAAAGAAAGTGTTAATTTTACCTGATGGTCGAAATCCCATTTCTGGGATTGAGACTTGGCTTCCTAATCATTTGCTGAGGCTAAGTTTTGCTTCTGCCTTTCACACTAGAGCTGCCTAGAGAGAATCAGAGGAAATTCACAAAATGGAAAACTTGAAGCTTGAATGCCTACCTTGAAATTTTTGGCAACTTCTAAGCCCCTGACTTTGGAGAAGGATTTGAGGTCTTAACTGCACCTTTGGTGAAACTTGACCTGTAAGCCTTTAGGCCGGGACGTGTGTCTTGGCCTGTTCTGCTGCTGAGGCCTGCCGGGACTCAGCGGGCATGATCCTCGCAGCTGCATGGGCCTGCCTCCCTCGACCCGGCCACCCCCCTCAAAGCACACAGCTCCCAGCCGTTGTGCATACTGGGTGCTGGGCATTTTGGTTCACATAATTTGACCCTAGCCTTCATGAGATCCCTTATGCTGGTTAATCCTGTTCCCTTGCAGAGAAGTCGGCGGCCTGACTCACTCAGGTCTGGTGTTTGCCATGAAGCAGGATTCCGGGCAGCTCATGTCACTTTCTGGAAGCTCTGTGACTTCCCACCTCTATCCAGAGTCCCCCAACCCCTGAATTTCCTTCTTCTGAGGTTAGATGAAAAGGTCCCGGGAGGACCCCTCAGGGTGTCACCGGGGCCTTGACCATAGCACAGTTTGGGATGGAGCCTGGGTGGCTCGAGGCCCTGCCCCTTCCCTGGGCTTCTCTCCCCCACTGTTCTGGGCAGAGGCTCCTCCTCGCTTCCCTGTTCTTGGGAACCACCTGGGGCCCTTTTTCGGGGCCTTGGCAACCTCTGCAGTGCAATCTGGGAAAATCCCCAGGATACCAGGGCCCGAGGCTCAGGGAGAGGCCCTCCACCATGTGGCAAAGGCCGCCTCTGGGGCCTCTTTTGCCCCAGGCTCCAGGCGAACGAACCCCCCACCCCAGCTCCCTCCACTCCACCTGCCCCCTGCCCCCTCAGAGTAACACATCAGAGCTCTGGGGCAGCCAGCGCACATCAGTCCAGTTCAGTCACTCAGTCATGTCCAACTTCTTGTGACCCCATGGACTGCAGCACGCCAGATCTCCTTGTCCATCACCAACTCCTGGAGCTTGCTCAGACTCGTGTCCATCAAGTCAGTGATGCCATCCAAGCATCTCATTCTGTCGTCCCCTTCTCCTCCTGCCTTCAATCTTGCCCAGCATCAGGACTTTTTCCAATGAGTCAGTTCTTCAAATCAAGTGGCCAAAGTACTGGAGCTTCAGCTTCAGCATCAGTCCTTCCAGTGAATATTCAGGGTTGATTTCCTTTAGGATGGACTGGTTTGAGTCAGTGCACATAGAGAATTAGAAAACAGGTCATCCTCAAGAGTCCCTTGGGGACAGGATGATATCTGATTGGTGGGTTGTTTTTTTTTTTAATTATTTCTGTTAATTTTGGCTCCTCTGGGTCTCCCTTGCTACTCGTGGGCTTTCTCTAGCTGCAGAGCACAGGATTTAGAGCTCAGACTTCAGTCGTGTGGCACGTGGGCTGCTACCCTGAGTCATGAGGACTCTTCGTGGAGCAGGGATCGAACCGCGTCCCCTGCATTGGCAGGTGGATTCTTAAACACTGGACCGCCAGGGAAGTCCTTGATGTCTGAATCCCCAGCCTGGGTCAGAACTGAACCGGGTTTAGTAACCTCCGTTCCCTGCCCCCCTGCAAGGAACTCCCTGGGCCTCATTTATTCTGAGACAGCAGATCCGGAGGACTCAGGGGGTGAGGGAGCTGCTGTGTCTCAGGAGACCCCTGGCCCGGAGGAAGAGATGCCGTTCACTGGACTGGGGACTCTCTGGGGACAGGAGGCCACAAGAGGGCTGAACTGAGCCAGGAGAAGGTGATGCGGGGCTTCACTGGGTAGCGGCAGGGCAGGGAGGCTGTGGAGTTTACTGGGAATGAGTCCACACATGGAGTCGGAACCTCTGGATTGTGCGACCTCGGGGGCGGCAGTCTGTCTGAGTCATAGCTGCAGGAGCTCACAATCCAGACCAAAGGTGGTTATCAGTCGGTGGAAGCTGACCGAGGCTTTCCTGGTGGCTCAGGGGTAAAGAATCCGCCTGGCGATGCAGGTAGACACAGGTTTGATCCCTGGGTGGGGAAGATTCCCTGGAGGAGAAAATGGCACCCCACTCCAGTATTCTTGCCTGGAGAATCCCCAAGGAAAGGGGAGCCTGGCGGGCTGCAGTCCACAGGGCCGCACAGAGTTGGACAGGACTGAACACGCACACACGGAAGGAAGTAAAGCCTGTGGCCCTGCTCTGCCAACTGCCGAATCTGGTGGAGGGGAACCAGCCACAGTTACCATTATTATTGCTGAGTCAGACCTCAGGTTTCTGGGGCACCGCGGCCAGGGGAAGGACAGAGGGCATAGCCCCCTCGGGCCCCACCCCACTCAGGAGGCCGGTCAGTGCATCGTCAAGCTATCAGCACGCGCCCCTGACCACGGAGCTGGGCTGCTTCCAGGAGGCGGGAGGTGACACCGCGTGTCCTATTTATCCAGGAGGGAGAAACGAATGCACAAGGAAGGCCCGGGCTCCTCGGGGCCTCAGCGTCGACGTCAGGGAACGACAGGAAGCTTGGGAGGTGGGGGCACCCCGGAAGGAAAGCTCCATGTGGTCCCCAGAGCCCTGAAGCCCAGGGTTTCACCCCCAGTGAGCCCCGGGGCCAAGCAGGAGAGCCCAGGCTTGTCCCCCCAGCAGAGGCGGGCCCTTGCATCTAGACCAGGACCCCAGGCCCCGGGTGCAAGTCCCACTGTCGCTCGTCAACCTGAGACACGTCACTTGAGCTCCTGGGGCTCAGTTTTCTCGTCTGGAAATGGGGACTGCACGGTGTGAAGTTGGTGGATCACGCAGGTCAGAGGTCAGTGTAGAGCTGGGACCGCACCAAGGCCCCCACATGGACACCAGCCAGTCTCAAAAGTCAGGGCCAGGTTAGACCTTGTAGAGCGAGTTTACTCCTGAGCGCCCTTCCTTGGGCACAGAGCCCTGCTAGTGTTTCCCAGAAATGAGCTAACAGAAAAAGATGAACCACATTATCGGCAAGAGGCAGTCCTGAGCCACCGATAAAGGCTCTGCTGGGCTCCCCCAGATGGATACGCCTTTTGTCATTGTCTCCAGGGAGCTTTGCTGGAAGGTGGCTCCTGACAACCAGATATGCTCCTGGGCCTCCGGAGGGATGAGCAGAAAAGGGACTGAGGAAGGAAAGAGCATCTGTTTGAGCCCAGAAAAGGCTGGTCTTCTCCCCTGAGAGACCGCCTCGGAGGGAAATGCAGCCTGGAAGAAGCGCACTTAGAGAAGGCGGACTGCAGTTTCGTGTTGAGGCTCCCCTGGAGGCTCGGAACCCTGCACTTCAATCCTCATTGCCATCGTGAGTCCCATTTTTCAGACGAGAAAGAGGAAAGACTATGGGGCTCTCCTGGTGGGCCAGTGGCTGAGACTGTGCTCCCGATGCGGGGGCCTGGGTTCCATCTCTGGCCAGGGAATTCGATCCCACATGCTGCAGTGAAGACAGATGACCCACCCAGTACAGCCAAATAAATAATTATTTAAAAAAGAGAGAGAGAGAGAAAGGCTAAATAACTCGCCCAAGATGACACAGCTAAGTCCAGATCGTACACAGGAAAAACCCAAGCAGTGGGGCTCTGGAGCCCACAACACCTGCTGCAGAACTACAGACCAGCAGGGAAGGAAACAGATTCTCGCTGGAGCCAGAACGATCTTGTTACTGAACTGAGCCACAGTGGGCAAGGGCCGGTCGTCAGGGGCACCATCATACCGAGGGGACAGACTCCCATCTGTCGAAGAAGGGCTCACACTGTTTCAAGGAGAAGTGAGGCACTTTGCTTCAAGGCAGTAACGATGATGTTACCCTCTGCCCCCTCCCCACCCCCAGCCCCAGCCCACGTCCACGCCGAAGACCTCGATTAAATCCGTTCCTGGAGCCCAGCGCACAGCCTAGGGGTGAAGAGGCGCTGAAGAGGCGCTGAAGACGTCATTCAGCATCCTCTTTGTCCCAATGTGATGTGACTCGTCGCGGAGAGGTTCCAGGCGCTTAAAGGAACAGCATCCTCAAACCGGCAGGTCTTGGGGGCTGTGTGCACTTTGCAGGGCTGCTCTCACCTCCTTCCCTCCCTTTGCACTGACTCCCAGGTCCTTGGGTTGATCATCTGGGGCTTGTACTCTTCTGTTGGACCCTGGTGTCTCCCTACCTTCTGGGCACACAAAGGGAGGCTCTGAGAGAAATGACGTTTAAGCGATGTCTGTTTCGCCCCCTTGAGTCTGCCCTCCACGTTCAAGGCAAAGAGATTATGTGTTGATCCAGTGGCTGAGAAAAAGAGGTGAGAGTGGAGAACGGTACAATACTTCTCTGTATTCCTCCTCCTTTTTTAAAAAATTATTTATTTGGCTGTTTGGATCCTAGGTGTGACTCATGGGACCTTTAGCTGTAGTATGTGGGACCTAGTTCCCCAGGCAGGGATCGAACTGGACCCCTGGCATTGGGAGTACAGAGTCTTAGCCACTGGACCACCAGGGAAATCCCTCTGTATCCCTTCTCATTTGTGGGGAGAATAAGGAAGATGTGTAGAGAAACATGTTTGTGGGCTGGGTGTAACTGTCACAACTCATCATGGCGGCTACAGAGTTTGTTTTCTCCAGGGTTTTCAGTTTGCTAATGTGGTCTTGGCACACACACACGTGTGTGTGTGTGTGTGTGTGTGTGTGTGTGTGTGTGAGTACGTATGTACATCCTTCCCCTGCCTCTGTGATGCCTTTGAGTCATAACAAAAGCTCATCCTAGCCTGATGTCAAGGCTAATTTACGCTCCCCAGCCTGACAGCCTGATGCCGTGGGGTGCTAGTGCCCTCTCGTCTCCCAGCCCTCTGTCCCTTCCACAAGCCAGTTGTTCTCCAGAAAGCAGTCATGGCTGAAGGCAAAGGACATGTTAGGTAACCTGGCAGTAAGAGTCAGTTTCAGGCAGCAGATTTCTGAGTGAGTAGCAAGTCAAACCTCAGCTGAGTGGCAACTAGGGAGTCTTCCAGCAAAATAAAATATTTCTCGTCCAAGGCCAGTGGGAGGTTACTCAGAGACAGAACTGTGGTAAGGAGGCTTATGGGTCTCGAAATGGAATCTATAATAAATTATATGAAAAGTAAAACATGCTTGGTCCTTGGAAGAAAAGCTTTTACAGACCTAGACAAGTATTAAAAACAGAGACATTAACAAAGGTCTGTCTAGTCAAAGCTATGGTTTTTCCAGTGGTCATGTACGGATATGAGAGTTGGACCATGAAGAAGCCTGAGTCCCAAAGAATGGGGGCTTTTGAACTATGGAGTTGGAGAAGACTTTTGAGAGTCCCTTGGACTGCAGGGAGATCCAACCAGTCCATCCTAAAGGAAATCCACCCTGAATATTCATTGGAAGGACTGATGCTGAAGCTCCAATATTTTAGCCACCTGATAAGTATAAGGCAGATTCACATAATAAAATGTGGCTTTCTTTTTTTTGTTGTTGGAAGGCACGCATGTCACACAGCTTGCAGGATCTTAGGGGCTGAACTTGAGCTTTCTACAGTGGAGGTGTGGAGACCTAACCACTGGACCACCAGGGAATTCCCCAAATGTGGATTCCTGGTTCTCGAAGAGCCTGACAGCACGGGGCCCTCCTCCCCGGCAGCGGCTAGCGCCACCCCTCGCAGGAGGCTGTCGGGTTCCCTGGTTTCCTGGGCCTCTGTCTTCTGAGGCCCCGTGTCACCTGTCATCTAGTCGCTACGCGTGGCTGTTACGTTATTTCCCTTGCTCTCTGTCTGCTGCTCTCCTGTGGGTCCTTACTGCCCGCTCCTGGGGCATCTGTGTGTCCCCCTGGGTTGGGGCCGTGTAGACACAGCTCCTTGGGGCAGAACCCCAGGAAGCCCCTCCCCACCACTGGGGTGAGATCCCGGTGTTGTGACTGGACCAACTCCACCCCCATCCAAAGGCAATAGAAACAGCCGGCCACTGATTCACGGCCCCGCATCTACCAGACCGGTCCAGGCAGGAGGACGAGGCTGGACAAGCACAGNCCTGATAAGTATAAGGCAGATTCACATAATAAAATGTGGCTTTCTTTTTTTTGTTGTTGGAAGGCACGCACGTCACACAGCTTGCAGGATCTTAGGGGCTGAACTCGAGCTCTCTACAGTGGAGGTGTGGAGACCTAACCACTGGACCACCAGGGAATTCTCCAAATGTGGATTCCTGGTTCTCGAAGAGCCTGACAGCACGGGGCCCTCCTCCCCGGCAGCGGCGAGCGCCACCCCTCGCAGGAGGCTGTCGGGTTCCCTGGCTTCCTGGGCCTCTGTCTTCTGAGGCCCCGTGTCACCTGTCATCTAGTCGCTACGCGTGGCTGTTATGTTATTTCCTTTGCTCTCTGTCCGCTGCTCTCCTGTGGGTCCTTACTGCCCGCTCCTGGGGCATCTGTGTGTCCCCCTGGGTCGGGGCGTGTAGACACAGCTCCTTGGGGCAGAACCCCAGGAAGCCCCTCCCCACCGCTGGGGTGAGATCCCGGTGTTGTGACTGGACCAACTCCACCCCCATCCAAAGGCAACAGAAACAGCTGGCCACTGATTCACGGCCCCGCATCTACCAGACCGGTCCAGGCAGGAGGACGAGGCTGGACAAGCACAGNAGGAAGCCCCTCCCCACCGCTGGGGTGAGATCCCGGTGTTGTGACTGGACCAACTCCACCCCCATCCAAAGGCAATAGAAACAGCTGGCCACTGATTCACGGCCCCGCATCTACCAGACCGGTCCAGGCAGGAGGACGAGGCTGGACAAGCACAGGCAGTGGGGTGATTAGAGGGCAGGCCGAGGTGGGGGCGGGAGGCGAGCGGGGAGACTGCAAACAGGTGTGTCCACAGCCTCCGTCCAGGAGCTCAGCACCCTGCAGCCCCCACAGGGCTCCTTCCAAGAAATGACAAGGGGGCTTCCTCCCGAGGAAGGTCCTCTGCCTGCCCGCTCTTCCCACCCACCCTTGTCTTCTAGAGTCTTCCCGTGCCTTCCCAGCTATTGGCTGGCAAAGTCCCTTAACAACACTGAAAAAGGTTTCCCGGGGGCTCAGTGGTAAAGAGTCCGCCTGCCAAGCAGGGGGTGCAGGTTCGATCCCTGGGTGGGGAAGATCCCCTGGAGAAGGGAATGGCAACCCACTCTAGTATTTTTGCCTGAACAATTCCACGGGCAGAGGAGCCTGGCAGGCTACAGTCCACGGGGCCGCAGAGTCGGACATGGCTGAGCGCGCGCGCACGCACGCACACACAGTAAGCGATGCCAAGGCTGCCAGCCGTACTTCAGTGTCACCTCTGGAGCTCTGAACTCAAGGAATGACCTTTTCCCCAGAAGAGACAGTGGAACAGAAGCAGTCCGGGACTGGGGAGTCAGAGATGTGGCTCCAGCTGGGGGCCCCACAGGAGTGTGGGCAGGTCCCTTCTCCCTGAGGAGTGCTGAATGCCTTTCGAACCGGGACACTCGGTGACTGGACTTAGACAGTCCCCAGGCATGGAGGATGTCGCTGAAGACCCTGGTCCTGTCACCTGGGGCAGGGGACTCGGGCCTCTGTCAGATGAAATGAGTTCGTGAATGTGAAGCCCTCAGCAGAGTGTCTGGTAAGTGTGAACACTCACTCTTACTTCCGAGCATTGTTACCACTCTCGAGTTGCTAAGTCATGTCCCACTCTCTGCGACCCCATGGACTGTAGCCCTCCAGGCTCCTCTGTCCCCGTGATTTTCCAGGCAAGAATACTGGAGTGGGTTGCCATTCCCTTCTCCAGGGGATCTTCCCGACCCAGGGATTAAACCTGTGTCTCCTCCGTTGCGGGCAGATTCTTTACCACCGTACCACCTGGGAAGCCCATTATGTGTGTGCTTGACTGCATTTGAGAGTCCCTTGGACAGTAAGGATATCAAACCAGTCAATCCTAAAGGAAATCAGTCCTGAATATTCACTGGAAGGACTGATGCTGAAGCTCCAATACTTTGGCTCCCTGATGTGAAGAACTGACTTATTATAAAAGACCCTGATGGTGGGAAAGATTGAAGGCAGGAGGAGAAGAGGGCAACAGAGGATGAGATGGTTGGGTGGCATCACCGACTCAACGGACATGAGTTTGAGCAAGCTCCGGGAGTTGGTGATGGACAGGGAGGCCTGGCGTGGTGCAGTCCACGGGGTCGCAAAGGGTTGGACACGACTGAGCAACTGGACTGGACGGAACTGGCTGCATTTGGGTGTCCTCCAGGGTTGCTCTGCTGTCGGGTCCTAGTAGGAAACGGGGAATGGGGAGCCCGGCCTTGCGAGGGTGTGTGGACCTGGGCTAGGCCAGAAGCCTGCCTAGGCTCCCCATGGACCAGGCACACGTCAGCCTGAGAAGACAGGCAGTCTGCCCCCACCCTCTGCTCCCCATCTGTTCCCCCGGCCCCTTGCCCTTAACCCAGCAATGGCCACAGAGGGAGCGAGGCCCTCAGAGTTCCGGTCACCAGCATCTGTGATTAATATTTTGCAGGTTAGTGGTGGGTGAGGGTTTTTCCTGACCTCGGGGAACGACTGTTGTTTGGCTCTCAGAGGTGGAAACAATTTAAGAAGGGGGAAGGTTGGGGAGAAACAGGAAAACAAGCATCCCATGGTTGCCAATTTCACTCAGGGGCTGGCTGGCAGTTTCCTAGAGAAATCTAAAACTGCTGGGGGAGGAGAGGAAGGGAGGCCTGAGGTCTGGGAGGTGCCTGCCTGGGCTTCTGCCAGCCTCTGCGAGA
>SJYA01002456.1:24993-38478 GCA_006410615.1 Neotragus moschatus | reverse complement strand
GCTTTTGAACTGTGGTGTTGGAGAAGACTCTTGAGAGTTCCTTGGACCGCAAGGAGATCCAACCAGTCCCAATCTCGCATTAATTGGGGCTGTCAGTTGGCCCCACGGACCCAATCAGACAGCAACACAATCAAGAGCTGACAAATGGGCCACTTTTGTGCCCCTTTGTCAAAAAAATTAAAAAGTTTCTTTGACCAGGAAACGTGGCCTCTGATTTGAACACCTCCCATCTGTCTGAACCTACTGTACACATTTGCCATTTAGGCTAGCTTGTTTTATTCTTCTTTGTAAGCAGAGGTCAGGGGCCATCTCATTAGCCCAAGAGGACCTAGAGCTCAGAAAAGGCCACCTTCTTCCTTTCCTGCCCTCTTTTCCTCTCCACGAGGCTCAGGCCTTGAGACCTCGCCCCTCTGTTCTGTTTCACGATGGGTGGACCATCTTCTAATTCATGCCCTGTCTCAACTTCCAGGGAGGAATGGAGCCTGGCCACGTAGCAGGAAGGAAGATAAAGCTCTGGCTAACGTGACTGTCCATTTCTCCCATCTCCTCCAGTCCTTTCCTTTGCTCCACTTGCTTTCCGCAGCCCCCTGTCCATCTCTGAGACCCTTCCCTGGGGAGCGCATCCCAAGCAGCATTTTCACCCCTGCCTCTGTAACTGCTTCTTCGGTTCTAAGCCTGGAGGATGGCTAAGGCCCCAGTCCCCTGGAGGCCAGTTTCCAGGTAGCTGGACCTCCCGACTGGTCCTTGGATGAGCACCTGAGTCATCCACGGCCTGCCTTGAAAACACCCACTATGGATTCAGCGAAGCAAGGGGCTGGGAAGCTGCATTTGCCACAAGCCTGACAGACTGATGTCACCACTGCCGGAGGGAAGCCTTGGGGAACCAAGTCCAGGACACAACCAGATGAGGTTGAAAGACCTCTCGGAGCTGACCCGGGGGAAGTCTACACCCTAACAGAAGTCTCCAGGAAACAGTCTGCCCCAAGGGACTGCATCTTACAAGACTATCATGGTGGCACTGTACCCATTACGGTGAGTAATTTACCTGGGGGCAGCTGCAGGAAGCCAGGCTGCAAGGAACCAGCCTATTTCAGCGAGTGATCGTCAAGCCTCATCATTCAGGAACCACCCTGAGCCCAAGGCCAGGCTTTCAACCTCAAGACGTGCTTTCTGGTCTGCCTTGAAGAAGCAGGCTATTGTCCGTCTCTGGAGCGGGGCTAGCTCTGCCAGGTCTCAGTGGCAGGCAGGCGGGGTCTTTTCCACGCGGACACAGACTCTCTGGTGCTGGCGTGCAGGCTCACTGGTGGTGGCCAGGGAGCCCCGGAGCGAGTGGGCTTGGTAGTTGAGGCACATGGACTTAGCTGTTCCACGGCAGGGGGGATCTCAGCTCCCAGACCTGGGTCCCCTGCATTGCAAGGTGGATTCTGAACCACTGGACAACTAGGGAAGTCCCCAGGGATGAGATTTTCAGTCCTGCTCTTCAGCTGCTGAGGAGAGTTTGGTGCCCACCAGCGCTCTATCTGCAGTGACTTCTGAACGACTGTGGGGATTCACAGAAGTCCTCCGCCAGGCCTCCCCAGGTCCCCCGTGGCTCTGAGTTATCCATGAAAGCTTCTTTTCCAGGCAGATCCCACACAGTTGCCATGTGTTACATCTCCGTGGATCAGGCTCATCCAGGAAGAGCGGGGAGATGCAGACAGGGGAGACGCGATTACAGACAGCAAGGCTGGGGCATGTGTGTGCAAGTACCAGGTGGCAGAGTACAGTCACGCACACCTCCCACCCCAGGAAGTCCACTTGGTGCCCATCCCGGACAGACGCTTGGACCCTGGGGGCACCCACAGACACCGCCTCCATTCTTTCTTCCTCCAGCCAACATCAGTGCACCTGACATTTCCCAGATGCAAACCATCCTGGGATCGTGCAGGGCAGGCATTAGGCAAAACCTAGGGACAGGCTGTTGATTTCAAAGAAGACATCATCCACCCCATCCTATAGACCTCCCTGGTGGCTTAGCGGTAAAGAATCCACCTGCAATGCAGGAGTCACAGAAGACATGGATTAAAGCCCTGGGTCGGGAAGATCCCCTGGAGGAAGAAATTGCAACTCACTCCAGTATTCTTGCCTGGAGAATCCCAGGGACAGAGGAGCCTGGTGGGCTACAGTCCATGGGGTTCCAGACTTGGATACAACCGAGTGACTAACACAGACACACACATTCCATCCTACAGGTGCCAAGCTTGTGGGGGTCCAGGGTCGTGAAGTCACCTCGAACAATCTAACTAACAGGGTTTTTCCTGCAGCTGAGGGTCCACCCTTAAGCATGGATATTTTCCTTCATTTTGATAAAAGCTACTCTCACGAAACAACTCATCTTCCTACACCCTTCATTTAAATGAATTTCATGTCTGCACCGCTGAGTCAGAATCGGCTCGGAAACACTCATTACCACGTGAGGACGTGAGACGCTATGGCCTCAGGCATCTGAACACGGGCGGGGATGCCAGGTCCTCGTTAGAGCACGGTTGGGAAAGATGACCGGGTCAAGAGAGTGGACCCGGAGAACTACAGGGCACATCAAAGGGAACAGCAGCTTCTAGAAGGCAGCAGACCGGCCTGCGAAGGGACGGGAGAGGGAACAGTCAGAGACGGGAGGCGCCTGGGTCAGCTTGAGGTCCCAGGGGTCAACAGACATTTGTTGTGTGCGTGTACTCAGTCAAGTCCGACCCTTTGCGACCCCGAGGACTGTAGCTCGCCAGGCTCCTCTGTCCATAGACTTCTCCAGGTGAGAACACCGGAGTGGGCTGCCATTTCCTTCTCCAAGGGATCCTCCCCACCCAGGGACTGAACCCACGTCTCCTGCACTGGCAGGTGGGTTCTCTGCCACTGAGCCACCTCTGAACTGGCTGACAGTTATATACACTATAACAATGTATTAGCTTGACTAGAAACGCTCTTCTATGCTCAGAAACAAGCTTCCTCGGACTGGTCAAAGCTCGTCCTTCACATCACTGAATATTCATTTTCTCTAACTTGCCACATCACCCGGGGGTCACGAAGGGGCAAAGGACCAGAAACCTACAAGAAGTCTGGAAACAGCCTCAAAGGGGCCTGAGCACATGCTGAGGTCTCGCGGTACAACCTTCAGTTCAGTTCAGTTCAGTTGCTCAGTCGTGTCCGACTCTTTGCCACCCCATGGACTGCAGCACACCAGGCCTCCCTGCCCATCACCAACTCCTGGAGTTTACTCAAACTCATGTCCACTGAGTCAGGTTTTAGGAACTTGCTGGACAGGAACGCAGGCACAAGGGCCTGGGCACGCAGCTGGAATCTGATGGACACGTACCCTGCCCTGCCTACACACGCGTGGGAGTTGCAGTTCAGGCTCTGAGTGCACCCAAGGAGCCAGTGGGAAGTCCTGCCCTCGGTTAATACTGTAACTACAGACACCCGCGATGCCGGCTCTCCCAGACAATTGGCCTACAGCCTGTGCTGGCACGGTCTTTACATTTATCTTCCTGTCTCACTGTAAATAACCCAATTTCAAAGGCAAATGCTCTATCCACCCTCCCACATATATGTCTTATTTTATACATCTTGCCTTTCCATCAGGATGGAGAAGGAGTCCTAGATACCAAAATAAACTCCCCTCCTCAGGCCTAAAAATGCTCAACCTGTTAGAACAAAAGATTGCAGGATTAATTCTGGGGTGCTTTTTGAGATGAGAACACACCCAGGATATTCCTCGATGACCGGGGAGTATTCACAGAGACTTCTTGAACCGTCTTAAACACTCGTTCCTCTACTTCTGTTTGGGTAGGAGGTGAGATCTATAAATGATGGGTGGAGAGATTAAGGGCTGGGGATGCTGGAAGCAGTGCTATGTGAGACGGAATGAACCAGGGTCCTCCAGGGTGCCTCAAGCAAAGCCGAATCCTGTACCTTTAAGATACAGGGCAGGGGACCTGGTATTAGCTTATTGGGCCAGGCACGCTTCAAGAGGCTCTGAAACATCCACCATTAGTCACTTTTGAAACACCAAGCTTTCAAGGCCACTCTCCTTTTAAAGCTGAAATAGTGGGGTTCTACGGCTGCTGCCCCGTTCCTCGGAGTCCCTCCTTCTAACAATTCAGACTGTCGTGCTCCCAGCCAATGTCTATTGACCCTTGGGGGGTAAAGATAATTTTTTTTTCTATTTTAAGACCATACTTCATACAAAATAACCGGTTCATATGGAAATAAGTCTATAGATCTCCAAAGATCAAAAAGCTTTTCAAAAAGCTCTTTTAAAAAATTCTCCGACACATAAACTAGAACTAATTACTGATGTAAGCGGGGGCCTCCCTGGTGGCTCAGACGGTAAAGAATCTGCCTGCAATGCAGGAGACCTGGGTTTGATCCCTGGGTGGGGAAGATGCCCTGGCAGAGGGCACGGCAACCCACTCTAGTATTCTCACCTGGACAATCCCCATGGACAGAGGAGCCTGGCAGGCTACGGTCCACGGGGTCATAAAGAGTCGGACACGACTGAGCAACTCAGCGCAGCACACACGGATATAAGTGTGATTCTCAGTGAAACAAGGAATCAGCAGACCAGACAAAATACACACAATATAAAAATAAACAGCGCTCCCCTTCCCGGGACTGGCTAGGAAAGCTGATGGGCTTCTGCAGCAGGAGGGCCGGGCACCAACCCCAGCTGGGGAGGGGTCAGCGTTCACTGACTCACTCCTGTTTTTTTTTTCTTTTCGTTCATTTATTTTTAATTGAAGGATCATTATAATATTGTGTTGGTTTCTGCCAGAGATAACATGGGTCAGTCATAGGTATACATATGTCCCGTCCCTCGTGAGCCTCCCTCCCACCTCCCATCCCATCCCACCCCTCTACGTTGTCACGGAGCCCCGACTGGGTTCCCTGAGTTACAGAGCAAATTCCCACCGGCTGTCTATTGCCCATGTTTCCAAGCTGCCCTCTCACTAGTCCCACGTTCTCCCTACCGGCTGCCACCCGCTGTATCTGTAAGTCTGTTCTCTCTGTGTGTGCGTCTCCACTGAAAGCGACAGTCGCTCAGTCACGCCTGACTCTTTGCGACCTCAGGGACTGTAGCCGGCCAGGATCCTCTGTCCATGNATGTTTCCAAGCTGCCCTCTCACTAGTCCCACGTTCTCCCTACCGGCCGCCACCCGCTGTATCTGTAAGTCTGTTCTCTCTGTGTGTGCGTCTCCACTGAAAGCGACAGTCGCTCAGTCACGCCTGACTCTTTGCGACCTCAGGGACTGTAGCCGGCCAGGATCCTCTGTCCATGGAATTCTCCAGGCAAGAATATTGCAGTGGGTTGCCACTCCCTTCTCAAGGGGCTCTTCCCAACCCAGGGATTGAGCCTGGGTCCCCTGCACTGCAGGCAGGTTCTTTACCGTCTGAGCCGCCAGGGAAGGGTCTCCATTGCTTCCCTGCAAATAGGACTGCCGGTACCACCTGAAAATAGGATCGCCTGTACCACCTTTCTAGAGTCTATGGTGGTGGCGGTTTAGTCGCTAAGTCATGTCCGCCTCTTGCAATCCCATGGACGACAGTCTGCCAGGTTCCTCTGTCCATGGGATTCTCCAGGCAAGAATACTGGAGTGGGTTACCATTTCCTTCTAGATTCTATATATACGTATTAACATATGATATCGGTTTTGCGGACTGACTTCACTCTGCAACTCTGAACACACCTACCCTTGGTAATTTTTAAGGGAACAAAAGTCAAGTGGGACCCAGAGAATCCATCTCTGGTTGGTTCAACTCAGCTTCGCAGCCATATTTCTGCCACATTCTAAGCCACCGTGCCCTCCTGGTCCCGGCCCGTTCTGCTCCCCCGCTGGGAGGCACTGTCCACCCTGGCTGATTCTTCTCCCTCTCTGGACCCGTTCCCTGGGCCAGCCTGGTTGTCACGTGCCCCTGTGGCACCACGTCCCTCTGCTGAAGGCGGATCCATCAGGGCTGAAGATTCACATTTATTTGTGTGATTCTTCAGTTAATGTCCTCTTCCCCCGTGGGCCACAGGAGGGCAAGAACAGCATGTTTTATTAACCATTGTATCCCCAACACCGGGCAGTTCGAGCAGCCTTTAATTTATTAACCACTGTTTTCCCAGCACTTAGTCGGTCACATAGCCTTTAATTGCATCCTCTGGGCCTGGGGAGACAGGTCCTTTCCCCAACTGATTAACCCAAATTGGCACCCGAGGCGACTTCCTCCTCACTTCCTGGATCCTCCCATCAGCCTGGTCTTCGTCTGGCTCCTCTGCCAGCATGCATCGGTGTCAGCCTCTCCGATCGCTCTCCTGCCCTCACTTCTGGCTGAATTCACTTCCCCCCCCGTTTCTGTGCGTTAACAGTTTTCTCGAATGGTCTCGCTCATCGGAGAACAACCCCGCATTCGCATCTGGAGAATTTCTGAAGATTAGCTCGTGTTTACCCTTTCTCTTTCACGCAGAAGAAAAAAAGCAACGTTAAGGACGTTGACCGACTTCACACAACCCAGGTAGCCGTTTCTGCTTTCCTTTCCTTAATTTTTCAGCGGTTTTTGCTGTGTGACTGTCTCAAAACCAGATTTTCATTAGGCATGCTCAATAAGTTGGCCCCAGAAAAGAAAATATAAGAACAATACACACGTTTTTGCAGTGGAGGGGTAAATTAGGAGTTTGGGATTAACAGACATGCTACTTTATTTAAATAGATAACCAATAAGGACCTACCGTAAATAGCACAGGGACCTATACTCAACATCTTGTAATAACCTATAACNTTTTCACAAGCAAAATCATTCTTGTCTCTGAAAACTGCAGAAAACTTTTCTCAACATCAAATTAAGAAACTCGGAGGCTTCCGTTACCCCTGACCCCAGGAGTGTGGTGCGGCTTCTGCTTACTCCTGGCGGAAAAGCAAGACAAGGGCGCTTATCTCACAGCCCGGGCACTTCATGTCAAGACCAGAATCTCACTGCAGAAATGCAATCAGATCTTTGATTTCATTTTCAGATGAACAGGCTTAAGTGGAATACATGAAAGCAGCAACAACAACAAAATCAACCATACGCGGCAGTTTGCTGAGACCAAGCAGCTTGAAGAGGAAGAAAGAGGTGCAAGGCGGGTAGGCCCGCTCCTCCCCAGCTGGCCTCAGGGGGCTTTCTCCCAGGGACAGTGGNTGCAGAAATGCAATCAGATCTTTGATTTCATTTTCAGATGAACAGGCTTAAGTGGAATACATGAAAGCAGCAACAACAACAAAATCAACCATACGCGGCAGTTTGCTGAGACCAAGCAGCTTGAAGAGGAAGAAAGAGGTGCAAGGCGGGTAGGCCCGCTCCTCCCCAGCTGGCCTCAGGGGGCTTTCTCCCAGGGACAGTGGAGGCTCAGAGCCCCTGGGGAGAAGGGGCCTGTGATCCATCCTTTCAAGTGCCCGGGTCATCAGCCCTCCGATGGTCGATGGTCGGAGCCACAACGCATAACACTGGCCCCTGGAGGGTGCAACTGTCTCAGGGGATTGCGACTCCTCCAAGGCAACATTTGCCCAAGCGGAAGCTCAACATTCACTTTGTGGTGTCTATACATGTGTGCACGCACGTGTGTGTGTGTGTGTGTGTGCAAGTATGCAATTACCCCTGGGACCCGCCTATCTTTTTTTAATTAATTAGTTCGGTTTTGTCTGCGCTGGGTCTTCGTTCCTGCTCAGGCTCCTCTCTAGTCTCGAAGCAGAGCTCCTCTCGCGGCAGAGCACAGGCTTTAGGCACATGGGCTCAGCAGCTGTGGTGCAGCACAGACTGAGCCGCTCTAAGGCATGAGGGATCTTCCCAGACCACGGGTTGAACCCAAGTCCCTGCACTGGCAGGCAGATTCTTACCCACTGCCCCACCGGGGGGGGGGGGGTCCAGCACCATCTTTCTTGCCTCCGATATGAGACTGTCTGTGTGTGTGTCCACAGGTGTGTGCTTCTCGGCACACCTCTTTTTTTTTTTTTTAATGTTGACAATACCTGATAACTCAGGCTACAGAGGCTTGTCATGGAAATGAATAAAATGCGTGGGATTTTAAGGCACAAGCAACCAGACCTGAGTGCAGGGCAAAGAGGAAGCTATGCAGTGATGGGGGGGCACTCAGCTGTCTCCGGGGCCAGTCAGTGGACACCCCGGACGCCCAGATTCTCCTCTGAACACACAGCCCCGATAGAGACAAAATAAAACAAATAACTCTTCCCTTTGGGATTTTCATAACTTCAGGAAGGACAGACGGTTGGACGCGGATCACGCTCTCGAATCAAAGGAACAGAAGTGCACCATCCCAAACAAGCACGGGGTGGGGGGGGACGCTCATTCCTGTCTCCGTCACAGAAGGCCCCGACTCTGGGTCTCCCGCAAGGCGCACAGACAGCGGCGGAGCCGGGGGCCTCGTGAGCAAATTCCAGCACCAAACACGCGTGTAACAGGAACGTCGAGAGGTGTAAAGTCTGATGAACCAAGAAGAGGATACGCGTCTTGCCTCGGGGTCCTCGCTGAAGTGTGAACGCGGCTGTGGCTGCCTCTCCCTGGTGGGAAATGGGAGGGTATGAACGCCTGATGCGCCCGGAAAGGTAAATAAGCCGGCATTTGATAACAGCCGCTAATGAGCCTGCAACGAGGAACATTAGTCCAGATGAATCATTGCCGAGAGGAAGGGTGCGTCCCCAGCCATGAATGTTCTCGCCTCTCCTGGGAAGGCTGGTTAAATCTTCGCACTCTGTCCAGTAAGATGCCAGCGCTGCGGATGAAGGGTGACCCCTTAACAGAGGCAACAGCTGAGCCCGGTGTGGGATTAGGGGTCAACCCGTGAGATTTCCTGGGAGAGGAGAGGTCCGGGCACTTTTCAAGCAGGATCTGGCAAAGGGGAAGGACGTTTTGCGGAAGAAACAGCCAGTGTCGGGTTTAGGAATGGAAAACCTCACCAGTGACATGGGGGGTAATACTGAAAACTTAGTCTCAACAAATCCTCCTTCCTTCAAAAACACCCCAGAGGTAGAGATGATCACCTTCAACAAACGAGGAACTTAAAGAACAGAGAGTTAGAGCAACCAAGTCACAGTCCTGAATTCCAAGTCCTGAGTCCATCTGGGATTCAGGAGTCAAGCTGGGTCCATTGCCTCCAGAAGCCACCTCTTAACCAGGGCCCTGCAGTTGACTGGGAGTCGGGGGTGGCGTGGTGACCTACCCCTTTGCTCGCAAGAGTGTGTGTTAGTTGCTCAGTCATGTCCGATTCTTCGCGACCCCGTGGACCACAGCCCGCCCCCAGGCTCCTCTGTCCCTGGGATTCTCCAGCCAAGAATACTGGAGTGGGTTGACGTTCCCTTCTCCAGGGGATCTTCCCGACCCGGGGATCAAACCTGGGTTTCCTGCATTACAGGCAGATTCTTTACCATCTGAGCCACCATGGAAGCCCCAAAGCATAGCAAAGTCAATCACCGCAGTGACATTTAGGAACTTGAAATCCAAGACACTTAAGTTCAGAGAGACCCAGTGAGCTTGCATCACCAGAGGCAGAAAAGGCTCCGTGGAAACCTCATATCTATAATCACTCCCGCTCATCAACAAACCTGAAACCGTGAAGACACTATTTCTTAAGCCGTTAGATCTACTGCTTGAAGTATAAAGCCGCTGTCCGTAGGATATATTTATTAACATCAAGCCAGGGACACTGGGTTACAATCCTTTAAGGAAGGTGGAAAGACTTCAAAGTTGCCCATCATCAAAACCCATTGTTTTAAAAATTTAAACTTGAGCATCTACGCATCCACACCAAGAAGGGGCCCAAGGCCGGAGCTCATCCTGCCACCCCGCTCTTCATCCTTCCGGGGGAAAGGCACCCCATTGCTAAATGTGAGAATGAGGACAGCAGGGAACAGACAGACCAGACCAAGGCTCCCTTTTCCAGCTGAATCACGAGGTGACTTTATTGCACACATTTTGTCCCCTGCTTTCTTCTCCCCCAAACAAAGGGTGTGATGCTTGTACCGACACACCATACTGAACAGCAAAAAAGAGCTGGGTCTGCTGGGCACAAGCTGGGGAAGTTGGGGGGAGAGGAGATAAGCCCCCTCCCCTCGGAGTGTGACTTCCTCCCCCGTAATAGGGCCTGATGTCCTCAGATCACAGGCTCTGAATCACTTTCCATCAGCGATGCTTTAGAAAGTAAGGTGGGACTTTTTATCGTCTTTCCAGTAAAAAAAAAAAAAAAAAAATACAAGGACGATTTTGGAACAATGAGTCCTTATGGATTCAAGGACCTCAGACAGACTTCATCTTGCTAGGTAACCTTCATTTCGTCCCCCGTGGGCCCAGACTCAGCAGGGACAGGATGTTTGCCACCCCTGTGATGATGTAACCAACCAAATCCATCAGTAATAGGCCTACCTAGAGATGGATGTTCAGGCCGCCAGAGAATAAAAGGAACACTAATTAATAGATCAACAGCCACAAGAGCTTTAGATATGTCCCTAAGATATCACTGGAGATGACCTGGTTGAATTAGCACAAGTAGGCGAATTCTCGTCCGCTAAACACAGGAAGCTTCAGGTCCCTGGAAAAGACTCCCTCTCCCCAAATCCTTGCTGTGCTATGCCTCTGCTCGGTCACGTCCGACTCCGCAACCCTGTGGCCTGCAGCCCGCCAGGCTCCTCTGTCCACGGGATTTTCCAGGCAGTAACACTGGACTGCTGCAGTAACACTGGACTTCTCCAGTAACACTGGACTTCCTCCTCCAGAGAAGCTTCCCCACCCAGGGACTGAACCTCGTCTCCTGGGTCTTCCGCATTGGCAGGTGGCTTCTTTACCGCTGAGCCACCGGAGAAGCCCTCGTGGCTTATCCATTTTAAATACAGCAGTGGGTATGTGGCTTACACATCTTAGTATACAGTTTCATACTCCACTTGTTTCATTTAAAACCTCAGAAATATTTTCTAAATTCCTTAGCCTCTGGGACTCTAGTTTTTAATGGCTGCAGGGTATTTTTGTTTAGTCTCAAGTCTATCCTTTTCTTTTTTATTTAAGTTTTGAGTCATTTCCCGGATGTTAAAAGGCGCAGTGCTTCTCTCTCGCCACATGGGGGCGTACTCCCTCAGCTCCCTTCCATCCACTCCAGGAAAGTTTGTTTTCCAGCTTCAGGATTCATACACACCACTGGACCATGTTAAAGGGCTGGCCTACCCCAGGAAGCAGAGCAAGGGAGGAAAAGCTCCTATTGCCGGGGCTTCCCTAGCGGTCCAGTGGTTAACACTCCGGCTCCCAAAGCAAGGGGTCCAGGTTCAATCCCTGGTCAGGGAACTGGATCCCACACGCTGCAACTAAGACCTGGTTCAGCCAAAAAAAATTAATTAATTAAATAAAAGATATTAAAAAACAACAACAACTCCTACTGCAAATGGTGGGAGGTGGGGAATCTCTGTGCAAAAGACCCTTAAACATTCCAGTGCTTACTTGCTTGCTCATAAGTTACTCCTGGCCAACAGCTGGTTTCCTGAAATGGAGGTGCGATGTCTCTCACATGCCTTCCACAAATGCAAGTGCAAGAGAGATGCATTTGAAAATAAACCAGAGAAGATTCCTTTCACTGACCCAGGGCTCCCCCTCCATCCTTCAGTAAGTACCACCTCTTCAGGCTAATTTCTGCCTCCATTTCCAAAGAAAGGAGAGACGGCCTTGGAGATGGAGCGATAAACCAAACAGACTCATTCCTGGCTTTTGATCGTGGCGGGGAGGAGGAAAAGTCCTGGTGGTTTCAGGGAGAAAAAAAGGATTTTCAAATGCAGAGGAAGATTTTGACCCCTCAACATCTCGCCTTCAGTGCCGCCTTTGGAGCCTGTCGGGCACCTGAAAGGTGACTCAGCTGTGAGGGACGGGGAAGGTGGGTGTGCTGCGGATGGGTGACATAACGCAGTCTATTGCTGATCAAGAGACAAGAGGAAACGGAAGGAAAAAAGATGCTCATGCCTTTCCTGGAGGAAATTCCTTACACGCTCATTCACCCAGGACTGTCTTTAGATCGCCCAGAACCCCACGGAAATAGCGTCACATTGGCTGCAAATGTAAAGTCCTCACGTAAAACCAGGCAGGACGTTCATTTAAATGTCATCAATTTAATACGTTTAATGGTTTTAACTGGTCAAGGCAGGGCTGGTTAGCCATTCAATCTATCCTGCCATTGGGCAAGGACCCCCCCAGTACAAACTCTCCTCCCAATAACCTCATTTCTAAAGATACAAATGTAGTCTTAAGCAACCTTGGAAAATCTACAAGAATACAGAAGAAAACTGAAATCACATCAGCTGAAAAAAAATTTTTTTTGAGTTTGCTGTATTTCCTTCCACACTTTTCCAAGTGGTTTGACGTAACTGGGAGGATCACATTATACAACCGCAGACTATTTTTATTCCCACTGAACACAGCACAAACATTTCCCCCATATGATTAAAAACCCTTAGAAGTATTTCAAGCGTACAAATTACTGTTCACCTTCTCAAACCACTGGGCATTTAGGCTATTCCTAAATTTTTCTTTTCCCTAAAAATATCACTGCAGAATCTTTAACCTGTATAAACAATAAGCAATTTGAACCAAATTCCCAGAAGCTGAACTGCTGATCCCAGGGCCTGACGGGTTGGTCTAACTGATTTCCGGAAAGGCCACTCCATTTAGAGTCCTCTGAGCAGGGTCTGCAAGTGTTCATCACGCCGTTTATTTCAGTCAGCCTGAGTATTTTTCACTTAAAAATTAATGTATCCATTTATGGGGGAAATGACATTTCCCCTCTGACTACAAATAAAAGCGGACATTTCTTTTAGCTCCAGGCATATTACTTTCCTCCTTTGTGCAAGGTCCTCTGTTCAGAGGAGGTCTGTTTAAGGAAGGTGAATAGGATTAGACAATTCCTTAGAGACATGAGTAATTTTCCTGTGATCCACTTATGCGTGTCAGTGAATAATGGGATGGAGCTGGAAGCAGCGGGTATTATTATAAATCAGACACATGGATCCAGTTGGTCACGTTGAAATTTCAGCCGCCACTTACTAAATTCCTTTTTGACATTCCTCAGGACAGAAAAGTGCCCTTAAAAAAAAGTACTGGACAAAACCATAGTCCAACAAAATACACGCACCTCTATGCTCATAGCGACACGAGTTACAGTAGCCAGGACGTGGAAACCACCGAAACGCCCATCAGTGGAGGAATGGATAGAGGACGCGGCGCATATATGCGGTGGGATATTATGCAGTCGTTAAAAAGAACGGAATAAAGCCATCTGCAGCAACACAGACGGACCTAGAGATTACCATCCCGAGTGAAGTCAGAGAAAGGTGAGTAGCACATGGTATCACGAATGCGTGGGATCTAAACCAGGCCACAAACGAACGCTCTTATGAAACAGAACCAGACTCCCAGACATAAGAGAGCAGCCTAGTGGTTGTCAGGGTGGTA
>SJYA01002456.1:0-24892 GCA_006410615.1 Neotragus moschatus | reverse complement strand
CCACCGAAAAAAAAAGAAAGATCAAAAAAAACGAAAAACATAGACAGGAAAGAAGGGGGGGGGGGGGGGGGGGGGTGGGGGGGGGGGGGGGGGGGGGGGGGTGTGTATTAGGGACTTGGGATTAGCAAGTGGAGACTATTATACAGAGAATGGACAAACAACACAATCCTACTGCGTAGCACAAGGAAGTGTATTCAGTAACCTGCGATAAAATGAAATGGAAAAATACGCAAGAGGATGTATATATATACCTACGTATGCGTGTGTATGTTTATCTGAACCACGTCACTGTTCAGCAGAAATTAAACACAACACTGTAAATCAACGAGGCCTCAGCAGCAAACAGTCTAAAGAGGCCGCGAGCAACGTTCTAGCACAGCTTTGGGTGCTGCTGCTGCTAAGTGGCTTCAGTCGTATCCGACTCTGCACGGCCCCATAGACGGCAGCCCACCAGGCTCCTCCGTCCCTGGGATTCTCCAGGCAAGAATACTGGAGTGGGTTGCCATTTCCTTCTCCAAGATTTGGGTGCAATGTGAACATTTTTTATCAGGTTGCCACAAACCTTCAATTTATTAAAAAAAAAAAAAAAAAGGCAGTATCTGCAAAGTTCAATAAACAAAGTGCAATAAAGCAAGGTCTTCCTGTACAGCAAGAATATCTAGTGTGGACAGGACCCTTGCAAGAGCTTCTGGATTTAGCAAATAAAAAGGGTGCTGCTCAGCTGCAAATGAATTACAGATAAAACAAAATCTTTCAGTATAAGTATATCCCGAATGCTGCATGGGGTATACTTATGCTAAAAAGTTCTCATTGTTGATCTGAAAGTTGATTTTGACTGGGTATCCTGTATTTTAACCTACAGTCCTATCTGTGCCTGATTTTGGGCCTGAGTTCCAGGTCAGGGAGAAATTGGGCCAACTGTGACTGCACTCTCCCTCTGAAAGCAGCCACATGTTTGTCTCAGCGAGAAATCTTTCAAGGATGTGCTAGGTGGATCGTGTGTAAGTCAGGATAGGAAAAGATTCCATGAGAGACCAAGGAAGCTTCATGGAAGGATCACTGAAGTATTTATTATGCTTAGTTATTAACCTTTAGGCAGAGACACATCTGGAGTTTTAAGAAACATGGAGAAAACCTTAAGTGGGGTTTCCCTGGTGGCTCAGATGGTAAACAATCCATCTGCAGTGTGGGACACTCGGTTCGATCCCTGGGTCAGGAAGATCCCCTGAAGAAAGGACTGGCACCCCACTCCAGTGTTCTTGTCTGGAGAATTTCACGGACAGAAGGAGCCTGGAAAGCTATAGCCCATAGAGTTGCAAAGAGTCAGACACAAGCGATAAAAACCTTATTTACAACCTTAGTAACCATAACAGATATATTTCCACTTATCATTCTAATAATCCACAGTCCACAGGAGCATCAGAGGCTCTGTGCCGTGTAGGAAGGCTGACTAGGTCCCCTTGTCTTTTAAGTCTGCACATTTTCCCAGGCACTGGAAGTCATCCGTGCCTTAGCTTTGATGCTTATGAATAAGCAATTGCTTTGCTACAACGGGGAAACAAATAGGTCTGCATAATTGGTGAAAAATTAAATGTACATCAGAAGAAGAAATGGGTTCTCTATTAGCTAAAGATTTCTCATCCTATTAAGCAAACCACCCACTAAAACACTGCTTGTTCCAAATAGCTAAGTATGATAATAACTTCTACTCTGCGTCAGTGGAGCTTGGATCTCCAATAAGATTAAAATGTCCACCTACCAGGTCAGCTCCTCTATTTTATAAAGTGACAGATGACTGTTTCAGCAACATGAGCTCATCTCTGGTGAATTAATTGTTTGCTAAAAAATAAACCCCAAGTGGGCTCTAGGGCCATTGCTTCTTCTCTGTAGTTGACCCAACACACTGTGTTCAGTGCAAACTCCCTGGTGGGGAAAGGACTATCATGGCTTTTGGGGGATCCATCAGCAAGGAGATATTTGATTCCAAAGAGCTGCAGGCCCCTCTTTGGAGAAGGGCTTCCCTAGTGGCTTGGATGGTAAAGAATCTGCCTACAATGTGGCAGACCCGGGTTGGCTCCCTGGGTCAGGAAGAGGCCCCTGGAGAAGGGAATGGCTACCCACTCCAGTATTCTTGCCTGGAAAATTCCAAGGACAGAGGAGCCTGGCGGTCTACAGTCCATGGGATCACAAAGAGTCGGATACAGCTAGCAACTAACACCACATTAGAGAAAGGGCATTTTGGAGAACTTTGGGCATCTTGGAGAAGAAGGTTTAGGAGAGCTCTGCAAAGGACCCTCAGCCTCTCTGGGAAAGATGGTGGCTCCTTCCTGGTCTTACATGGTTATAAATACCAGGTCTAGGAGGAGGCATGCAAACACACAGCATCTATTTCAGGGCTTGTGTTCAACTGCTAGTGTGAGCTTCACAGTCACTCGGCTCCCGTTCACCTTTGACAGAAGGCTGCTCTGCCATCTCTTCTAACTCTGAGAATAAAGACTCCTAGCCAAGATCACCGTATCTCCAAGTGCGGAATGAACACCATCCATAGCTGTGCATGGGGGCAGCTCTTAAAAGATGACTCCAGGAGCCCCTCCTGGTAGCTACTGAATTAGAGCCTCTGGGAGAAGGGCCCAGGAGTCTGCGTTGCACAAGCCACACGGCCTCTCCAGGTTCACCCCAGCGTATCTGATACAGATGACGTTCCAAACATGAATGTTTTAGGGACTTCGCTGGTGGTCCCGTGGTTAAGACTTTGCCTTCTGATGCAGGGGGTGCAGTTTTGATCCCGGGTTGGGATCCCATGTGCCTCTTGGCCAAAAAAAAAACCCCATAAAACAGAAGCAGTGTTGTAGAAAATTCAATAAGGACTTTAAAAATGGTCCACATCAAAAATAAAATGTAAGAAAAAAAAGGATAACAAGGAATTATATGGGGGGTTCGGACCAGGGTTTGAGCAGCCTTTCAACAGAGGAGCTTACTAACCAGGAGGAAATTCCTGGAGACGATGGACATACTGGAAGCAAATGGCACTGGATCAGTGGACGAAGTCCCTTTCCTGGGAGAGAGGATGTAGGTCATCACAAAGGATATCCTCGCACAGAGAGCCTGCATGGGGCAGAAGCCCCTGCACTCTGCGGGGTAGAGAAGGGCCCCTGTGCCGGTGTGACCTGTGCGGCTGGAAGGGTGAAGCCGTGTCAAGGCCCTGTTGGACATCCGTGGGTTAGTCGGGCTCATTTCCAATCAGCATGGGCTTAGCAATTAGCATTACATTGAGAGGCACATAATTTGCACACTATGGAAATGCAGCTAAATGTCTGTCTCTAAAGGTCTTGTTTTCCTAATCATGTAAATATTTCCCCAGCAGAATTTCCATGCTATTAATCTGCTCAAGAAACATTTCAGACAGAGAGCAGGGGTAAACTCCAACACAGCTACCCACGCAACATGTTAGGGAAAAGAAAACAAGTCTCCCAAGATCAGGGTTCCAACTAGTAAAGAAAACCCACTCTCCCACCCCGGGTGTTTGCAGGGCACGTTGTGTGACGGCGAAGTTCTGCAAAGTTTGACTTGCGGGGGGAGGGTGGGCCGTGGAAAGAAAAGCCTGCTGGCACGGCTGGGGAGGCGCAAGGGGGACGCTCCTGGCGTGAGTCTGCGAGCTCCATCATCGCCTGCCCACTCTCCAGATCAGCAAAAGTGACCTGGACGCACGAGCCGCCTGTTTCCCGGCCGGGATGATCCGGGAAGAAAGCTACCAGGGCTGTGGGTCCTCTGGACTCTCCTTTTCCGCATATGCGCCTGTGATGTCCGTGCGCGGGGGTGGGGTGGGGGGTGTGCCCATGTGAGAGAGAAAGAGGGACAGCAGTGTGCTCACCCCGGATCAGCATCGTCTTTTTGCTCCGAGGCGCTCTAACGGTCTCTCTCAGTCCTTCGGGCAGTGAGTGGTCCCCATCCTTTCTCGCACCAGGGACCACTTTCATGGAAGGCGACTTTTCCACTGACCCTGGGGTGGGGGTCGGGGGGGACGGTTTCAGGAAGATTCGAATGCGTCACATTTATTGCGCTCTTCATTCCTATCATTGTTACAGCAGCTCCCCCTGAGCTCACCGGGCAGTAGACCCCGGAGGGCAGGGACCCCTGTCTTAGGGAACTGTCAACCAAAGAAAAGAACGCAGGTGGGTGCGGGCAGCTGGGGATGGGGCAGGCACAGGCTGGGTCGCTGGCCGAAGGCGCCCAGGCCTCCAGGAGCCGCCTACCAGGGAGACAGGACGGCACGGGGGCGCCCACAGCAGGCGCTCCGGCAGTCTCCTCTTTTCTCACCCCTCCAGGCTTCTCTCTGCCCCTTCTTCTCCCAGCTAACCACACAGAGGACTCTCGGCGTCCCTGGGCACGGAGGACGCGAGAGGACTGCTACTGGGTGACCAGGTGAGATTCGGCTCACTCGCTGTCAAGGAGCCGGTTCCTGGGCCACCCAAGTCCTCATCCCGGTCCCACCATGTCCTGGCTGTACACCTTCAGGGACGTCGCTCAGTAACCGGGGACCTCGGTCTCCATCTCCACGTGGCGATGCTAAGGCTGCCCGCCCTGAAGTTCAGCTGAGAGGAGACGGGTGTGGGGTCCCCGGCGGGCACACAGCAACTACAACACAAAACCCACCCATCTCAAGCTCCCACGGTGAACTTGTGTTCCATTTATAAAAGCATGAAAGAAAGGTTAATGGCGTGGCTAGCATACCTAGTCCATTCTTCACTTAAATCGCCAAAAGCAGGAGGTTTGTAGTGAAGGAGGAAAAAATTAAATCGTGATCGAACCTAGCACCGAATTTTCAAGCACCATCCAATCCCAACGGCCCACACCCGCAAAGCAGAAGCAGGCCACGACTGTAACATGAATGTTTCAAAATTCCACAGGCATGCTGACAGTTTCAGCTTTCAGGAAGGACCACGTGCTGCTAAAGACAAGAGGGACTTTCCATCAATAAAAGGAGTAGGCCGGTGCCCTTCAAGATACCGTCAATCTTTCTTGGAACTACAAAGCAACATTTTTTTTTTCTTTCATTCTTTAAAAAAATAGAGTTACTGATCTAATGCAGTTTATTTAGGTTGACAGTGATACCAGCTTTCACTCCCTAAATATGACAGTCAAGGAGATGGGAGCAAAGTAGGCCACTAGCATACCTGCTTATGATCCAGAGAAAGCTATGATATGTGGACAGACAGACGGATACAGACAGACAGCTAGACAGGCAGAAGTGAAGTGAAGTGAAAGTCGCTCAGCCGTGTCCGACTCTTTTCGACCCCATAGACTATACAGTCCATGGGATTCTCCAGGCCAGAATACTGGAGTGGGTAGCCTTTCCTTCTACAGAGGATCTTCCCAAACCAGGGATCGAACCCAGGTCTCCCACACTGCAGGCAGATTCTTTACCAGCTGAGTCACAAGGGAAGCCCGAGAATACTGGAGTGGGTAGCCTATCCCTTCCCCAGCAGATCTTCCCGACCCAGGAATCGAACCAGGGTCTCCTGCATTGCAGGCGGATTCTTTACCAACTGAGCTATGAGGGAAGCCTCAGACAGGCAGAAATACATATATAAATATGCATGTGATCTATGTCATATAAATAAATAATATTCTGATGTTATTTCATTAAACCTTTATATTTCCATTTTCAGATTTAATTTCATACATATATACATATATAAATATTTTGTTGTTGTTATTGTCGTTTAGTTGCTAAGTCGTGTCCAACTCTCTGTGACCCCATGGACTGAATCTTGCCAGGCTCCTCTGTCCGTTCAGCTCTGAGGGACTGCTCTGAAGAGATAAGGGAGAAGTCAGGATACACAGAAGTTTTTGAAAACAAAACTAAACACAAACAGGTAGTCAGAACATCAAAAGACTAGTGTTAATTAAAGAAATGGAGAAGGCAATGGCTCCCCACTCCAGCACTCCTGCCTGAAAAATCCCATGGATGGAGGAGCCTGGAAGGCTGCAGCCCATGGGGTCGCTGAGGGTTGGACACGACTGAGCGACTTTACTCTCACTTTTCATGCACTGGAGAAGGCAATGGCAAAGGGGAAAACAGACATCTCAAGTTAATGAATCCGGCGCTTTCCCCTGTGTCGGAAGATCTAAGAGTCTGGCTCATTGAAATCAGGACTTCGAAATGCACCTTCACTGTCTGGGGCCAGGATCCCGCTTTTCTCCATCCTGAATCCCCTCAGGGTACGCAGCCCAGGGCTGCCACAGTGGCAGATGGTTTGATGGCCCCCAGCACCCTTTGTTTACTGACCTGGCAGGTGACACTCTGTCCTCAGTATCAAAGGGCATAAAATTTCAGTTAAGCACGACAGACCTGCCGCACCAGCAGTCAGCACCAACGTGTCCTACATTTAAAAATCTGGCATGGGAGAGCAGATCTCACGTGAAGTATTCTTACCATAATAAATAACATTTAAAAAGAAATGACACTTAAATCACTTCTATAAAAATTATACTTTAAAAGAAAACTTTAAGTTCAGATTCTCGGAACTCATGGTAGACCTGGGCAGGGCTCAGGACTCTGCCGTGCGACAGGCATTCTAGACAAGAAAGCTTCCGGGAGAAAGCAGGATCCAGGAAAACACAATGAAAACCCATTAAGAACGGAATCCCAGGGGCTTTGCTGGTGGCCCAGGGGCTAAGACTTTGTGCTCCAACGAAGGCAGCCCAGGTTCGATCCCTGGTCGAGGAACTAGATCCCTCATGCCGCAGCTAAGACTTCTCGTGTCGCAGCTAAAGTTCCCACATGCCGCAGCCCAGACCAGCGCAGCCAAAATAAATACCATATATATTAGAGAGAACAGACACCCAAGCTTGCTACGACCCGGATCCCTTACCAGTTGGCCACTGGGCATCTCCACCTGGGGGCCTTCTTGTCATTCTGCTTGCTTTGTACGAAATGGAACATGTCAC
This sequence comes from Neotragus moschatus, assembly GCA_006410615.1. Classification (NCBI taxonomy): domain Eukaryota; kingdom Metazoa; phylum Chordata; class Mammalia; order Artiodactyla; family Bovidae; genus Neotragus; species Neotragus moschatus. Next base: position 17,941 of record SJYA01002456.1, on the reverse strand, counting down.
CTTACACCTCAAATGCGTTCCTCCTCTCGCAATCGCTCTTTGGATGACAGATTCCGTAATCACCCTCACTTACCAGACGAGGAACGTGGGAGCAAGCATCAGTATAGGAAGCCCAAGGAATCCACACTGAGAAACCCTGTTCCTAGAGGAGCCCAGGGAAACCCAGGGAGGGATGCTGGCAGGGGGGCAGGGGGCGGGGAGTGCAGAGGGGAGGAGGCAGGGTCGTGCGCTCTGCCCACGGGATAACCTGCCAGGCCCTTCACAACCGTTCCTGAACCTAGTCCAAAGCACGTGAGCGAGAAACGAACATCCAACCCAGAAAGGGCTACCTGGCGCTTTCCTTGACATTATCAAAATGGAGCATTTATCCAGCCTAAACCCCTGAAGTGGCGAGTTCTCCCCTGCCCACCAAAATCTGTCCCCGATTATGCCCCTGCAGCCCCGCGCCTGCAGAGGAGTCGGGTCTGGGCTCAGCCAAGCCCTCGGGACCGCTGGCGCCAGAGGCAGGTAGCAAGGTGGGGGTGGGGGGCTTCGGAAAGCAGGGAGCCTGCTGCCATGGCAACCAGCGATTAACCAGGGATGGGGAAGAAGGTGCTCAGCTAATTGAAACCCAGGCAACGTTTTACCTCAAACGCCGAGAAAGTTAATGCTCGGCTAGATTTTCTCTTGTCCTCTTTCCCCGCTGTCTTTTCTTGCAGCAAGTGGCTTTAAACCATTGCCTCCCTCCACACCCCTCTCCACAATCGCCCCTAAAGATGAGGTTTCTGAAAATCCACTGAACCGAATCTCCCCTCCCCGTCACCCCAGCCGGGCACAGGGTGGCCTGCAAGCTCCAGTTTTTCCTCTCTATTGCCTCTCTATCCCAGAGGAGATTCTGTTTGTCCGAAAGATCCTCAGGATGGCTTGCGTTCTCCCATCACTTCCTCACGGCAGGAACCCAGGACAGGCGTTCTCACTCTGCAGTATGAGTGAGGATCACTCGGAGAATTCTCAATGGCAGGTTCCCCATCCCAGGAGAGCTGACCGTGGCACATCTTTCCCGAGCTCCCCAAGGAATCTTGATACAAAGAGAACAAGTTTCACCCCGTGAGAAATGCCACCAAACGGGTGTGGGCTTCTCCCACAGCGCCGTCCCCCATGGGGCAGGCTGGGCTCAGCTCAAGCTGGACATGTCCTGGCCTCTCGCCCACCAGATGAGCCGCAGAGGGTGAAAGGGTTAACAGGAGAACCCCCTGCCGCCTCTCTGGGGGCTCCCTAAGGCATGTTCTGAAGGTGCTGGACCCCCCTGGAAAACACCTCCCAGGATCCTCACCATCAAGACACACCTTCTTCAAGACACAAAAAACAAAGATGACTGGATCCCAGAAATATTCATGGACGAACTCACTGCTTTCAACGTGACTCCCCCCCGACTCAAAAATTACCCCCCAGGCTACCAGCTTAACAGAAGTACGAACACGGCTCATGGGTCAGTCCTGAGGATAGTGAACATTTGTTCATATGTTTATTTCCTTGTTCAATGTATGGAAATGTCAAATCACAAGTCTTGAAAAACACACAAGTTCATGAAACTCCAGGAAGTGAGGCTGAAGGATGACCAGCTGCCTGGCAGAACCTGGGACACAAAGGATCCGGCCAACCACTGAACACCAGATGCAAGCAGGGTTGCTTTGCAGACGTAAGTTTCTGCTGGAGACAGGGAGGTTTCCAGCAAGACTAACAATTAAGATGAAACCGAAATCTTCCTCCACAAGCACCTAGAAATATGCATGAAATAAACAAACCAAATAGGTTTCAAATGCACATCTGAGCTTGCAACACAGAAAGGGAATACTGTGCATCAACTAGGCCATGGGGTCGCTGACGGTCAGGCACGACCAAGCGACTTTCCCTTTCACTTTTCACTCTCATGCATTGGAGAAGGCAATGGCAACCCACTCCAGTGTTCTTGCTTGAAGAATCCCAGGGACGGAGGAGCCTGAAAGGCTGCCATCTATGGGGTTGCACAGAGTCGGACACGACTGAAGCGACTTAGCAGCAGCAGCAGCATGCCTCAAATATGTGTGTGTGTGTGTGTGTGTGTATATATATATATATATATATATATATATGCCTAACTTGATAAAAGGGCTTCCCAGGTGGCGCTGGTGGTAAAGAACCTACCTGCCAACGCAGAAGATGATAAGAGATGCAGTTTCGATCCCTGGGTCGGGGAGATCCCCTGGAGGAGGGCATGGCAACCCATTCCAGCATTCTTGCCTGGAGAAGCCCACAGACAGAGGAGCCTGGTGGGCTAAGGTCCATGGGGTCGCAGAGAGTCAGTCACGACTGAAGTGACTTAGTACACACACATACTTGACGAAAGCCGTAAGAGAAGAAATTAAAACCACTGAGAAGAAGCACATGTAACAAAGACAAAGCAGAGATGCTGCCGCTGCTGCTAAGTCGCTTCAGTCGTGTCCGACTCTGTGCGACCCCATAGACGGCAGCCCTCCAGGCAACCTCGTCCCTGGGCTTCTCCAGGCAAGAACACTGGAGTGGGCTGCCATTTCCTTCTCCAATATGTGAAAGTGAAAAGTGAAGGTGAAGTCGCTCAGTCGTGTCCGACTCTTCGCGACCCCATGGACTGCAGCCCAGCAGGCTCCTCCGTCCATGGGATTTTCCAGGCAAGAGGACTGGAGTGGGGTGTCACTGCCTTCTCCGAAGCAGAGATACTAACATCCTAAAAATAAAAGACGCCAAAACAAGTGAAAAATACATAAGCAGACATAAACCTGAAATGAGGCTGCTGTCGTGTGGATTTTTACGATGCCTGCAGAGAATATACAACGTATGACACAGTTCCAGTTCGATGAAAGCTGTCTGAATGGAATAATACAGAATAATACTGTCAAAGTGCTAAAGGAAATAAACATTTCTGTCAAGCTAGAAATTTAAATGCAACTCAATTTTCCCTTTCAAGAGTCAGAGCCAAATAAAGGTACTTTTGGAGAAGACTAAGCTTTTTCCCTTCATGGATCCCAAATGAAGAAGCCTTAAAGGAAGAGTGGAAGCAATGAAAGTCACAAGCCAGCAGCAAACAGCACCTGCTGATGGGGCAGACTGGCGCTGGCCAAGAAGGCCATTTGGAAGTGTCTGGAAGAGCCAGGTTCTCGTAGGGAAGGGGGAAAAAAAAAATCCTATACCCACTTAGGTTCTGTGCCTGAGGCCTGTAAATTAAGCCAACAAAGACAGACTGACAAGAAAAAACCAAACAGAGCTTATCACCATGTGCAGCTCACATACACAAAGGGGAAACTCAGGGGTGAGTAAAGTGGTGGGTAGGACGCGGGGCTGCTGTAGCATCTTTTCAACAAATAACACAACTGGAGAGAAAGGGCAAGACAAAGGGAGAGAGTTAGGCTCTGGGAACGACGCACTGGGAAGGTCAACACACGGGGGAACTAATGGGAGCAAAGGGTGGCTGGGGAAGGCCTGTCACAGACTCTGCAGCGCCTCCTCTGGGCAGATGAAAACTCCTTCTGCGCCTCCTCAGGCCTCTTTCTCGCCGGCAATTTTATGTCCTGCTTCTTGGGTAGAAAGAGGGAGGTCCAAGAGCCCTTCCTGCATCTGCCATCGCAGCTCCAAAGAATCAGTCCACCCAAGGGGCACATTTTGGGGCGGCATGCTCTCCTCCTCCACATTCTCAAAGACTGGCGTGCACGTTAAATATGCAGCCCTGGGCTTCTTCCCCCAGGGAAGCTGGTTCTGAAAGCCAAAGGCAGATTCCTGTTTTTAAATGGCAGTTTTTAAAATTGATTTTTTTCTTAATCGGAAAAGACCATAAAGAAGAAAAGAAAATGGTAACGTAATCCCACTGCCCAGATAATCCCTGCCGACATTCCAAAGCATAAGCTAGAGATACGCGGTTAGAAAGACAAGCAGAACAGTGAGAAGTGAAATATTTCAGTGAACAAGCACGTCACAGCCACCAGCTAGTCCAGCCCTCCAGGGTGAGCCTAAGGGCGCTCAGGAAGGAGAAAAATACCTGCCTTCTACCAGCCATCAGACTGCAGCCACTCCCTGCGGTGAGCCCGGGGGAGCTCAGGAAGGGAAGAAACACGGGATACTTGCCCAGGAGAGCTGAGATGCGCATGGAAGGGATGATTCCAGTGAGCCCAGACTCTCACATCTTCCCATACACAGAAGAGCGCTACGGTCCTTCACGAGGGCTATCCGGTCCTCTTTAATTAACAATAATCTTCTGATCTTCCGACTACCTGCCCTTTGTTGCAAAACTTCTATATAACCTGGATCCTCCCCTCGCCTCCTCAGAGCAGTTATCTCAGGGTCACCTGGATACTGTCCTCTGAGATGAAGTCTTAAAAATTCCCACTGAATAAAACATAACTCTTGGGACTTCCCTGGTGGTCCAGTGGGTAAGATGCCACACTCCCAATACAGGGAGCCTGGGTTCAATCCCTGGTCAGAGAGCTAGATCCATGTGCCGCAGTGAAGACCTGTTGCAGCCAAATAAATAAATATTAAAAAAAAAAAAACACACCTCTCGGCTTTCAGGTGGTGACTACTTTTTAAGTGGACGACAGGGAAGGCTGAAATGGAAACCAGGAGCCCCTCTTCCCGAGGCGTCAGGAATCACAGAGAAAACGGCACTAACACCAGGACTACTGCCCTGTTTAACGGCTCTTCTTCCTGCCCATCCCGTTTTGTAGTTTGCTTTTTTTGTGTGTGTGCTTAATCTAACCTGCAGATTTGTCCACATCTGCACTTAAAAAATCTACTTTCTTCTTCAGTTCAGATCAGTCGCTCAGTCGTGTCCGACTCTTCGTGGCCCCATGAATCGCAGCATGCCAGGCCTCCCTGTCCATCACCAACTCCCGGAGTTCACTCACTCACGTCCATCGAGTCTGTGATGCCATCCAGCCATCTCATCCTCGGTCGTCCCCTTCTCTTCCTGCCCCCAATCCCTCCCAGCATCAGAGTTTTTTCCAATGAGTCAACTCTTCGCATGAGGTGGCCAAAGTATTAGAGTTTCAGCTTCAGCATCATTCCTTCCAAAGAACACCCAGGGCTGATCTCCAAGAGTCTTCTCCAACATCACAGTTCAAAAACATCAGCTCTTCAATGCTCAGCTTTCTTCACAGTCCAACTCTCACATCCATACATGACCACTGGAAAAACCATAGCCTTCACTAGACGGACCTTTGTTGGCAAAGTAATGTCTCTGCTTTTCAATATGCTATCTAGGTTGGCCATAACTTTGTCCTTAGGTAGATTTAAAACAGAGAAGAAATCACACTTTCAGTGTTTTAGGAGATACTGACGTGCAGCGGTCAGCAGGGCATGCTGAGAAACCCTGACACCAGGACGAAGTCTGTCTGCTTTCAACGTCAGTCCATGCACAGGCTTGGAGATGCCCTTCACTTCTCCCTAACTAGCATCCTGGAATTATCTCTGAATGGCCTGCATTTATGCACTGCTCTCACAGTGCAGGTGGGTAAACATTCCTGTCCAGACTCCATTCGTCCACCTGTGAGGGTCTTGCGATAACTGCTGGGGGGTCAGATGGCTCTAAAGCAGGAAATTACTCCTGGCTTGGCCTCTGAGAACAGAGTGCCCTGAAGCAATCTGTACACTTGCAAAGCATCTTGGTTAGACTACTGAATCACCACTCATCCATTTCCAGTCTTGGTTCGAAGCCAAAGCAAAGGTAAGCAGCCAAGAGGCGGCCCCTTCTGCACAGCCAGAGGCTCTCCAGATGCAGAGACCCCTCGCTCCTCCAGGGGCCACACTTCCTGCAGATTCAAGGTTGCCTGTTAAGTGGGTCCAAAGATAATGCTGCTATTGATTGATCCCAAGGATCATTTTGCAGTCTTACAGGTCTTTTAATTGGAAAAGGTCTGCTTGCTAACACACCTATGATATCCTTTACCTGTGTGGCATGTTCGGTCACTCAGTCGTGTCTGACTCTTTGGGACCCCATGGACTCCAGCACACCAGGCTCCTCTGTCCATGGGATTTCCCAGGCAAGAATACTGGAATGGGAAGCCATTTCCTACTCCAAGGATGCTTTACCTAGTTATTTCCAAAATTCCCTGCCATCCGCCTACCCTGGCTGCAGACAGGATGCCTACCACAGGGAGACCTGCAGCTGGGAGATGAGCGATAGCAGCGGTTTTGCTTCTGTCCGAGAGCTGGGGGCAGGAAAGAGGCAGGCGACCCCACCCAGAGGACAGAGTCCTGGAGGTGAAGGGGGGCTGGAAGCTGAGACCCACAGTATGAAATTGACAGGTCTTTCGGGGTGGGTCCCCAGATCCCCACACACACCTAGCCACATCCTCCAAGGCAGCTTTTCCCCCAAATGAGAGATGCTGGGATACAGGCGTGCTTCACCATGTCCCTAGGGTGGTCATCTGGACCAAGCAGGTACAACTCACACATCCTGGCAGCTTCTCAGGCTCAACCGTCCTCCTGAGCGGAGGACACATGCCCTGGGAGCTGTGGGGTAGCCCTTACCTTGCTGTAACGCTGCTGGCAGAGCAGGTTTGCAGAGAGGAGAAAGCAGAAGGAAAATGGAAATGAGAGGCGGAACAAATAAACGCGGACCGTTAGCCCTGCTTCCTGCTGGCTCACGGTGAAGAATCTGCCCGCAACGCAGGAGACGCGGAGTCAGTCCCTAACTTGGAAAGACCACCAGGGAAGGGCATGGCAGCACAGTCCAATATTCTTGCCTGGTAGAACTCCATGGGCAGAGGAGCCTGGTGGGCTACAGTTTAGTAGGACATGACTTAGTGCCTAAACAGCAAGAAAACAGCTCTGCACCCCCAGTTCCAGCAGCCACAAGGCCCACCGATCGCCTGGCGCTTGCATTCTCCGCCTGAAAATGCGTTCTCTCTTATCCCTTTGCCTCTTCTGAAATGGATTTCCCTCCTTTCAACTGCAAGCTCTTTTTTTAAATCAAGACAAAAGCCACAGTTGCGATAAAGTCTTGACGGCTGACGGTGGAACAAGAGAACAGTAGGTGGGAAATAACCACTGAAATGTTTGCCTCTGGGAGAGACTCAGCATGGCTGACGTCTGCGCCAAAGCAAAAAGAAGAATCCTGAGTCCACTCCGCCTGCCCTCCCCCCACCAACTTCCAGCCCTAGACCAGATCCGGGGAGGGGCCCCTCCCCAGCAAGGCCGGATGCTCAGAGCAGGCAGAGAGACCTGGCATCTGTTTCCAAGGCTGACTGGAATGCTCAACAGACCTCATGCCAGTAGAAAGCGGAAGACTTGCTGCTTGGTAATTCCAGCTCTGGTCAACCTCTGACAGAGGAGCAGAAGTGATCAAGCCAGGAGAAAAAAAAAAAAAAAACACGCAGCTAACTTAGGTATTTGTCCCCTGCTTTCACCTTCAGAACTTTGCTCCCAGAGAAACCGCTGGGGACAACTCAGAGGGACAGACGGAGCTGCAGACACGTGAGCAGAAGAGCTCTTGACGGGGCGGACGTGGTGGCCACACGGAGTGCCTGTCTGTACCGCTTCCAGGGCCACATGGGGCAGGGGCCCCAGCCCGTCCCCCTCCCCGAGGAGGAAGAGGGCAGCCACGGTCTCCCACCCGACAGTGGAAGAAGCGAACAGGACCCGGACGGCAAGGCTCGGGTCCAGCCCAGCTCATTCTTTCCCCTAAAAATGTGGCCTAATCATTTTATCCCTCAAATGACACTGAGGGACGGCACAGAGGCCCCAGTTCACATAAACTGGGGGAGGGAAAACCCCACACCCTAAACGCCCAGGTGGGTGCCTGTGTCTCAGACAGGAGGAGAGAAGGGCACACGGGGCCTTCTCTGGCAGCCCAGGGATTAAGAATCCACTTCCAGCGAGTGTAGATACATGCGTGTGTGCGTCTGAGTCCCTCCACTCTGCACCTGAAACCATCACAGGGTTGTTAATCGGCCATGCCCCAACACAAAACAGAAAAGCTCAAAAGGAAAAAAGAATACGTCTTGCAATGCAGGGACATGAGTTTGAACCCCGGTCAGGGAATTAAGAGCCCTCATTCCATGGAGCAACTGAGCCCTCACACTGCAACTAGAGGGTCCCTGCGCCGCGACGCAAGACCGCGGACACCGCAGCAGCGATCCCGCACGCTGCGACGCAAGACCCCACACAGCCAAGTAAATAAACATTTATTTAAATGAAAGTCCAAAGAAGGAAAGACACAGCAAATCACTGCAGAGAGAGGAGAGCGGGACACAGAGAGGTGGGTATTTTGAGAAAGGAAAGCGCTGCTGCCATTAGACCGGAGGCTGGAATAATATTTTGAAGGGTGGCGGTGGGGAACTCACAAGGAACGTAATTAAGTGAACTGTATTATTTTAAATCCTGTTCACATCAACCCTGTGAATATTCCACTTAATTCATCATTATTGGATTTGCCAGCAAAGCTGCAGGGTGCAACTCCAGCCCGAGGTTCAGTTACACCCAGGCGGGGAGCAGAGCGTTTTTTCACGCCCCCGAGAGCTGCCTAAAGAGAAAGATGAGGGTTTTCTAACATCCTGGGTGACGGGCACCTTTCTGAAACCAGCCACCACCCCCAGAGGACTCTCTGGGAGGGCGAAGGGGTCCTTGGGAGGATGGACGGGTCCCTGCAAAGGTGGAAGGGTCCCTAGGAGGATGCAGGAGGTCCCCTGGGAGGGGAGTGGGATCCTGGAGACCCCCGAGGTGGTCCAGGCTATGCTGGTGCTTTACGGAACGTTATTCAAATCCCGCAATGCCAAATGCCCCACAGTCCATCCATCCTTCCTTCAGACACACACACACACACCCCGCACCATCCATGCGTGTGTACTCCTATATTCACATCACACACACACACACACACACACACCCCCCCATCCGGGCATCTGTGCTCCTGTATTCACTGACCCATATTGATCACCCCGTTTGTGTGTGCACATTCATCCATGCTTGTCTACCCCAGAATCAGGATTTCTCTCCTAACCCGATTCCCTTCTCTTTAGCACTGCGGTGCCCAGGCTTAGCTGCCCCGAAGCATGTATGATGTTCGTTCCCTGACCGGGGATCGACCGGAGTCCCCTGCACGGGAAGGCGGATTCTTACCCACTAGACCACCAGGGAGGTTCCCCCCTAGAGCACTTTCAAGGCTTCTGTGTTAGCGACTCCTTCTGCACAGTTAAACCTGAAATTTTTCCTTTCTGTCCTCAGACACCACCATGAACACAGACGTCTGCCATGTCCAGAAGCCTCCATCCAGCCCAGTGGGTGGAAATAAAGGCTGGATTGTGATGGCTGAATAAATGAAAACAAAGCGACCGTGGACCCCTTACACAGAGGAGTGGTCCCTCCTCCGAGCACCACAGACAGAGGGCAGCTGCCACCGCTTCCCACCAGGGGGCTGATCCCAGAGCGAAAGAGAGTGTTAGTCGCTCAGCCGTGTCCAGCTCAGGGCGACTCCATGGACTGTAGCCCGCCAGCCTCTTCAGGTCTATTGGCAGCTTTGCCATTTCCCTGTGTCCCCAGCCACAACAGGAGCCCCGAGGCCCCACCCGGGCACCCAGCACAAGCCGGTCCTCGGTGATGAGGTCACCAGGAGGAAGCGCATCATGTGAGCTAGTATCCCGTTGTTAGGGGAAACACTGAAACCGCTCACCTGGGCACCATAGGAACCACTGGCATGAGTTACTTTACGACAGGAGGTCCCGGTAAGGAACGTGGGACAAGCCACCGCCAACCGGAACAATTCAGGAAAGGTCAAAAGGAGAGAGGAGGTCTCGGCCCATGTGTCCTACCAGCCTCCCAGAACCCATCTTGGCTGACTGGTGCATGGGCCACCAGGAAGGACCCTGAATCAGAGTGACTGCCCAGAGACAACTCGGAAACTAACTCCGCCACCATAAAACCTGGGGCTGCAGCCATGTGGCAGGGCAGTCCTGCCGGCTTCCCTCACCCACAGCTCTCCACCGGGGAGACCCTTCCCAATAAAGCCTCCAGCTTCGCCAGCACGTGTGTCTCCTCAGACAATTCACTTCTCAGTGTTAGACCAGAGCCCCATTTTGGCCCTGGGAGGGGCCCCTCTTCCTGCAGCACCACCTGGATAAGATGAACCCTAATTACGCAGCATCGTGTGCCGGGGGCCAGCGTGAGGAATCCCACCCGTGACACGGTCACGTGGCAGAAATCCGATGGGCAAGGCGATTAGGATTTCAGGGGTTCCCCCTGAGCTTCCCTGAGCATCTACACCCCAAAATAAGGAAACCCGAATATGCCTGCTGCCAGGAGCCAGCGTAGGAATCCCACCAGCGTAGGAATCCCACCCGTGACAGGGTCACGTGGCAGACTCGATGGGCAAGGATGATTCGAGTCTCAGAGTCTCCCCCTGGTATTTCCTGAGCATGTACCCAAAAAAATAAGAATCTGCCTGACATTGTACTTTTCCAATTCTTCTGACATTCTCTGGAAAAAGTTAATTCAGGCTTTAGTCTTCTGCATTTGAAAGGAGTATTTCAGCTCAACCCCCTCTGATAAGGCTCTAACTTAAAAAGCTCTAATTTGCCTAACAGGTTCCCCGGACTTTTTACAGCTTGTGAATTGGTTACAGCCCCTAACTGCGAGGGGCACGAAACTTAAGTATCTTAAAGTTACAGAGCCTTTTTAAGAGCTAAAAAACATATTGGTGACAGGATTTCATTGTTGATTCAATGATTGCTGCCAGACCTCCTTATTCTTCTTCTTTTGGGCACCTGGGAGGATGTTAATCAATGTAAACGGGATATGGAAAAAGATATATAGTAGTTTTGATGTTAACAACACAAATAAGTCTTCTGGTTAACAAACCCTTATCAGAAAAGAGCCATAAAATGTTAATTGGCCTTTTGGCCTGAAGATGATGAAAATCACCTAAGGCTTGTGTATACACCTAGGTACGCAGAGAGAAAAGCCCGGTTTTGATAAGAGTCTAGGCTGCTAACACTGCATAATTTTGTATTACTCCTTGATCTCTATGTACAATCAAAAAAGGTATAAAAGGCCTTGAAGGAGAATAGGGGCCGGCCGGGGCCAGTTGCTGGACTGGCTTCCCCCGTGTCTCCCTATTACTCTAATTTCTGGCTGAATTCCCATCTGGGGCGTGGAGGCGCGCCATGTCTACTTACTTGCCCTGGCTTCTAAGATCCACACGAGGGGGTGCCCAAGGTGGGGCACCCCCCGATATTCAAGAGGATGCCGGCAGCCCATGTCGATGGTGCAAACCTCTTGTCTCGAGGTTTTATTGGCTTTCCATGTAAACCAAGTTATTCAGCCTCTTTTCTCCACTTAATTTTCCTACTATACTATCATTCCCCAATCTTATATTTCTGAATAAATAAGTTTTTCCTCGCTGACTCTGTCCTCGCTTCGAATCACCCTGGATCCACCGGGGCTGGACCCTGGCAATCATGTGAAAGGATTCGAAAGCATCAGCACCTCCACCAAGAAGGGCCGTGACGTACGTGCCTCGAAAGATGGCCGTGCTATCTGAGAAACACCTGTCAGTCTCCCGTTATCCTGAGAAAAGTGGGGGTGTGACGGGGCGTGCTTTGGAGGGGAAATGTGGGGAGAGAATCTGAGGTCTTTCACGTCGTCCCAGTGTAACTGTCTCCCTCTCGGCCTCTCTCCTAGCTGGTTTCCCTCTCCCCCGGCCCCTGCCGCCTAGAGCCGGCGCTCTGAGATCAGCTATCACACTGGGCCCTTGAACGGTAATGCACGCAGCAAAAGTATCAGTGGCTGTATCATCAGGCTCATCTCCCTGACTCCTCTGAAGGGCAGGCAATTAGACTCTCAAAGATAACTATTTCCACTCTGGTCAGCGTCATGTTAAAATGAGGAGACTGGGAGAAGAGCGGGCGCCAAACCTTTCATCGGTAATTGGCGTATGAGGCTCATCGAAGCCCACCAATTATTTTTCCCCCAATTATTCATGAAAGATAATTAGGGTGGAAGGAAAATCTGCAGCTGGGCACGGAGGAAAATGGCAGGTGATTTTCGATGAGAGAGACTTTTCCAGCCGCTGAGTCTTGGATGCCCCTACAGACAGCCCACCAGACCCGCTGCTGGGAGGAGTCGTGACGCGTTTGGACAGACACTCACGATGAGCGCGCTCTATTCTGCTTCGCGCTGGGCTCATGCTTCCACGCAGGGGCAAGTGATTGGATGGACGGGGCTTTGTTTCCATTCTGAAACTGGCACAAGTGGGTCCCTTCTCTCCTGAACCAGGGTGGCTCCCTGACCAGAAGCAAAGCTCTGGGAAAACTAGTAACTCCATCCTGTGGAAAGGGTGTCACTGCTCTTGGAGATTTCAGGGGAAAAGCCAGCCTGTACAGCCGACTCTCGAACAAGACGGGTCTGCTCTGTGCAGCTCCCTCTGTACATGGATTCTCTTCGGTCATAAACACTGCAGTACGATGCGACCTGTGGTCGGCTGGACCGCAGATATGGAAGAACCTCGGATAGCGAGGACCCACTCTCAGCGATACCCAGGTTTTTAAAAACTAGGGCAGCGTCTACACAGGGAATGGGAAAACCAAAGAGAATGATGTCCCTCTGCTGCATTTTTGTACAGCTCTTACTTCCAAGTTAAAAAGAAAACCCTCCAACTCCCCTTGAAACCTCGCAGCACCCAGCAAAGGCACTGAAGTCCCTGTCCTCAGGCAGCCCTGCTCTGTTCACCTCTCTGCCCAGCTAGTTCCACTTAAAGTGAAAGTCGCTCAGTCGTGTCTGACTCTTTGCAGCCCCATGGACTATACAGTCCATGGAACTCTCCAGGCCAGAACACTGGGGTGGGTAGCCTTTCCCTTCTCCAGGGAATCCTCCTGACCCAGGAATCAGACCGGAGTCTCCTGCATCACAGGCGGATTCTTTTCAGGGAAGCCCAGAGTTACCCGGAAATCCCACCCCCTGGTCTGACACTCTTGGCTGCAACATATAGGTATGGTATCAGAGAGACAGGCAAACGAATACAAGAGAAGAGAAGAAATAAATGATCAACCAAGTAAAGCCACTTCTCGGGGGTTCTGAGAGTCTGTCCCGTTGTGCAACTTCAACAATCAATTATCAGAAATGCTAACTTAGCTGCTGGGCAGAGAATTTGGAGAAAAGCTGCAAATATTGAAAATGACCCCACATCATTTCTAAAAAGCCTGCCCCTCTAACTCAACACCTCCCAAACCGCCAGCTCACGGCTGCTCTGAAAGAGACAGTAAGCAACCCGGCAGACCTGGCTTGACTGATAAAACAACATCTGGATGGAGGAACAAGGCTGCCCAAAGGCAGGTAGGATGGTGAGACACTGAACTCACACCTCTCCTCCTTCGGGTTCTTTCCTTCACGGTCAGGCATCAATCACCCTGTGATCAGGCCCCTCCCTTGAGTGATGGGTTCTCAGAGGCAGAGAACCTCCACCCTGCACGGAGTTTACAGGGGTCACAGGGACAAGATGCCCAAAGAGGGGGAACACAAGCAGATGGAGAACGCCCTTCTCAGCTCTCAGGACAGGGTGTCCAAGTTCAGGGCGGAGGCATTTTGATCACACCTGTGAACCCCGGACAGGACTCTTCATCAGCACGGAGCCCAGTGAGCTCTCAGAGCCGCCTCTAAGGCTTTGTCAGCCTGCGTTTGTATTCCGCTCCCTGTCATCTCGGAGGCATCTGGGCTGAGGGGAAGCTGGAAGGAGCGGACGAGTCCCGGCCAGGTTCCGGCCACACTGCCAGGGAAGAGGCACAGCGCTGCCTGTGGTCTGCCGGGGAGACTTGGACCCCTCGCCCAGCCCTTCTAGAGCTGCAGATCCAACCTGCCGCCCACCCTACGTTTAGATGGTCAGCAGATGCCGAAATAATTCAATGGGAAAGCAAAATCCTTTATAAAAGTGCTGCTGAGTTTCAGTATGTTAAGGAAGGAAGGAGGAAGGAGAGACAGAGGGAGGGACAGAGAAAGAAAAGAGAGAGAGAAAGAAGGAGGCGGGAGGCAGGGAAGGGAGTAAAGGTTGAGTCCTGACCGCCCCCCATAACTCCATCAACAAAAATCAGTACGAGGTGTCTCACAGGCTTGAATGTGATGCTAAAACTAGAAAGCATCTAGAAAAAAGCGTAGGGCAGTCTCTTCAAAAACCTGAGGGCAGGCAAAGATTTCCTAGAAAAGACACAAAAGACACAGGCCATAAAAGGATTTGATTCAACTGAATCAAAATTTTAAAGCTTTTTCTCATCAAAAGATGCATTAAAAAAGAAAAAAAAAAACCTGAAAACGCAGACCACAGGTGGGTTAAAAAAAATGCAATACATATAACTATCTAACCAAGGACTTGTACCCAGTGTATATCAAGGAGGGTTACAAATCAGGAATAAAAAGACAAAGGACCTACTAAAACGTAACGGGAAAAGACTTGAACCTCACAGAAGTAAATGAACAAGGAGCCAATAGGAACTTAGCAACGTATTCAACATTTCTCTCATCAGGGAAACATGAAACTACATGAAACTCTGAAACTACCAGATTCCAACGGATACAAACTCAATGACAGAATGGTTGAAACTAACAAAAACACCACCACCAAACCTTGGAAGGGTGCCGACGGGAATGCTCCTACACAGCGGCCACGGGTGTCAAATGCTGAGAAAGCTTTGGAAAACCACCTGTCTCTTCCAAAGTATGTCATTCATGTATTCTATGATCCAGCAGTTCCACTCTTATTTTCCCCAAACAAGTGAAAATATACGTACCCCAAAGTATGCAGACATGTCCATACATCCGTGCTTAGTCGCTCAGTTGCGTCTGACTCTTTGCAAACCCATGGACTGGAGCCCGCCAGTCTCCCCTGTCCGTGGGATTTTCCAGGCAAGAATACTGGAGAGGGTCAGTCATTCCCTCTCCAGGGGACCCAGGGACTGGCTGAACCTGGGTCTCCTGAATTGCAGGAGGACTCTTTACTGTCTGAGCCACTAGGGAACCCCTTACTCATCCACTGTCCCAAGCTAAACATGCAAGAACCCAGAAAGGAAGAACAGCAGCAAAATCCCTTCTCGGAAAGACGGCTGTTTCATGATGAAATCCATTCATNAACCTGGGTCTCCTGAATTGCAGGAGGACTCTTTACTGTCTGAGCCACTAGGGAACCCCTTACGCATCCACTGTCCCAAGCTAAACATGCAAGAACCCAGAAAGGAAGAACAGCAGCAAAATCCCTTCTCGGAAAGACGGCTGTTTCATGATGAAATCCATTCATCTGTGGACTGATTCCAAAAAGACTCAAAACCAAAGAAACAGCGTAGAAACAGAAGCTGTCATCAGTGAGTGCCTTCACACAGGGCAAATCAATGGGAAGCGGGAAGTGACTGTAAATATTCATCTTGATCAAATGAAACTCATATAAACGTATATTCTGGAGCTGGGAGAAAGGGGGCAGGAAAAGGTACACTTTCGTAACAAGGAATCATTTTGTAACGTATAAAAATTTACATATATTTTAAATTTTAAAAAGTAAGACGTAGCAATCCTATCTTTTTAACGGTCCTCATACTATTTTTTTCTTATCTTTCTAGGTCTTTTATGAACGACGATCTTTTTTAGTTAAAAAAAAAAAACTAAAAAATTTAGTTTAGCAATTCCTTTAGCTACATTTCAGTTTCTTTTGCTTCAGCTAAATTCAAATATAATCAAAGTTAATACTTCTTTTAAAACAACTCTGAGAAACATGGGTGGCGCTGCCCCGCTGTCCCAAACGGTCACAGACACACCCGGGAACCTCGCAGGCAGAGCTCTGGTCCAGAGCAGCACAGAGTCAAGAATGCCTGAGTGAGGGACCCAGGCGGAAGCTGATCCAAACTGCAGGCGGGCACTGTCTTAAGGCGGCGACTACTGAACTGTCTCCGAAGTAGACATACAGACCTACCTGGCTGGTGCTTTACAATTTACACGGTCATTTAACAGTCAGGCCCACTTAAGAGGCTCTGCCTACAGTCGCTGGTTCAACAAACTTCTGTGCTGGGGAGAACTATAGTCTTAGTGGGCTCACGCCTGGAGCCCCCTGCACTCCAGCCACTGTGGGGGGTGCGCTGGAGACACAGAGAACCACAGAGACCAAGTTGCTGCTCTGAAAACAATTCACTGCCTAGCGCATCTGGTGGAAAGGGAGGAGGGACTATAGATGGTGGTTTTAATTTATTTTTAAAATTGAAGTACAGTTGATTTACAACATTACATTACTTTCAGGTGTACATCAAATTGATTCAGATATATATATATATATATCAGATTCTATAAAATATATCTATATTTCAGATGACTTACCCTTGTAGGTTTTTATAAAATGTTGAGTATAGTTCTCGTGCTATACAGGAGGCCCTTGTTGGTTATCTGTTTTATATCTAGGACTGTGTATCTACTGGGGCTTCCCAGGTGTCATTAGTGGTAAAGAACCTGCCTGCCAACGCAGGAGACCTTAAGAGACGCAGGTTTGATCCCTGGGTCGGGAAGATCCCCTGGAGGAGGGAATGGCCACCCACTCCAGTATTCTTGCCTGGAGAACCCCATGGACAGAGGAGCCTGGTGGGCTACGGTCCGTGGGGTCACAAAGATTCGGACACGACTGAAGGAACTCAGCACAGCTCAGTGTGCATCTGCTAAGCCCAAACTCCTAATTTATCCCCGCCGTGCCCCTCTGGTAATCACAGTTGGTTCCTGTTTCTGGGGGGTCTGTTTCTGTTTTGTATGTAAGTATATTTGTATCGTTGCTTTAGATTCCACATATGAGCGACATCACATGGCCTCGGTCTTTCTCCATCTTGCTTCACTTGGTATGCTAATCTCTAGGCCCATGCTGCACATGGTACCATTTCCTTCTTTTCACGGCTGGGTGGTACTCCACTGTGGATACGCACCGCATCCTTTATCCACTCATCATCTGTCAGTGGACGTTCAGGGGGCTTCCACGTCCTGGCCACTGTGATCAGTGCTACTATGAACACGGGGGCGGTGGTGGTGCATGTGCTGAGTTAGCCGAAAAGGTTGTTCGGGTTTTCCATGAACATCGCACGGAAAACCCGAACGAAATTTTCGGCCAACCCAGTATCTTTTGATTTTTGGTTACAAAGAGTTTCAATACAGAATAACAACACTGTTCTCAGCTTGCTGAGGCTCTAGGGTAGAGAGAAAAAGTCATGATCCTGCCCAGCAGGTCAAAGAGCCTTAAGATCGAAAGAGATGCCTGAACCATCTTGAAGGATAAGTGGTTCTCTGAGCGGAAGGAACACTTCCTAGAGGCGAGGAAAGGACAAGGTTTTGTTTTTAGAACTGCAAGCAGCCCTTTGTGGCTGGAATGCAGCCTGTGTAGGAAGGCGACGAAAAGAGGCCATGCCCCACAGACAGGCAAGAGGCAGATGATAAAAGCTCTGGGCTGTGTTAAGAATATTCGACTTTGTCCTACAACTGCTGGAAGGGTTAAGCCTAAATAGAAAAACCGGTGCCCCCAATCTGCATTTTATAGAAAGTTCATAATCACAGCGGTAAGGAGATGGATGCAAGAGAAAATCCATGTTCGTTCTGAGACCTGGTGGTACATCCCTCGGAGGTTTTGACATAAGCAGAATAAAGGCAAAAAGATATTTCTAGATCTCTATTCATTAAGGATCAGAATGTCTGAAAGATGTTCATTAAAAACGTGCATGACATTCTGTCCTCGTTTTTCAAATGGAAACGCTGACATCTGTGTCAACGACAAGCCTGACAACGTGAAGATGAAGCGTGCACACCATGTTGCCTTTCACTTAATGAAAATGCAAGGAAATGTCACAGGGGCTGTAATTCAAGTGAATCTGGTATGCGTTAATTAAAAGCATACCATGACTGAGTGTATTAACTGCCATCTCATCTTGGCCAACATGGGCTCCAGAATGAAAATTCTGTGAGA
>SJYA01002455.1:17580-83500 GCA_006410615.1 Neotragus moschatus | reverse complement strand
AAGGACAGCAAGGAGATCAAACCAGTCCATCCTAAAGGGAATCAACCCTAAATATTCCTTGGAAGGACTGATGATGAAGCTCCGATCCTTTGGCCTCCTGATGCAAAGACCTGGTCTTTTTCATTGGAAAAGACCCTGATGCTGGGAAAGACTGAGGGCAGGAGGAGAAGGGGATGACAGAGGATGAGATGGCTGGATGGCATCACCGACTCAATGGGCGTGAGGCTGAGCAAACTCAGGGAGACAGTGGAGGACAGGGAAGCCTGGCATGCTGCCGTCCAGGGGGTCGCAAAGAGTCGGGCACAGCTTAGCAACTGACCAAAAAAACACAACAAATACTCACACAAAGGGACTGGGGGGATTAAATAGTATTTTGCACGGGAAAGTAGGAGTCAGGGCAAGGGGCACATTGTGGGAATGGGTCTGGTCCTCTCCCATCCCCTGAGGAATAGGGGTTGTCACCCTCCCCTTTGCCATGCCCGCTGTCTGCTCCCTGAACTTGATGGTGCGGATCGGGAGCCAGGAATGTGCTGAGCAGGCTGCCTGGGGCTTGCAGGCCTATGATGATCAGATTTAACAATTATTAGTGATCTGTGCATTTTCTGCAGCAGATGAAATAATTGTATAGGAGGGCTGGTGGAAGGAAAAAGCCATAAATGCCTTTTCCTTTCAGCATTAAACCAGTAAGGCTATACAGCTTGCCACAATTAATTAGCACTGCGTCTTATGAGCACCTTCATCACTCACTCCCCCCACCTCCACCCCATACAACACAAATGGGACGTAGAACCAGCTGGCCCCCACTGCTTCGGTGGCTGATGCTCCAGCAGAAGGAGCCCCAGATGTGGGCAGAACCAGGGAGCTGGGAGGGACACCTTGTGGGGGGAGGGGGCGTGGGCGGGAGTGTTGCCTGGAGACAGCTGCACCTCCAGCAGGCCAGAGACTGAATCTCCTGGGCAGTGAGCCAGTGGGTGTCACCCAGGGAATCTTGCCCAGGCAGAGAAATGCCAACTGCCAGTGAGTGACTGGGGAGGAGGGTTAACGTGTCTGCACCTGCAGAAACACCCGAGCTCTAAGACTCGCTGTCAAGACCAGCTTCATGGGTGTGTGACCAGTGCGGTCCCCCGGGGCTCTGTGCTCTGAAGCACCCATCTTAAAATTCTTAATACTTTTATCTTAGACCTTGCCATTTGTCAGCGAAGTCCAGTGGGACGACAGAGTAGGCTCAGGGGAGGGGCCCCCTTGGCCTCCCCACCTCCCCGGGGGTGATCCTCAGTCTTCCACTCTCTTGCCCCTCCCATCCCTGGAGGGAAACTGGGTGGCCGGGGGCCAGGGCCCAATGTGTGCACCCCATGCTCCAAACTGTGGGGTCAAGCCCCAAGCAATTGTCAGCACTCGCCCCACAAGTATTTCCACACCAAGGGAGTGCAACACTGTAGACAAGCTCAGTCACTCAGTTGTGTCCGACTCTTCGACCTCATGGACTGCAGCATGCCAGGCCTCCCTGTCCATCACCAACTCCCAGAGCTTACTCAAACTCATGTCCAGTGCGTCGGTGATGCCATCCAACGTCTCATCTTCTGTCGTCCCCTTCTCCTCCCATCTTCAACCTTTCCCAGCACCAGAGTCTTTTTCAATAAGTCAGTTCTTCCCATCAGGTGGCCAAAGTATTGGAGTTTCAGCTTCAGCATCAGTCCTTCCAACAAATATTCAGGACTGATTTCCTTTAGGATGGACTGGCTGGATCTCCTTGCAGTCCAAGGGACTCTCAAGAGTCTTCTCCAGCACCACAGTTAGAACGACAAAAAAATATTCTGATAGGAAGGAAAAGCTTTTCTTCTGCTTTTAGAGCAAGGATCCCTGCATTTTTATTTTATTTTTATTTTACTCATTTATTATTTTGGCTGCGCTGGGTCTCCGTCGCTGTGCGGGCTGCTCTCTAGTTGCGGTGTGCAGGCTTCTCATCGCAGTGGCTTCTCCTGTTGCTGAGCACGGGTTCTAGGGCCCGTGGGCTTCACTAGTTGCGGCTCCCGGACTTTAGAGCACGGGTTCAATAGTTACAGCATTACGGGCTTAGTTGCTCCTTGACATGTGGCTCTTCCCAGACCAGGAATCGAACTCAAATCTCTTGCACTGGCAGGTGGATTCTTCTAACCACTGAGCTGCTGGGAAGCCCTGCATTTTGATTTCGAACTAGGCTCTACAAATTATGTAGCTGGCCTTGCCTGCTGCTTCTAGAGCAGGACTGAGGGAGTTTCAGAGGGCTCCCTCAGTCATCCGGGCAGCTGGGAGTAAGATCCTTTGATGGGCACATGGAGACCTGGCTGTATGCAAGGCTCTGGATGTTCCATTGGGGTGAAAGATGGAAGTCACAGATCCCTCAAAAAAACTGCAATCCTGGGCTCAACTACCCCTTCTGAGCAACTGACCGCCCGCCCTAGGAAATCCAAAACCACTTGTAAAATTTAAAAACACAAACGCAAAGAGAGCCTCATGCCAGTGTTTAGAACCCTGAGCCCTGGCTGAAATTTCCTTAGCTGAGGAGGTGGAGAGAGAATGACAGAACAGAGGCCGTTTAGGAGAAGTTCAAACTTAGTAGATTTGAACCAGTTTAACTTTTGCTAGAGTTAAACTATATAACTCTGCATACTGCCCTGTAGTGGTTAAATATGGAACTAGGCAGAACTGGTTTTTCCGATTCCTGCTCCTGCTACATACCGTGTGACTTCCAAGTCCAAGAATGTCTCAGAGCCTCACTTTTCTCAGCTGTAAAGTGGGTACCCTTGACTCAAACAAAAAAAAATGTAGATTAAACAGCACTGGATGTGTAGCATATGACGGATGCTCACTGACTGTTCCAGTTGACTCAGGCTGCCATGACAAAGTGCCACGGGCTGGGTGGCTTGCCAACAGCACACGTTTATTTCTCACGGTTCTGGAGCCCAGAAGTCTGAGATCAGGTGTCAAGGTGATCAGGTTCCGATGAAGACTGTCTTCCGGGCTGTAGGTGGCTGACTTCTCGATGTGCCCATGCATGGAAAGGGTAACACAGCTGTCTTGGGTCTGTTTTCACAAGGGTGTGCACGCTCAGTCGCTTCAGTCATGTCCGACTCTTTCAGACACTATGGGCTGTAGCCTGCCAGGCTTCTCTGTCCCTGGGATTCTCCAAGCAAGAATACTGGAGTGGGTTGCCATGACCTTCCCCAGGGGATCTTCTCAACCCAGGGATCGTACCTGGGTTCCCTTCATCTCCTGCATCGCAGGTAGATTCTTTTCTGCTGAGCCACCAGGGAAGCCCCTTTACAAGGGCACTCATCCTATTACAAGGGCTCCATGCTCATGACCCCTGATGTTAAATAACTTGCCCACACTTGGGATCTAGCTGCAGACAGCTCAGCTCCAGAGCTCAGTCTGAGCTAGAGGCAGACTCTTCTTTTCTGTGAAATGGGTCCAGTGATCCCTACTCTGATACCCCGAAGGACTTTGGCCTTGAAGTGAAATCAACAAGAAACTGATCAGAAAGGAGAAAGCAAAGATTTGAAGCAGGCACAAAGAACCAGGATGTGTGCTAGTACAGAGGGAGCGCCTGCCTGAGCGGAAAGAGGGCAAGAAGCAAAGACACGGAAGGCAGACCTCCGTGGAATTCCAGGCACTGGTTCCCGCCAGCTGCTGTCACCTTACGCTGGGGAGCCCCTCACCTCCCCCCACCCGATTCCTGGGATGGCAGACCCGGGGGCATCAGCTGGAGGACAAGGACCCTGGCTGTCTGCAGCGCTCATGACAGTCAAACTCTTCTCTGGGAATGATGCGTCTCCCAGTCCATCTGAGCCAAGGTACCGCAGAAATTAAAGCCCGTGGCATCTCTGTTGATGACAGCGGTGACGCTATGACAACAGGCCTGCCGACGTCCACGGCACTCCTTCCGCCCAGCCCGCGTAGAGTGGATGCTTCCCCCCAGAAGGTACAAAACCATCTTCCAGCTGTCTCTGCCTGGGGTAAAGGGACAGAAACCCTGCAACAAAGATGGTTGTCCCTGGACCTGGCCACAGTCAGTCCTAGCCAAACCCGGGAGGACGCCCGGGACTGTTTTCTTAATTCGTTGCAATCAGCATTTTCCTTTCTTCATTTGCTGGTTGAATAAGGGCCCTGTAAGAAAAGGGCCCTCAGCACAATTCTGGTGCTCGTTTACAATGGAAATTGGGAAAACGGCGAAACGCATACCGCAAAATGCATTTAAAAGAAGATGATTCAATTGGATTTGGCAGCTCTGATATTCAGGACCAGAAGGAGAAAATCTGTCTATGATTTGAACATGTATAATTAAGATGAAAGCCTTAAGTATCGGGTGCATTTCTTAAGTTGTCACCAGGTCTGTTGACTCCGGGCGTTCTGATCAGTGGTGCAGAGCATTTATTTCTGAAATCTGAATCGCGGTGAGTGAGATGCCTTTTTAAAATTTGCTCTGTGGAGCCAAGTCAAGCCCTGACACTGCATGGCTCGTCAAGGGGGAGGTGAAGACAGGCTAAAGGGAGCCTCAGAGCCAGCTTTGATCTTTCGCCGAAGGTGCACCCCTAAACCTGGGAGACTGGGGCTCAGGCAAATCCGACCCATTCAGTGCACTCTATTTTCTGTTGTGTATGTTCCGGTGCCAACAGAAGCTCCAGCGCCCTGAGTGATGTTCCGGCTTGAAAGTGGAGAACCTGCTTTGAATGTTGGCAACTCTGGCTTTCAAAGGAGAAAATTGGCACTGGGAGCAAAGCCAGACAATGGGAACCAGGAGGCCAGGGCTCACACTCCATCTTCAATCCTTGCCGATGCTGTGATGTCAGGCCCTTCCTCACCTTTCTCATCTATAGAATGGGGCTAAATAACATTAGAACCACCCTCGTAAGGGAGTTGGAACAATTACATGAGGTTATCCCTGTCAATTCATGTGTCTAGCCTCTAAGCAGCAGTGGCAACATGTGAGTTTTTGTTATCATTCTTCTTCCTTTAGTGTGGAAGCCAGAGCATCATGACAAGGTTCCTGCAGTATGAGAGGACTCAGTGATGGAGTTTCTGGCAGCCCGACAGCCTCCTCCATGCAGAGGGGAGGCTTCACAGGGATGACTCACAGGCAGCATGTGGGGTGTGTGTGTGTGTGTGTGTGTGTGTGTGTGTGTGTGTATTCGAGGGGGTGGACAGAAAGCTGAAGCTGGGACAACTCTGTCACACGAACCCTCTTCTTTCTAAGCAGGACTGGAGTTTCCCTAGGACTCTAATGTCTCCTCTCTCTCTTTTCCAGATGGGAGATGAAGGAGGAACTGAGTCTGAGCTGTGGTCACTCTTCCGAGAGGTCTGAGCCTCTCTGGCCGTAACGCAGCCAGACTGTGTGAGACAAAGGCGCTGACTCCACGCTCCGCCGTGAGCTGCCCACCCTTTCCTTGGGCTGAGCGGTGTGGAGAGAGGAGGGGCATCCCAGGCCAGTGCAAAGAAAGAAAAGCAAGAAGCTGGAACCCGGAATGGGTGCAGGCCCCACTCCCTGGATGGCTGGCCAGCGCTTTCCTAGGCATGACTGCAGCCGGCGCAGTGGGTGCAGCCAGCCTCGGTCCCCCAGGCTGACAGTCCTGCATCATGTGACCAGAGGAATCCAGTGCCCCCCTCCATTTCCAGTGAGAAGCCACGGCCCTGTGTGGCCCCCACAGAGCAGGGAGGAGCCCCCTCCCCCTGAGACTGGCAGCCAGAAACCAGCTCAGGGCAGATGTGCACAGCTGGGAAAACTGAGGCCTGCCGCGGGAGGGGGGCTGAGACACAGTGGAGACCCAGCCCTCCGTGCCTCCTTTTGGCCCAGCCACCCTGCCTGCCTGGGTCCCAGGGCGCTGGAGGGCCATGCCGGCGGCCTCAGGTCCTCTGGCTCTGGCTCTCGCCAGCTGTGTGACTCCCGAAAGCTACTTAACCCCTCTTTGTCTCTCTGCCGTCACCTGGGTAGGGAGCAGAAGTGCTTTCTTTGGAAGTGTCTGAAGAACTTAAATACGACACAAACAATCTGCTCCTTTCCCCCTCCTTTTCCTGACTTCTCATCTTGTCCCATCTGTTCTTCATTCCTTCCTCAAAGCTGCCGAAAGCTCCGTCACGCTCATGCCTCAAGGATCACTCATCCGTGAGCATCATACCCTCCCCTCGAGACACCTCCCTGCTCTGTCTAATCGTAAGACCTTTGGCTGTTTCATCTGATGGGGAGTCAGAGGCCGGAAATATGCAAGGAAAAGCCCTCTGAATCTTCAAGGAAGCCCCAGGGCTTCATTCCCTAAGAGAAGGGAGAGAAGCGCCTGCAAGCCCGCGGTCCGGAGCTTCTGATGTTGTATAGCGTGAAAAATTAATGTTTCTGGTTTTGCAAGTTTTGTTTCTTGCTTTTTACCTTCCAAATCAGGCATAGCTTATAGGAACCAAAGCAATCTGCAAAGAGCAGAGAGAAACGAAGACAGAATCAGAAAAGCACAGTAGCTGGGCGCTTTGGGGAGGGGACCCAAGGCGCTAGGCTCCAAGGACTTGCCTGATGCTTGGCTAAACAGCTTGGCAGCCTGTGCTCCTAAGGGGGCCGGTCTGGCTGCTGTGGGCCCCGCAGTGCTAGGGTTGACAGTCAACCTGATGGCTGCGGTGGGTGCCAGAAGCCAGAGGCAGCACCCCAGCAGGTGAGGGGCCAGGTTGACAAGGGGGCGGAGCCAGAAGAGTAGCAGGAGCTGGGCCTGCTGTCCAAGGCAGGCTCTCACAGTCATATGGGGGGCTATCACGTTTCTTTCAGCAAGTCTATCTGTCAGAGAAGCCAGATCAGAAAACACAGAAGGGGATACCTTCTGGATGCAGACCACCGTCCTGCCCGCCTATATCTTTTGAGACTTGATAACCTATGGAAATCAATCCTGAGTATTCACTGGAAGGACTGATGCTGAAGCTGAAGCTCCAATCCTTTGGGCATTTGACGCAAAGAACTGACTCACTGGAAAAGACCCTGGTGCTGGGGAATACTGAAGGCAAGAGGAGAAGGGGACAACAGAGGATGAGATGGTTGGATGGCATCACCGACTCAATGGATATGAGTTTGAGCAAGCTCTGGGAAAGAGTGAAAGACAGGGAAGCCTGGTGTGCTGTAGTCCACGGGGCTGCAAGAGTCGGACCCGACTTAGCAACTGAGAAACAACCACCCAAGAGAGGGGAGAAGTGACAGTTGCATCCCCGCCCCGCCCAGAGCTTCTGGCGTCATACAGTGTGAACATGTGTGTCTCTTCTGACGTCATACAGTGTGAAAATGTGTGTCTCTTCTGACGTCATATAGTGTGAACATGCATGTCTCTTCTGACGTCATATAGTGTGAAAATGTAGTGTCTCTTCTGGCGTCATACAGTGTGAAAACGTGTGTCTCTTCTGACGTCATACAGTGCGAAAACGTGTGTCTCTTCTGGCGTCATATAGTGTGAAAATGTAGTGTCTCTGGTTTCACGTGCTTTGTTTCATTTCGTGTGTTTTTAACCTTCCAAATCAGCGGGGTGCGGAGGGCAGAGAAGGGAGACTGGCTCCCTGCAAGAGGCCAGAAACTGAACCAAGGAGGCAGACAGGGCTTAGGTCACAGCAGAGAAAGATGACACCCAAAAGTGGCCGAGGGCCCCCACGTGGCGCAGTGCTGAAGAGCCCACCTGCCGGTGCAGGAGACGCGGGCTCAGGCCCCGGCCCAGGAAGGCCTCGCCTGCCACGGAGCAACTAAGACCATTTGCCACAACTCCTGAGGCTGTGCTCTAGAGCCCAGGACCCACAGCTACTGAGCCCCCGTGGCGCAACTGCTGAAGCCCCTGGGCCTAGAGCCTGTGCGCCACAACAAGGGACACCCGAGCACCTCAACTAGAGAGCAGCTCCTCTGGTTTATTTAAAAATAAACACGTTTTTTAAAAGTGGTTGGACTTGGGACATCTTCCTGCTGAAAAGAGAAAGCCCCTAATATCAAACATCTGGCACCCTGATCGTTGGAAATTTAACAAATATTAGTACTTTGGGAGTTTCGGTGAGGCTGGGCTTATTGGGAACATTGGTTTCTAAGAGTGTTGGAGGTCCGTTTTGTTTTTTCACTATACGAACAGCTTTCTCTTACAGTAGGTTTTTGGGCTCCAAAGTCAGCGACAGGGTGGGGGTGTGTTCTTTCTTGCCCTTCATAGACCCCTACCTCACCCACAGGAGGACCCTGCAGTTGGGCTTCAGGATGCAGAGAAGGGGCTCTGGGGGCAAACACGGACCCCCACCAGCCACTGCTTAGATGGTGTTCTGAGGCAACGTGCTGTAACTGTCCGCCATCTGCCCCAAAGCCATCCTCGCATCCTCCTCCTGCAAAACCTGCCTCCTGCTGTAGAGGCTGAAATCACCAGAGAATCACTTCCTCACACCCTTACAGCTCAGACATCAACGCATGACCCGTCCTGGTCAGTGAGAAAATCCGGAGATCTTGGGGCAAATGGTTCTGCTTTCTCTTTTAAAGGGAGTGGAGGGAGGCAAAGAGAGAGAGGCAAAGAAAGCCCTTACTTGCTACTCCTTCTTGCGACCTTTGCACATGGGTAGATCAGCAGGTAAAGTCTGAGGCTGCTGTTGCCATCTTTTGATGAAACGGAAAGGCTGAGAAAAACTCAAAGAGGCCTACCAGAACCCTGACCTGACTATGAAGCCGAAGTGACCCCAGAACACTCACCTGCAGCGTCTTGTGTCGGAAAAAAGGAAGACCTTCCGTTTTAAGTCACTTTCAGCTGGATGTTGTTACTTGCAACTGAACGCACCCCTTCTCCACACCCTGACGTGCACAGCTGTAGAATGTCATCCCAAGTAAGCGTCTGCGCAGTGACCTGGGGAGGCAGGGGAACAAACCGTGAGCTTTTTCAAGAGAAAGGAACCTTCAAGGAAGTGAGACAGAGAGGCCGTGAACATCTGACCCCTCCAGAAAGTGCTGCCGAGGCGAAATGCCAGGCAGGCTGCGTTTTCACCCTGCGATTGCGTTAATAAGATAATGATGAGTCATTTAACTTCGCCTCCGAAGAGTGAAGCAAATTACCTGTGTCTGTATTGCTTAATGATGGAGGCACTAACAGGACCTTTGTCGCCTGCCAGAACTGAAACTGACCCATCACAAGAGGCGATTTTACGCCTATAAGTTTGCCAATTGGCTGACCCACCCATCAGGCGGGGGCCACAGCCCCACCAGGCCCTCCACATTAACCGAGTCATCCACCGTGCTCCCCCCACCCCTCATGGGCTCTGGCTTTCTTAACCTGATGAGCCTGATGTCATTAGTTATTTCCTTTATTTCCTGGACATGATCCATTGGGTCCCCATCAGCCAGCACATGGGCATCCAGGTGTGAATTTTCCGCTTTGGCTGCATTCCCCCAGGGAAGTGTTACAGCTGAGCCAGAGTCCTGGCCTCCTCCCCATCCACAGGGAATGCCCGTGCCTCCCTTGGCGTCCAAGCGGAAGGCAATGAGACAAATCAGGACCCAGCCAACCACACAAGCCCTCCAAAGGCCAGAGAGGCTCCTTGGGTTTTTCCATCATTTCAGGATCTGTAGGGATTTTTTGTCTCATTTCCTTTAATTAAGGTATAATTCCCATATGGTAAACTTGACCCTTCTAAAAAGTGGTGGCTCTGGGAGTTTTAGCAAGCGCACACACTCGCTGAGCCATCGCAGTCAAGATGCAGGGCAGCTCCACCCCCTCGAGAGGCCCCTCCAGGCCTTTGTGTCGTCCTGTCCTTCGCCTCCCAGCCCCTGGCCGCCCCTGCTCTCGCTTCTTTCCCAACAGCTCAGCCTTTCACAGCGTCATATACAGAGTCCCCTTTGAGCCTGGTTTCTTTCACTTAGTAAGCTATGTTTAAGATGAATCCACACATGACCAACAAGAGCCTACTGTGCAGCGCACGGAACTCTGTTCAGTGTTACGTGATGACCTGGACGGGAGGGGAGCTAGGGGGAGAATGGACATGCGTAGGCGCGCGCGCGCGCGCGTGTGTGTGTGTGTGTGTGTGTGCGCACGTGCGTGGCTGAGTCCCTGGGCGGTTCACCTGAAACTGTTACAACATTATTAACTGGCTATACCCCAATACAAAATAAAAAGTTTTAAAAAAGATGAATCTATGCTTAAAGATGTGGTGTGTGTGTGTGTATATATATATATATATATATATATATATATAAAATGGAATTGAATGGAATATTACTCGGCCATAAAAAAGAATGAAATAATGCCATTTGCAGCCACATGGATGATCTGGAGATTGTCATACAAATGAAGTAAGTCAGAGAAAGACAAATATCATAAGATATCACTCGTATGTGGAGTATAAAAAATGGTATGAGTGAACTTATTCACAAAACAGAAACAGACTCGCCTCCATGGAGAACACGGTTACCGTTACCAAGGGGAGAGGCGAGGGGGGGTCAGCCAGGAGTATGGGATTGGCAGACACACTTCACTATTTGTGTAACAGATTTTTAAAGGACTTACTATATAGCACAGAGAACTCCGCCAATATCTGTAATAACCTATAACAGGGAGGGATCGAAACATGCGTAAGTCCGAGTATATACATATAAACCTGAACACCTTTGCTATACACCTGCTGCGCAACAAAGTAAATCAACTAAACTCCAGTTCACAAAAAAAGGACGAATGCAATACATTCCTTTTAGAAAAAGACAAATCCATGCAGTTTCACGTGCCATAGTTTGTTTTGTTTGGTGCTGAGCAGCATTTCGCTGTGTGGGCATCCCGTGGGGGTGTTTGTAGGATCCATGGTGGGCAATGGGCGCTCACCCACCCTCAGCCAAACACTCCAACACGTGTTATTTCACTTAGTCCTCAGAAAATACTCAGGCAGGTGCTGTGGTCTCCATTTAGAGTTTCTTGAACAAGCAATTCATGGAGCCCCTTCCAGGGGCCAGGCAGTGTGATGTATCAGGGCTGAGGTACCCCCTCATACAGCCCTGCACTTGGAGGACCCTGGTGTGGGACCCTCTGTCTGCCTGCCTTACAGGATGAAGTCTCCAGGCTTCCGTGCCGCTGATGCTGAAACGCTGCATTTCGTGAGCGTGGGACCCTGAAAGAATGGCCCCTCTGGCATATGTAAGAAGGAAAAAAAAAAAATTCTACCAGCCATAAGACCCTGGGGAACTGACAGTGTGGAGCAGAAAAAAGGCAGGAGATGTGTTTTCCTGGCACGTTGGTGCTCCTGAAACAATGAAATTGCAGGTTTTACTAGACAGACATGCCAATTGCTGCCTGTGGGTAATTATAGTTATTCCCTAGGCCTGCTGCCCTCTGATGCCCAGTCTCCGTCATATGGACTTGGACCATAAAACAGGAAGGAGGAGGGTGGGACACAGAGGGGGCGGGGGCCGGCAGTGCAGGCGCTGGGTCAGGACTTTTGTGCCCCTGCTTGTTCCAACAGCCCCGCCCTGAGGCTGTCCGTCCAGCCGGGAAGACAGCGCCCACTGCACAGCGGCCTGCTGACTGCTGTGTATACAGTTGCAGAATCCCAGGATAAGCAACAAGTTGCCAGTTTCCATGTGCCTGGCAGAGAAGCAAGAGTGGCCAGCAGGGGGCTTCCCTGGTGATCTGGTGGTTAAGACTTTGCCTTCCGATGCAGGTGTGGGTTCAGTAGCTGGTCAGGGAGCGAAGGTCCCACGTACTTCTCAGCCAAAAAGAACCAAGAGAAACATAAAACAGGAGCAATATTGTAGCAAATTCAATAAAGAATTAAAAAATGGTCCACATCAAAAAAAGAAATCTTAAAAAAAAAAAAAAAAAAAAAGGTAGCACTCTTGAAACTCTACTTAGGGTCTTGGGCTCCTGGGCTTCACCCAACTTTCTCTGAGTACTGACCACCTTGTCACACTCCGCTCTTGACATTAGAGGGTTTCCCTAAATGGGTCATCTGGAGCAGGGGGGCGGGGGTCTCAGGAGGTCCCTTTCCTCCTGGGAGGTCCCAGGCAACACATCCCCTGGGCAGAAAGGTGCCCAAGACATATGTGTTCTCTCTGCTCATGGCAGAATTTAATAAAAAGCAATGTTGCTGTTGTTCAGTGGCTCAGTGGGGTGTGACTCTTTGGGACCCCCATGAACTGCAGCACACCAGGCTTCCCTGTATTTCACTACCACCTGGAGCTTGTTCAAACTCATGCCCATTGAGTTGATGATGCCATCCAACCATCTCATCCTCTGTCGCCCCCTTCTCCTCCTGCCCCCAGCTTTTCCCAGCGTGGAGCAATGTTTAAGGAAAGAAAGGAGGGTAGGAAGGAGACAGGGAAGGAGGGCAGGACCAGGGAAGGGAGGGAAAGAGGATTCCGTAAACGCAGTCTCAGTTCTTATTTGGCAGAGAAAGAAACTTCTTCTCGTCAATATAATGAAGCGCGGGAATTTTGTTTCAAACACCAGCTGGGACCTCTGCTGCTGCTGCTAAGTCGTTTCAGTCATGTCAGACTCTGTGCGACCCCATAGACAGCAGCCCGTCAGGCTTCTCTGTCCCTGGGATTCTCTAGGCAAGAATGCTTGCCGTTTCCTTCTCCAGCTTGGACCTCTATTCTACGATTTATGAGCCTTGCAAATGACTGCTTTTCTGAGACCCAGTTTCCTGGATCTGTATAATACCAATGTGTACCTCTCAAGACCTGAGAGTGGAAACTGCATGAGATCATCTGAAAGAAGACCTCAGCCCATCTCGGGCCACAGAATAACTGCAGAGGATAAACAGCGATTACTGCTGCCATTTCGGTTTCTGCGGGAGCTGCTGCGAGCTGGCGGTGGAGGCTGGCCAGACACAGCCAGGGCCTGCAGATAGGTCCTCCCGGCCGGCAACTCCGGGGGGCTGGCATTTCTAAGACTTTTCCTTGAACCAGGCTCTGTGTGTCTTTATCCACTGCCCACCCCACCCATGGATGGGAGGCTGGGGCGGACAGGGATGTGCGGGGCTCATTGGAGCCCAGCACCTCCTGAGCTTGAGGAGGGTAGGAAAGGACTTCATTAAAATGGATATCAGAACTTCGGTCAGCCCTCATCCAGCCGCTTAGGCTAAATTATTAAACATTGTCAAGGACACCGGGGGCTTTCCACTTTGCTACCAGATGGCTTTCCGCCACAGTTTCTTGCGTCTTCATGATGTGGTGTCGATGGGGGACCAAGCACAGCCTGGGGGACACAGCCCTGAGGATATCCCCCATCAAAGGCCACAGATACTGCCCACCTTGTCCCCTCGAGTGCCTTCCCAAATCTGCCCACCTGCATCCAAGTTCCCGTTGTCCCCGCCTCGCGCCCTGGACTCCCTCATCCAACAGGGCCACCCCCAGACCTGCCCACGGCAGCAACTGTGATAATTAATGTCGTGCGAGGGCCTACGTGGCACTCAGCATCTGACATGCATTGTTTTACTTAATCTTCAGGGTGATTCTCGGCCAGGGGGATGTCGTTAATATCCTTTCATAACTGAGCACACGAAGCTCAGAGTGGTTAATTGCCTGCCCGGTGCTGCGCGTGTGCCGAGTGACAAGTCCCTCTGCTATCTACATGCCTGCTCTTAACCGCTCCCCTGCATGTGCCCCGGGGCACTTCCCACCAGCTCCCTGCCCTGAACCGCAGATCTGGGGGTGTTTTCGCAGGGTGCATGGGGAGACTCATGGGCTTTCCCTGTAACTCAGCAGTAAATAATCTGCTGGGGATGCAGGAGATGAGTTCAATCCCTGGGTTGGAAAGATCCCCTGGAGAAGGAAGTGCAACCCACTCCAGTATTCTTGCCTGGTAGGGTACAGTTCATGGGGTCGCAAGAGTCAAACACAACTTGGCGCCTAAACAGCAATAATGGGGAGACTCACCAGCATCCTCCCTGGAAACTCCGGGAAGGAGATGAGGTGGGAAGGAGAATGATGGGGAGAGAGCTCAGCCCTCCAGTCAGAACCCAGAGAATGACCACAGGCCGCCTGCCAGGACCCCAAACGCTTGCCGTGCCGGGGCAGCTGTCACAGGCCCAGCCCCACCAGGCCACCCTGGTCTCGGAAGTGGCATCGACCTGTGTCCCATCCTTGCTATTTATTGTATTGCATTTTTCACTTTTTATTTTGGATTGGAATTAACAATGCAGTTAAGAATTAACCATGCTGTGATGGTTTCAGGTGGACAGGGAAGGGATTCAGCCATGCATATACCTGTATCCATTCTCCCCCAAACTCCCCTCCGCTCCAGGCTGCCACATAACACAGAGTTCCCTGTGCTGTTCGGGAGGTCCCTGTTGGTTATCCATTTTAAATATAGCAGTGCGTTCATGTCCCTCCCAAATTCCCTAACTATCTCTTCCCGCCCCCCTTTCCCCGGGAACCATGATTTGTTCCCACAACCTGCATTTTATTTTACAGTTACTGTCTGGTGGGCATCAGGGTAAAATGCTATCTCATTTAAGTCATCACTCAAAAGACGTGAACTCAGGAAGGTAGGGTCAGTGAAGCCATCTGATTATGGCATATACTTAGGCCCCTCGCACTCAGAGGCCCGTATAGGACTCAGTTTTATTTACTTTGCAGATGAATGGGCTTCCCTGGTGGCTCAGACAGTAAAGAATCTGCCTGCAATGCAGGAGACCTGGGTTCCATCCCTGGATCGAGAAGGTCCCCTAGAGAAGGGAATGGCAACCCACCCCAGTATTCTTGCCTGGAGAATTCCATGGACAGAGGAGCCTGGCAAGCTACAGTCCATGGATGGGATCACAAAGAGTCACAACTGAACAACTAACACACACACGCAGGATAAAAATCCCAGGCAACGGCCAATTGCCTTCCAATTCTTACAAGAGCCCCAAGAAACCTTTGAATGGGAGGGATGGCTCAAGGGCAAAGAAGGGTCCAGACCCTGACCCCAGTCCCCCATCCTGACCCAAGGCCCTTGTTGGGGGTCAGGAGAAGCCCAGGAGGGACTCTGTCCCCACCTCCCCATCCCGGAGCCCAGTCTTCACCTCTCTCAGGAAGTCACATTTCTCCATGGAACCTAAGGGCTCTAGAGAACCAGCTTAAAGCCTCCTGGTCAGGAATCCTCACAGACTGGTGCTTCTTTCGCTTCCTTGTGGGGCCTCCCCGCCTCCATGCTGCTCTTCCCAGTGGACATTCACTTCGCCCATCCCTCACCCAGCAAAGCAAAGCTTTGGCCCCGAGGTGGAGGAGTGGCGGGGTGAGACTCACTAGAAACTGCTTCCACTCCTCTTCCCACGGACACTTCCATCAGGAATTATTTCGAACAGATGCCCCACTGCCCTTCTAAACCCCCGAGGGGGAATCAACCCTCTTAAAGACAGTTGTTTATTAACAGTCCCCGGTGTCATTAGCAGCAGTGTCCGTGATGAAATATAGATTAGAGGGAGAAAGCCAGGAATCAGACTGCCATTTGTCCTGTCCCGAATGTCATTACGCGTTCCATCGTGCCGTATTACCGAGATGATTAGTGGCATCAAATGACTTCTGAAAAATGATTATGTGCCATTAAAAGCATGAGTCTGTCTGAAACCCGCACAAACAAATGGCCGTGTATGGATGACTCATTAGCCGGAAAAGCTAGGCGATGTGACAAGCGCGGCCGAGGTGCCAGGCGATTAGCATCGCCCGCAGGTGGTGGAGGCTGGGGCCACCGGGTCCAGAGCTGCATTCCGGCCACAGGAGCGCCGGTCCTCAGGGGCCTAAGGGCCTCTGGGAGTCACACTTCTCCTGGGGCGGCCTGGGGACGAGGGTTTGCTTACGGCGGGCTCCCCCCCTCCATAGCCCCCGCAGCTATGGTGGAGCTGTCCCCGTGGTCCCCAGGGTAAGGCGCCGAATGAAGCTGGTACTTCTGCAGGTTCCAGGAAGCCGGATTTGGGGAGAAAACAGAGGCAGGAGTGAGGCAGCCGCAGAAATGGAAGCAGCATGCAGGTAGAACGAGGCAGCGGCCCCTGGGGGAATTTTTAATTGACATCAGCAAAAAAAAAAAAAAAAAAAAATTGGCTCAGGGACTCACAATGTAATTTACAATGACAAGAACACATAGAGAAGCCATAATCTGGGAGATTAAAAAACATTTCTTGAGCACAGACCAATCAAATGGCTTTGAAGTGACAGCAAAAGAAAGAAATAACAAGCGAAAACGATCGCTCTGTCTGGTTTTCCAAAGTAGCTGAGCTCGACTTCAGTCCTTGTGCTAAACACACATTTCATGTTGAATTTTGCTCACTGTGCGGCGAAGACTTGGTTTTGAGATGTCAGGGGTTGGGTCCCCCGTCTCCCCCTCTTCCTTCATCTTGACGTGTCTAGGCTTTTCTGTGGGGGGCTACATCCCTGGAAAGGATGCTTTGAAACTGATGGCACATTTCTGCCATTGGTCAGATTCTGGAAGTTGTGGGTTCTCTCTCTCTCTCCCCTCTCCCTTCCCTTTATCCCTTTATTCTTTTTTTTTCTCCCATCCGCTCACACCATCGCTGCCCTCGTGGATGTAATGAAGGCCAATCAGGAAGCCAGTACTGAGGACAACTGAGGAAATTACCTGTGGCCCAGCCCTTAGGACATGGCGCTTTCACAGCTGGGGTCAGGTTCATTCCCTGGTCCAGGAACTAAGATTCCCGTGAGCCGCATGGCTCAACCAGAAAAAGACAAAAGAAAAATAAAGATGCTGAATTTTATTTCCATGCACCAGGCACTGCCTTGAGTTCCATGCTTTTTCTTTTTCTGGCGACACCAAATGGTTTGTAGGATCTTCGTTCCCTGATTAGGGATTGAACCCATGATCCCTGCGGTGGAAGCATGGAGCCTTAACCGCTGGACTGCCAGGGAGTCCCTGAGTTCCACGTTTTCTCTCACTTTCCCCCGACCTGTGAGGCAGCTGATTACCATCTGCGTCTCACAGATGAGAAAGCGGGCGTAGAGAAGTTACACTCCCGGGAAGCGAGGCAGTCAGGCTCCAGGCTGACCCCGTAGACCCCTGCCCTAGAGCTGCCATCAACTCGCCTGGGTCCCCGGGGCCACTGCACAATCCAGGCAAGCCTCCCTCCCATGGATGTCGAGGAGTCCTGGCGTGACCCTGGTTACAAGGATTCAAAGTGTCCCTGACTGATTCTGGTGGAGAGGCCTGCGATGAGGCCTGGGTATGCCCAGGGAAACTTTGTTTTCTCCTTTTAGAGTCTTTAGAGACTGTCAAGGGCCACAGTCCAGCCATGCAGACCCCAGGCCTCTGGCTCTCAGCCCAGCTTGTGAGCAGTGCCCAGACCGAGCCCCACCCGCATGGAGGACCACTGCCCTAGCCCCCCTGCTGCCTGTTACAGAGAAGGAATCAGAGGCTCATGGAGGGGCAGCGACCAGCACAGACTCACGGAGCTGCTGGGGGTCTCCCCTGGCGGTCTAGTGGTTAAGAATCTGCCTGCCAATGTAGGAAACACAGGTTCAGTCCCTGGTCCGGGAACTAAGATCCCACATGCAGTGGGGCAACTGAGCCAGCCACAACTACAGAGCCCACCACCCTCTGGAGCCAGGCTCTGCCACAAGAGAGGCCACTGCAAGCAGAAGCTGGCACACTCAACTAGAGAGAGCCTGAACACGGCAACAGAGACGCAATGCAGCCAAATAAATAAATAAGGGATTTTTTAAAAAGGCTGCTGGGACAGAACCCACCCAGGAGCCAAATACTTCCAAAAAGCAGGCTGCCACCCTTCTGCCCTCCCCCTTGACTCCCCAGAACTTTCCCTCCCACCTGCCTCTCCAAGCCTGACCGCAGCCAAGGCGACCAGAGGCTGTCAAGCCCTGACAGCTGAACCTGCAGGCTGTCGGCGCTGATTGGCACCTGTCACAACCTGAGCTTCTCGGGAGCCCCCGCGGCCCGGCCTTCATCTGTCCTGGCTGCTGCCTGCTTCCAGAGCCCGGATGCGTCCACCGCTCAGAAAGGTGGCCGATTTCCAAAAGCCCTTCATCTCTGTCTTCCCTCCAGGCCTCGCTGGGGGATGACCAGCTCATTCCGGAGAAGCTCAGACACACTGTTCTTCATCTTTATTGAACTTGGCTTTGTGGTTCTTGTTGCTCTGGGGGAGGGGGGTGGCTGTGACAGCGGCTCGGAAGGGCCGAGCAGAAATTGTTTCTTGCCCACGCCTTACATCGTTCTATTAGAAAAACATGAATTCTCTCTCCTCCACTTGTTTTTGTTTGTTTTCCTTCTCGCTAAGACAGAGGGGGACGTGGTATTTGATGACAGCTCTTTGGGTTTCTGCTACAAGTCATGAATGTTTGTGAGGTTAGGCTGCTGAAGACGGAGTCCAGCTGCTACAGAAGATTAAAAATAGCCATTGGTATGACCTTTGCTTCCAAAGGTGACAGCCCTATCTCTGTGTCTCCTCGACACCCAAACAAATTAAGCTTGGAAGTTCCTCCAGGTGTCTAATTTCAGTCTCTCCTGTGCAGCTCAGTCTTTTTGGGTCAAACCAATTCCTACCCTCTCTGCAGAAGTTGATGATGCACAGATTATCACAGGCAGTCTGTCTTCCAGCGACAACCAGCCGTGGGCAGCCTCTACCTGGTGGGACAGATTTCAAGGCCTGCTGTTCTGCTAAACACTGAAACAGTATCTGGGGTGCCCACCCGTTCAGCGCACTCTGTGACACGGTGACAGCGTCTCCTCATCTGCAGAACTTTCCTCAAGAACAGACCAAGGACAAAGGCCGACAGAGCTTGAAAGACGTGATTGCTGTACCTCTCCGGGAGGAATCTCCCATAATTCTCCAGTTCTATGGACCAGCAGAATCACCTACTGACGCAGTGGGTGTTTTGGACAATTTTTTGTCCCTCTAGCGAAAAATTCACATGTTGGAAATGCAGTGGTTAAGACTCCCCACTTCTAATGCAGGAGGCATGGGTCCAGTCCCCGATTGGGGTGTACAGGTGAGTGAGTGGGTTGGTTGGTGGGTAGATGGGTCAGATGGGTGGGTGTGTGGGTTGGATTAGTGGGTAAATAGGGTGGGTGGTGGGTCAATACATGGATGGATGGCTAGAGAGAGAGAGAGATCCAAAACTCGTAACGAAGGGAAAGGGGATGAAAAAAGGAAAGATCCCCTAAGTCAAGCTTGATGGTCATCACAGAGAACAAAATAAAGGCAGAAGGAGTGACCCCTCTACCAAGATCGGTGAAAACCCTGCTTTATTTCTAGGTCCCAACAGAATTGCTATAACCCCATGAAGCTCAAATCAGTTCTAACTAGGAGGGGGAAGTGGGAAGCTGTGAGGATTGGGTCACGTGCCTTTTTTCCTGGAAGAAGGGAGCGTACCCTGGAGCCTAGCACCCTCTGCAGAGGTCCTGCTGACCAGCCGAGGGCAGCAGCCTTGCTGGGGGATGTCGTCTGGGAACCACTGCTGGCCAGTTGCCATGGGTTCAGGAGTCCGAGCGCACAGTGGTTGCCTTGGGGACGCTGGAAGAGGCAGCATTTCTGGCCAGCCCAGGTGAGCAAAGAAAGAATACCAGGGGGAATAAGAGCAGACTCGCCAGGCCACGGGGAGAGGGCTGCAAAATTACTCACGCGGCTGCTCTATTTGTCTGTAAGAGGAGCAGTCAGTCTCCACCAGCTCCCACCCGCTGGGTGGCTGGGATAAAGCAAGTGGGGTGGGAAAGTTCTTCACTGCAGCCTCATCAGATCCAGTAATCATGCTGGAGTAACTCGGAGCTTACTGGGATGACATGGGTAAATGCAGACGCGGAGGTTCACGTTATGATCAGCCTGGGAGTGAGTGGGAGAGGGGTGTGGCTAGCTGTGTCCTGCAGCCAGCAGTGACAGCCGGCCCTGCCTCTAGGGCTTCTCCTTCATCACCTGTCTTGGCTGAAAATGTCCGCGGTTGGTTTGCCTGGCCATCATGAGCCACTCGCACCTGCAGTACGTCAGCATCTGGTTCTCTCCTCTTGTTACCAACCAGGGTTCGTGCCCTCCTCGATCAATAGAAATTGATCAGAGGCCAGACAAGGGATTCAGGCAAGGCTTTACAGGGGCCCCTGTTGTAACAAGGATGGAGCAAGAACAAGTAACAGATTCCCTTGCTCTCTCCCCACTGTGGGGAGGGGCTGACTCCTTGCACGGGGTGAGGGAAGGGGTGGGTCTGGGGGTCGGCTCAGGCGGTTTGCCCACCCCATCTGTGGTGCCTTGTGCAGGGGGCATGCTCCCTCCCCGCTTTGGTTCCCTGGTCCTTGGGAGTGGCAGTTGGTTTTTTTGGTCTTTCTGTGTGTCTTCTTGCCCATGATTTCCTCACTTGCACACGCACGCAGTTACTTTGAGTCCCACACTATTTCTTTGCATTTTGTTGCTGGAGGAGATGCAAGTGCAGGCCCTGCAGCAAAGGTCCCAGGTCCCAGCCCCTCCCGCTGCCGGTCAAGACTCGGAGCCTTCCCTGACCCCCAACGCGCACGCCCTAAGGAGCAGCAGCACCTCCCTGGTCCCCAACCTCAGGCTCTCTGCAGGACGCCCTGCCACCCTCCCCCTCTCCGCCTCGACTGGCCAGAGCGACCCTCTAGCTGGCTTCCCAGTGAGCTGTCGGCCACTTGGAACAAGTGGAAGCAGCGTGACCTGGAGAAGGGGACGTCGGGGCTCCTCTCAGGTCAACATGCCAGACTGTCTGGCTGATTTTGGACGTGGTTACACCCAGCTGTGGGCTTCCCAGGTGGCGCTAGTGGTAAAGGATCCTCCTGGACCGTATTGAGTATCTTGTTTCGTTGTTCCCTTGCTAGTGAAATACCACCTCCCCAAGCGTCTCCTGCCAACAAGGACTGCTTGCGTTCCCATCTCTTCTGCTGCCTCTCTGACCACCTCCCTCCTTCATCCCGACAAGTGCAAACCAAGTGTCCATGTCGAGGTACTTTCACTGCATTAAAATTTCCAAGTTGGTACTTTTCCCATGTCGAGCGCACTTTGGATGGGATGTGAATGTTGACATCTGCAAAACCTCTTTTCTGCACAGGTAGGTGGCCTGCAGCTCTGCTCAGGAGGGTCTTCTCCAGTCCTGTGAGCCTTAGAGAATGCATCCTGCCCCGTGTCCTCTGTTTGGTGTTTCAAACAGGTGTTTCAACCCCTGGGATCCCGCTGGCTCCTGTTACAACCAATCCAGGACCAACAGTAACAACAGCAGGAACACCAGCACTACCCCAGTGACAGCATCTCCCCTTTATAAAGCATCTCTTACCTGCCCAGGTGTAGACTGACTGCTTTTCACGTGGGCGTGCTTAGTCGCTCAGTCGTGTCTGACTCTTTCTGACCCCATAGATGGCAGCCCACCAGGCTCCTCTGTCCATGAGATTCTCCAGGCAAGAATACTGGAATGGGTTGCCATACCCTCCTCCAAGGGATCTTCCCAGTTTTTCGAACCCAGGTCTCCCACACTGCAGGTGGTTTCTTTACCATCTGAGCCACAGGGGAAGCCTCTTAGCAATTCTTGCAGCATCCTCTTGAACATGTAATGTGACTCCCATTTTACAGATGAGAAAACTGAGGCCTGGAGAAAAAAATCACTGGATTTAATGTCATACCAAATTTCCTGAAGAAAATCAGCCCTGAATATTTATTGGAAGGATTGATGCTGAAGCTGAAGCTCCAATACTATGGCCACCTGATGTGAAGAGCTGACTTACCTTAAAAGACCCTGATGCTGGGAAAGATTGAAGGCAGGAGGAGAAGGGGGTGATAGAGGATGAGATGGTTGGATGGCATCACCAACTCTACGGACATGAGTGAGCAAACTCTGGGAGACAGAGGAGGCTAGGGAAGCCTGGAGGATAGGAAAGCCTGTCACGCTGCAGTCCATGGGGTCGGAAAGAGTCAGAAATGACTTAATGACTGAACAACAACTAGGAGACTGGGCACAGTAACTATTTTTCAGTCTGCTTAGGAACTTTCCTATCGTCAGAAGTGTTAAAGAATAATTTTCCCCAAATAATGCAAAATCATGACTCTCCTACTTTAACATGTATTAAAGATTTTATTTGGCTTGGTAATTAGTGAGGAAACTAGGCAGATGTTACAACTGATCCAAAGGAGAAATCTGAAAAGTGTAAATTTACACGGAGTGAAGGAAAGTGGAGGTGAATTGACAAATAGTTGGAAACTGGCTCTTTCCTTAAGGAACCGGGAAATCTATTGAACCACCAGACAGAATTTATTTGCGTGTCTATAGACAAAGAATTATTTTGCATTGCTATCAGTTATCTACAACTTACAGGACCGTAAAACAGCGCAAAGACACTGAAAGGCTAGAATCAGACAGCCTACAAGGATGTTCTCTGAACGGCCTCGTTTTTTCCATCAGCAGCACCCAGTGATCTTTGGGATTTATTCCAGGTTTCCTCGCGGGAACAAGTCTAGACAATCTTGGCGCCTCATTCTGCCTGGTAATAGCAGTTAATATCAGGAGTGAGAAATCAGGACGCTTCCCTGATGGCTCAGTGGTAAAGAATTCACCTGCAAGGCAGGAGATGTGAGTCTGAGTCCTGGGCTGGGAAGATCCCCTGGAGGAGGGCATGGCAGCCCCCTCCAGTACTCTTGCCTGGGAAATCCCGTGGGCAGAGGAGCCTGGTGGGCTGCAGTCTGTGGGGTTGCACAGAGTCGGTCACAACTGAAGCTAACACTTCCGCAACAGAGAGCGCAAGATAGCAGATCGGGNGGAGGGCATGGCAGCCCCCTCCAGTACTCTTGCCTGGGAAATCCCGTGGGCAGAGGAGCCTGGTGGGCTGCAGTCTGTGGGGTTGCACAGAGTCGGTCACAACTGAAGCTAACACTTCCGCAACAGAGAGCGCAAGATAGCAGATCGGGCGAGGAACTGCTCCCGTCCCTGGGGCGCTGACGCCGCCCTCTCCCCGTACCTCCCCTGGGGGGGGGGGGGATGTTTCTAGAAGGTTCTCGAAGCTGCTACAATCCCCCTCCCTGACCGCCTCAGATTCTTCCAGCAACCCAGTATCCTTTCCAGCTACCATAGCCAATCCTTGTCACTCTTTTCTTTTTTGTTTCCTAAGCACCTTTGAGTTATATGTTTCCCATGAAGAATCTTGACTTATATAGCTATTAAGTGACAAAGTGAGTTTAAAACCCTCACCTGCCTAAAATGCATAGCTGAGTCTTTCAGTCTCCTCACCTGCAAATGGGGTTATTATTGTACCTACCCCGCTGGGTTATTGTGAAGATCAGCTACATACATCCATCCAAAGCTCCGAAAAGACTGCCTGGTGCCTAAAGTACTCAATGCAAGTTCATTTTATCATCAGCTCGATTTGGGCAATGGATAAACTGAGCCGAGGATGTCATGAACTTCACCCAAAGACGTGGACTTGCCACCATTTATGAGCAAATGGCAGGATGGGCTGCTGAACCCAGGCAGTGATCAGAGCCTGCTGGCTTCTCTTGGGCCCTGGAGAAGCTGTCTGGGGGCCTTCCCTGGAAGTCTGCTGGTTAAGACTCGGAGCTTCCACCGCAGGGGCCACACGTTCCATCCCTGGTTGGGGAACTAAGATCCCGCCTGCTACGGGGAGTGGCCAAAGTAAATGGATAAATAAACCGTCATTATTTTTTCAAAAAAAGTCATCTGCTTTCCCCCCTTCCCCACCAGAGCAGAGCGGGCGGCTGTCCTTGGAGTCTGGGTCGGGCACGGCTCAGGACTGGCGGGTTCTAGGGTCACCTCCTTTGGCAGTCTTGCTCCTGGAGCTGAAACAACCATGGGCAGCTGGGGCCTCCTAGCACTGAGGAGCAGCAGCCAGGTGAGCGGGTTTCGGGGGTGGGCACAGGCTCCCACCCAGCTGGGATCTGCTGCAGATAGATCTGCTCCCATCCGCCTCCCCAGGGGCCTCCCGAAGCACCGCACACCTGGCCAGCGGCCCTTCTCCTGCCGTTGCCGCCATACGGAGGCGTAAATCCA
The DNA here is from genome assembly GCA_006410615.1 of Neotragus moschatus. Lineage (NCBI taxonomy): Eukaryota > Metazoa > Chordata > Mammalia > Artiodactyla > Bovidae > Neotragus > Neotragus moschatus. The sequence goes on along the minus strand of SJYA01002455.1, from coordinate 59,574 downwards.
GTTAATGCGTCCAAAAAAGAAAAATCAAAATGTCAGATCTGCAGAGATGGTTCAATTGAAGGAATATTGATTGTCACGGAGAATATTTTCACTTTATTCACCTGCTTCGTCTGCTCCCCCAGGCGCGGATGAATTCATCAAATATTGTCACAGCACATAATGATACCCTTCCCTGGTGCTGCTGTGATCACGCGAGCTCCAGTCCTGCCCACTGCGCCTGTCCCCATGGGGATGGCAGGGGGAGAGAGGAAGGTGTTGCCAAGGCGTGGCCACGGCACGTTCCCCTGCACAAGGTGCTTTCCCTAGAGCGTCCACTCTGATCTTCAGGACAGCCGTGAAGGGGAGCAGGGTGTCATGGAGGGGTGAGATGATCCCATTTTCCAGGTGGGATCAGAAAGGTTAAGCCATTCATCCAAGTTCATGATACTAACCAGCTAGGATCTGAAGCTTGGTTTTCCAGTTCCAAATTCAAAACCCCTTCCACTCCACCACGCCCTTTGCTGTGGCTGGTGGACTGATCCAGCCAAGCCTGGAGATGGGTGGAGCTCTCTCGGCCTCTGTTCTGCTCAGCCAGTGCCGTGATTATGCACCCACTATTTGCTCAGCCCTGGACGTAGAATCTAGGAGATGATCCATAACCCTCCAAGGGTCTCCTGATCAGCGTGGAGAAGTAGATGAGGGTTTTGGAGACTAACAGAGCTGGAACTCTGAGAACACCACAGCTGTCCCTTGACCATCAAAAGTGAGGGCTTCTCAAGGGGAAGCCAGCACAAAGGCTGGAGAACCCTGAGAAAGCAGCACAAGACTCATGGGGCATCTTGGCCCACCGTGACCTAGTTGCTGAAGAACCCATCAAAAAGAGGAGTTGGGTGTCATGGATGGACCTAGAGACTGTCATACAGGGTGCAGTAAGTCAGAAAGAGAAAAGGAAATATTGTATAATACAGCCTACATGCGGAAACTAGAAAGAATTACAGAGGTGAACTGATTTGCAAAGTAGAAATGGCGTCAGAGACATGAAGAAGAAACCCACGGACACCAGGAGGAGGAGGGAGAGGGATGGTGGGGAGATGGGAACGGATGTGATCACACTTCCAGGGTTTCCGGGTGGCGCTAATGGTAAAGAATCTGCCAGCCAATGCAGGAAATGCAAGAAATATGGGCTTGATCCCTGGGTTTGGAAGACCTCCTGCAGTAGGAAATGGCAACCCACTCCAGTGTTCTTGCCTGGAAAATTCCGTGGACAAAGGAGCCTGATGGGGCCGCAAAGAGTCCGACACAACTGAGTGAGTGAGCACACATGCACACTGCTAAAGTCTAAAGTAGGCAACAAATGAGAGCCCACCGGCTAGCACCGGGAACTCTGTTCAGTGTTGCGTGGTGACCTAAATGGGAAGGAAATCTGAAAAGGAGGTGCTCTGCGTATAACTGATTCATTTTGCTGCACACAGAAACTAACGCACCATGGTAAAGCAACTGTACTCCTGTAAAAAATTGATTTTAAAAAAGAAGAGGGGTTGGGTGCCAAGCCCTGGAAAGCGTTTGCCCAGTGAATTATGGGTTCTCTCCAGACACGTCCAAGGAAAACACAGCCCTCGCATCCTTCGACCAGCATTTCTAAAGAGTGTCCCGAGGAACGGGAGATCTGAATGTCTAGTGGGTGGATTATTTCTGTTCAGGACTCCTCACATCCTTTACCATCTTGATGAGGGTGGTGATAATGACAGTCAGTGTCCGTGTTGACTGTCACCCGGTACTCCCAGCGCTCTTGTGTATGAACTCATTTGAGCCTCATGGTAGGTGCTGCTGCAGTCCCCATCTTGTTGTCCAGTCGTTCAGTCGTGTCCGACCCTTTGCGACCCCATGGGCTGCAGCACACGGGCCTCCCTGTCCTTCACCATCTCCCGGAGCTTGCTCAAGCTTCTCAAACCCATGTCCGTTGAGTCAGGGATGCCATCCAACCATCTCGGCCTCTGTCGTCCCCTTCTCCTCCTGCCTTCAGTCTTCCCAGCATCCGGGTCTAAGAAAATCAAGACTCAAGAATTCTTGCGACGGTGGACCAAGATGAGAGCTGGAGCTGACAGGCTGGGTCACCTCTTCGAGCGATTCTGAGAGGCAGGTGTAGGATGCAAAACTCCCAGACTTCTTCCACAGCTCTACACCTGCTCTGGTTTTGCCCCAGTGCATCTCTTGGGATTAAGGAACTATGAAATATCAGAACACCGGTTAAACAATCAGCCCGACTGGCTCAGAGCCCCCATTCAGCTGGACTCTTAGAAGCGAGTGCAAGTTGTTAACGCCCAGCAGGTTATGGGCTGTGGCTGGTCTGAATCCAAAGGTGAGGGCTCCTGGGAAAATCCCGAGAGGCTGGCTGGGCCGGGGCCAGGCCTTCCACCTCTCTGCCCTCTCTCCTGACCACCTTAGAGCAGGAACCGAGACAAGGAGGATGGACTCCAGTCTGCTTCCCCTCACCACCACCCTTGGCTGAACACCAGAATCTGAAGCCTCCCAGCCACGTGCAGTAAAGGACCTTTCCAGGGTTAGATTCAGCCCAGAAGAATAAAGATGCTAATCACTTTGGGCAGCTCCCTGCAGTGTAGCCACCTGGGGCTCAGCCATATCCCCCTGCAATTTCTGGCTTGCTCTGATGCCTTGGCTGGCATCCCCAGCAGGTGCAGGAAGTGGGGGGCTGCATTCCCGGGAGCCTTTGCCAAGAACCCCAGTCCCTTTGAGGGAGAGGGGGCTTTGGCCTCAGTAGGAGCATATCAGTGGGAAACCATGGTGAGAAGACATAGCTGGCCAGAGCTGGTGATGGGGTAATTAATTCTACTTAAGAAAAATGTTACTAATAATTAAAGGTACTAATTAAGAAAAATTGGATCAGCTGTTCGTCAGTGAGGGGCAGAAACTAGGGCTTCGATGACGCATTTCTCAGGCAGCATTCTGCTGGGAGTGGGCGGGACAAAATCACAGCAGACACTGTCATTTGAGGGGTCCCGGAGAGGCCAGAGGGGCTACCAGCTGGAGAGGGCCTTGGGGAAGAAGGCGACACGGGGGAGTGCCTGGCGAGGTGCTGATGAGTCCAAGAGGCTGGAGAGGCTGACGCAGGTTGGAAGCATCCAGACCATGGCCCAGTATACACCCATTCTCTCCAGGGTCCAGGAAGGCTGGGCTGGAGGAAGCAGTAGAGAGCAACTCTGGGGTCCTGAGGGGTGGGGGTGGTCTCTGAGGTGAGACGGAGCCGGTGGCAAGTCCGATGATGGGAGAAGTTACAGCAAGAGGAGCCGGATCAGGGGTCAGGCAGGGCCAAGAGGCGATGGGCAGCAGGCAGGTCTTCAGGGCTCTGCACTTGGGTCAGGTGAGCAGACAGCATAGAAAGACCCAGAACTAGAAGATCAAAGCACTAGCTGAGGCAGGCTCCTCAGCGTGGCTCTGCTGACGTGGGTCTCTTTCTTGTGGGAGCCTGTCCGGTGCATCACAAAGCATTTAGCCACATCCCTGGCCTCCACCCCTGGAATCAAGATTGCCGGGAGAAATATCAATAACCTCAGATATGCAGATAACACCACCCTTATGGCAGAAAGTGAAGAAGAACTAAAAAGCCTCTTGATGAAAGTGAAAGAGTGGAAACGTTGGCTTAAAGCTCAACATTCAGAAAACTAAGATCATGGCATCCGGTCCAGTCACTTCATGGCAAATAGATGGGGATACAGTAGAAACAGTGACAGACTTTATTTTAGGGGGCTCCAAAATCACTACAAATGGTGACTGCAGCCATGAAATTAAAAGATGCTTGCTCCTTGGAAGAAAAGCTATGACCAACCTAGATAGCATGTTAAAACACAAAGACATCACTTTGCCAACAAACATCCATCTAGTCAAGGCTATGGTTTTTCCAGTGGTCACATACTGATGTGAGATTTGGACTATAAAGAAAGCTGAGCTCCGAAGAACTGATGCTTTTAAACTGTGGTGTTGGAGAAGACTCTTGAGAGTCTCTTGGACTGCAAGGAGATCCAACCAGTTCATCCTAAGGGAGATCAGTCCTGGGTGTTCACTGGAAGGACTGATGTTGAAGCTGAAACTCCCACACTTTGGCCAGCTGATGCAAAGAGCTGACTCATTAGAAAAGACCCTGATGATGGGAAAGATTGAAGGCAGGAGGAAAAGGGAATGACAGAGGATGAGATGGTTGGATGGCATCACCAACTCAATGGAGATGAGTTTGGGTGAATTCTGGGAGTTGGTGATGGACAGGGAGGCCTGATGTCTGCATTCCATGGGGTCACAAAGAGTCAGACACAACTGAGAGACTGAACTGAACTGAACTAGCCTCCATCCACTAGCTACACCACCTGGTTATGATTAAAAGTATCTTCAGGACTCCCCTGGTGGTCCAGTGGTTTAGGACTCTGCACTTCCCTGGTGGCTCAGACAGTAAAGCATCTGTCTATAATGTGGGAGACCTGGGTTCGATCCCTGGGTCGAGAAGATCCGCTGGAGAAGGAAATGGTAATCCACTCCAGTACTATTGCCTGGAAAATCCCATGGACAGAGGAGCCTGGTAGGCTACAGTCCATGGGGTTGCAAAGAGTCTGACAGGACTGAGCGACTTCACTTCCCTTTCCTTTCACTTCAAATGAAGCAGTGTGGGTTGAATTCCTGGTCAAGGAACTAAAATCCCAACTGCCACGTAGTAGAGCCAAAAAAAAAAAAATTAAGAATCTGAAAAAGAATGACTAGGTGTATACGTAACACTGAGTCCCTTTGCTGCACACCTGAGACTAATACACTGAAAATCAGCTATAAGTCAAAGTGAACTCACTCAGTCGTGTCCGACTCTTTGCGACCCCGTGGACTGTAACCTACCAGGCTCCTTGGTCCACGGAATTTTCCAGGCAAGAGTACTGGAATGGGTTGCCATTTCCTTCTCCAGGGGATCTTCCCAACCCAGGGATAGAACCCAGGTCTCCCGCCTTGCACGCAGATATCCCAATATAAAATATTAAAATTACATTCAACCTGATGGTATAAAGATGTGATTATTGCCTCTTTCCTGTAAATTTTATTGCAAATTTTTGTCTTTTCCCACCACTTTCCAGAAAAGGCAGAAATAAAGAATAAAAATTGCAAAAGCAAGCAAAAGATTCCTTCAATTTAAAACTTTGTTAGTTTTCTATAAAATGCATTTCAGGGACACGTGATTCCAGGGCTAAAGAATCCACCTGCCAATGCGGGAGACTTAAGAGATGGAGGTTTGATCCGAGTCGGGAATATCCCTGAGGAAGGAAATGGCAGCCCACTCCAGTACACTTGGTGAGAGAATCCCATGGACAGAGGAAATTAGTGGGCTACAGTCCAGGGGGTTGCAAAGAATTAGACAAGACTGAGCGAAGGAGCACACACATGCGTGTGCACACACATGCACGCGCGCGCACACGCACACACACACACACACACATGCACACACTATCATTGGTGGTGGGGAACCTCTGAATCCCTGTTGAAACTTAGGAAAATCTCCAAGGTGGCTGATAAACTAATTCTCAGGAAAAGAAAAGCAGCTACTGTTAGGGCTTAAGGCCCACTGGCAAAAGTTATTTTAAAATAAAGTCACAGGCTATGAAAAAGATTCTTTATAGCATGCCACATCTCTTCCGAGTAAAAATCAATTTGAACCAATTCAGAGAGAGAAAGAGAGATGAAGAGGGGAAAATTTTTTAAATTAAATTTAACAAAAAGAGAAGCAAACAAACAAAAAAGGCAAACAAATGTATCCCCAGACACTGCCAAATGTCCCTGGGGGGGCAGGGGCAGGGAGGGGACAGAATGATCATCCCAGGTTGGAAAGCAGAGCTGATTTTTTAAAACACCGCAGCACCTTGTCTTGACAGAGGTTTCTTGTTTACTCCTGAGGCAAATAGATGCCGCCCTATATACACCATCCAGACCCCAGACTCCTTCCGGCTCGTGCTCACTGACCCCCAGGCCCAGGTCCCTCACTGGATCATTCCACGTCCAGCTGGACAATGAGCCAAAGGACAGAGTGGGCAGGGCCGTTAGGGAGATTTCGGGCACCAGCCCTGGAAACGTCACATCGCTTTGGCCCTCAGGTCACTGGCCGTATGTAACCACAAAGGGTAAATGTGAGCTGGCAGGCAGCCCAGGTGAAGACCCCAGACACGAGCCAACAATAACCACCGGCACCGCCGCACCTCCCGGTCCTGGCCTTGGCGGCCAGCTCACCTAACCCTGGCCAGCCCTCAGTCTCCTCCTCTTCAAAAACCCCCTTCCAAGCAAAATGTGTTACACGCACACAATAGGCCATGACTCGGCGGAGAGCAAGGATGGAGACCGGACAGGCGACGCCACACGCGTGACCCTCGAAAACCGCGTGCTGAGGGAAGGGAGCCGGACACGGAAGGTCATGGGTCGCGGGATCCCGTTTGTGCAAAGATCCAGAGGAGGCACAGAAAGTGGACTAGGAGCTGGGGCGGGGAGGGGGTTTCGGGGTGCTGCAATAGGCGTGGGGTGTCCTTTGGGGGAACTAAATAGAGGTGATGGCCGCACGGTATTGTGAGGGTATGAAACGCCGCCGCCGCCGTGTACACTTTTACTCGTTTATTTATCTTGTTCTTCTTGGCCATGCTGCATGGCATACATACAGGATACTAGTTTCCCGAACAGGGATTAAACCCACGGTGGAGGTGCGGGCTCCTAGCCACCGGACCATGGAGGACATCCTGCCTTGTACACTTTCATCTTTGTACTTCTAGGTTTTTTGTTTTTTTTTTTTTTTTTAATAAATGTAGCCCAGTTGGGCCTTCCACCGCCTCTCTTTTGTTTAGTTATTTTTCCATTTGGGGCTGTGCTGGGTCTTTGTGGCTGCTCGAGGGCTTGCTCCATTGCAACGTGCAGGCTTCTCCCTGGGGTGGCGTCTCTTGTTGCGGAGCATGGGCTCCAGGACTCGGTGGTGTGAAGCACAGACTTAGTTTCTCTGGACGTGGACTCTACCCAGACGGGGCATCAAACCCAAGTCCTCTGCATTGGCAGGTGGATTCCTTACCGCTGGACCACTGGGGAAGACCTTGTACACTTTTAAATGGTTGGTGTTAGCTTACAAGAATTTTACTTCCATTTTTTAAGAAAGGGAAAAGGCGCCTTCCAGCTCCAATCTTCAGCGGTTGTTTAAGATCCAGGAGAGGCAGGAACTGGGCCGAGGTGCTGAAAGTAGGAACTCAGGTGCTGTTCTTTCTGAAGATATACAGCAAGGAAAAAAAATTTTTAAAGCCCTGATCCTACTTTGTCTGTCAAGGGAGTGCAACGTTAGCGAGGCTTGTAAACTAGAAAGCTCTTTATGAAACGTCGGCGGATGCTGTTACTGAGGCTCTGTGTGTGATCTCATTGGTATTCTCCTGGATACGGCTGGGACGGGGCCGGATGGGAGTGAGTGAACTGCATAAACAGGTGTGCATTACGGGCAGGCCAGCTCGAGGGTCCTACACACAGTGGCCCACAACAGCCATTATTATTCAGGATAACGTAAATGAACAGCGAAGCTGCTCCCTGTGTCCTGGGCCCCCACACTGTACTTTGACACATCTTTTGTCCATGCTCAGTCACTCAGTCGTGTCCAACTCTTTGTGACCCCGTGGACTGTAGCCTTCCAGACCCCTCGGTCCACGGGATTCTCCAGGCAAGAACACTGGCATGGGTTGCTGTGCCATCCTTCAGGGGATCTTCCCAACCCAAGGATCAGACCGGCATCTCCTACACTGTAGGCAACGCAGGAGTCATCTGGGAAGCCCACGATGCACCTTACATGCAACTGAGTGAATCCTCTCTGCAACCCTGAAAGGTGGTCAGATTATAACTGTTTACAGATGAGAAATGTAAAAACTGAGTGGTTAAATAATTTGCTGTATTAGTTTTCAACCGCTGGGCAACAACTTATACCAAAACTCCGAGGCTTAAAATGGGCAGTTATCATCTCACAGTTTCTGTGGTCAGGAGTCCAGGCATGGCTCCTGGGTCCTCTGTCTTAAGGCTGCCATGCAGCTGACAGCTGGAACTGGAGTCTCATCTGAAGGCTTGACTGGGGAAGGATTCATGTCCAAGCTCACATGCTTGTTGGCAGGTTTCAGTTCCTGTGGGATTTATTGGACGGAGGGTCTCAGTCCCTACCTGGCTGTTTCTAGAGACACCCTCAGTTGCTTGCCACACGAACCTCTCCAACATGCTGGCTTGTCTCCTCAAAGCACGTGAGCCAAGAAGGCAATGGGATCTGCTAACAAGACAAATTGCAACCTTATGTAGCCGAATCACAGAAGGGCCATCTCACCCCCTTTGCTGTGCTCTTTTGGTTAGAAGAAAGTCGCTGAACTGAGCCATACTCAGGCCTGGTTGGGGGTTGGGGCAGGGGGAGTGGATCACACACGGGCATGAACATCAGGATGTGGGGGTCACGGGGGCCACACTCCCCAAAGATCCATGGGTAGCAAAGAGCTGGGCCACCCAAGCTGTAGATTTCTTTCCCAGGTTCATATCTGCAAGGACATTCACTTTCTCCGTGCTCTGAGGGTGGAAAGCAGGGAACGACAGGAAAGAGAGCGAGATCTTCCTATGGGAAAAAGGCTGCACTGAGCTCTCCCTGGCCAGGCCTCACTGCTGAGGCTTGTCCTACAGGGTGAAGCCCGGGAGCTAGGGCTCCTCCAATATTCCTGGTATCCTCATAAAGCACGTGTGGTGCTGCATTTTAATTGCCTGGCAGAGCCCGAAGCACCAAAGAGGAGGCTTTCCACAACCTCCTCATCATGACCATTTATAGGCTGGGAACATCTGGGGCTCCTCAAACCCTAGGTTAACATCTTTCCTCCCAACACAGGCAGTTCAAGCCTTCTTTATTATACCAGCTCTGTTGACCCACTGGGACCAGGGGCAGCACCCACTCTGCCCAGAAGCTAGTACAGTGTGTGCCCAGGATGCAGGTCTTCTGAGCACTTCTGGGAGGAACGGATAAAGGACTCAACTTATCCCCATCAGACCTGCTCGAGGAAGGACTTCATTTTATCCCGATATCCCTGGCAGATGGCACAGTGCCCAGTAGGTGGGCCACTGTGGATGTGAAGTGAATTCATGGTCACCCACAAGAGTCATCTACGCAAATGCGGTGGAACACTGCAAAGCCAGGTTTGAGCAGAGAAACCTGGTCTCCACCAGCTTCTTATTTTCCTTTGACCCTTGAGTGAGTGGGATATTTGGGGAGCGGGGGGGGGGCGCTGTCTAATGGCCAGAAGACCACGGAAGAGATGAAGACCACTGAGAGAAGCTGATCCTCGGCTTCCGTAACTGATGAGTGCCCCAGAAATGGAACCATACACAAAATGGCCCTCCCCAAACCCAGAAGCCCCGCTGAGCCTCTGTGTACCTCCAGCCCCGGCAGCTGGGTCAGAAATAACTACCTTCCCCTGAGTCCTTTCTCTTAGAATCTTTGCAGCACAAGAGCTCTTCAGCCCCCCCAAATGCCCCTCACTTCCAGCCACAGAGTGGTGTCATTTGCCCTTCAACTTCCCTTCTGCAGAGAGCTCTTGGAGGCATGTTCCCTGGTGGTCCAGTGGTTAAGAATCTGCCTTCCAACACAGGGGGCGCGGGCTCGATACCTGGTCAGGGGACTAAGATTCCACATGCTGTGGAGCAAAGAAGCCCATGTGTGCAGCTGCTGAAGCCCATGCACTCAGGCCCGCGCTCTGCCGCAAGAAAAGCCTCCATGGGCTGCAGCCAAGAGCCAACACAGCAAATAAATAATAAAGAAAACAAATTTTTAAAAAAAAAAACCCTTGGATAAGCCTAATGAACAGTGCATGTCCTTCACCATTCTAAGGGGTGGCTACACCCATGGATCCCCAGAGTAACAGAGATGAAAATAAATTTTAGGGCTTCCCTGGGGGCTCGGTGGTAAAGAATCTGTCTGCTAATGCAGGAGGCATGGGAAGAGTCCACATGCTGAGGAGCAGCTAAACACATGCATCACAACTACTGAGTCTCTGCTCTCGAGCCCGGGAGTTGCAATTGCGGAAGCCCGCGGGCCCTAGAGCCCGTGCTCTGCAACAAGAGAAGCCACGGCCATGAGAAGCTTGTGCGCCGCAATGAGAAAGTAGCCCCTACTTGCCGTAACTACAGAAAAGCCTGCGCAGCAACAAAGACCCAGGACAGCCGAAAACAAACAGGTAAATTTATTTTTAAAAAACAGGAAATAAGTTTTATACCAAGCAGGGCACTGTGAACTACGTAGGCTACATACACATCAGTGACTGTCATGCCCTACAGACCTGGCGAAGCACTCGGAGACAACCTGCATTGCATATGCCATGAAAAGCCTCCCTCCGGCAGGCTGGTAAATACAGCATTCTTATTTGCAAGGTCGGTTTAAATCTTGGAGGGTGTGTCATCCAAAGACCACAGAGACCTCTTGACCCTGACAACAGGAAGCTGGGCAGCTCCTGGCCATGAGAGCCTTGGCAAGGAATGCCAGGGCCAGCCCTGGCCCCTCTGCCCTCTGTCCTATCACAACCTTCCTTTCCTTCCTTCAACCCCCAGCTGACTCCTCCTGCTTTCCTAGGCCAGGCTTTGCTGCTCTGGGAGCAGGAGTTTTATTGAATTTCTGCAAGTACTTTGCATGGTGTCTGATTTACAATTCATAACCTGGATTATACTGCAAGTTCAGCCTTCTGGGGTCGGTGTAATTTAGATCTAGGAAATATTTTCCTGTGCTTTCAATTCCCCAGACATCTGAGGTATTGGAAATGGGTTCCACCCTTGGAGGTTTACAGCTTGGAGGAGGTGACGGAAAGGGAGGCTGAAGCTGGTACACAAAAGGAGGTGGTGGGGAGAAGTAGCAGGGCGTAAAACCCAAGGAGTGGGGAAAAGCTCCAAAGTCACTGTGGACGGGGTCTGCAGCCATGAAATTAAAAGACGCTTGCTCCTTGGAAAAAAGCTATGACAAACTTATACAGCATGCTCACAGAGACATCATTTTGCCAACAAAGGTCCATCTAGTCAAAGCTATGGTTTTTCCAGTAGTCATGTACAGATATGAAAGCTGGACCATAAAGAAGGCTGAGGGCCAAAGAATTGATGCTTATGAACTGTGGTGTTGGAGAAGACTTTTGAGAGTCCCTTGGACAGCAAGCAGATCAAACCAGTCCATCCTAAAGGAGATCAGCCCTGAATATTCATTGGAAGGACTGATGCTGAAGCTGAAGCTCCAATACTTTGGCCACCTGATGTGAAGAGCTGACTCTTTTGAAAAAGACCCTGATGCTGGGAAAGATTGAAGGGAGGAGAAGGAGATGACAGAGGATGAGATGGGTGGATGGCATCACCGACTCAATGGACATGAGTTTGAGCAAGCTCTGAGGGATAGTGAAGGATGGGGAAGCCTGGCGTGCTGCAGTCCGTGGGGTCGCAAAGAGTCAGACGTGACTTAGCAATTGAACAACAACAGCAAAGTCAAAGTGGGACGGCATGCTGATACGCATGAGAAAGGGGCGAGACTGCGGCCTCTGTTGTCTGAACACACAGCCTCCTGATGGCGCTCTGATGGCCCAGGAGACTAGCGGCCTGGACGTGGCCACGGATCAGCGGAAACAAAAGCTGTTCAGTGTGGACAGCCCAGGGCTCAGAAGGAAAAGGCTCTGTCTTCCGGTTCTGCCTCTGCCATTGTCTTGCTGAAAGAGAAGCAAAACCCCCTGACCACTTTCTTTTCCTAATGGTTTTCTTGAGATGTCATTCACCTACCATATAATTCACCTATTTTTTAATTTTTATTTTTTTTTTAGTTATGAAAGTATGCTAATACATTTATGGGAGACTTGGAAAATACAGAACGAGGTTACGTATAGTTTCACTATGTATTGCAATTATTTCTTTAAGGAGATAAATTAAGTTTTTTAGTTGGAGCCTTAATATCAAACTCTCAAAAATTAACAGAATGAATACACAGAGAAGTACAAAACTACAGTAGACCTGGAAGGCACTGTAATTCACCCATTTAAAGTGTATAGTTCAGGGACTTTCCTGGTGGTCCAGTGCTTAAGAGTCCACCTGTGAATGCAAGGGATACGTGTTCGATCCCTCAGCCAGGAAGACTTCACCTGCCAAGAGACGACGAAGCTTGTGTGCCACAACTCCTGAAGCCTGCTCCCCTGCAGCCCATCCGCAACAAGAGAAGCGCTCACACCGAAGCTAGAGAGTAGCCCCCATTTGCTGCAGCCAGAGAAGGCCCACAAGCAGCAACGAAGACCCAGCACAGCCATAAATAAATTAAAAATTTAATAACAACAATAATAAAGTGTATAATTCAAAGACTTTCCGTACTTCTACACTGAGTTGTGTAGCCCTCACCACAATCAATTTGAGAACCTTTTCATTATCTCAAAAAGAAAGCTTGTACGCCTTAGCCTTCGCCCTCTGAATTAGTTTTCTGGGGCTGGTGTAACATATCTCTGCGTACTTAGTGGCTTCAAGCAGCTTAACCTGACGCTCTCACCGTTGGGCAGGTTAGAGTCTGAAATCCAGGTGTCAGGTCCACGCTCCGTATGATGTCTCTAGGGGAGAGTCGTTCTTTGCCTCTTGCAGCTTCTCGGAGGCTCCAGCCATCCTTGGCTTCTGGCTGCACTCCTCCCATCTTTGCCCCTGACTTCACATGGCCTCTTTCCTGTATGTTAGTCACTCAGTCATGACCGACTCTTTGCAACCCCATGGACTATAACTCTCCAGTCTCCTCTGTCCATGGAATTCTCTAGGCAAGAGTACTGGAGTGGGTTGCCATTCCCTTCTCCAAGGGATCTTCCTGACCCAGGGATCAAACTCCTCTCTCCTCACTGCAGGCAGATTCTTTATAATCTGAGCCCCCAGGGAACTGAGTCTCAAATCTCCTTCTGTCTTCCTCTTATAAGGACACATGTCATTGAATTTAAGACCCACTCTAGCAGCCTGACCTCTTATCTGGATGCTTCACTTCAGGATTTTGTCTGGAGCACACTTGCCCTTTACACTCCTCCTGGGGGCAAGAGGAGAACTTATTTTTTGATCTAAGAACAAAGAACCTAAGATAGAAGCCTACCAGGACCCAGCTGGGCCCTCTTCTGCCCTGAAAAGAAGACACCAAAATGGGAAGAGCTGTTTTATTTTTGTCATTGAGATGGTCATGGTGGCAGTGGAGGTGGTGATAGTGGTCATGGTCTCGGTGATTATGGCGGAGCTGGTGCTGTTGTTGGTGCTGCTGGTGGTGGTGACGGTGATGATGGTGATGGTGGGTGATGGTGGCAGTAATTAACATTCATGGATCCAGGACATCCTGGTGGTCCAGTGTTTAAGACTCCATTGCAGGGGGCATGCATTAGGGAACTAAGATCCCACATGCCATGCAGCATGGCCAAAAGAAAATAAAAATTCACGAACCCTCTCTAGAGAAAGGGATGGCTTCTAGGGTCACGCTAGCCCTCTCCTCTGAAGCCAAGTCCAACAAAAGGAGATCGATGTGGCATGTGACATCTTTAGAACATAGCTATTTCTCGAAGCCCCTTCCACATTCCTCCCACCAACCAAGAACGCAAAAGCCATTGACACCTGTCTTCTATCCCACGTGGGTGTTGTAAATCTGGCTCACTAAGGCTCAGGGATTTTTTCTGATCCTCACTGAATGACCTGAGACAGGAGAGTCCTGTGGATCTAACACAGAATCCCCAAGGCTCTGCGTGGTACCCAGTTTATATTAGGCCCTTGATACACATCTGTGAGTAAACATACCCTTTAGGGACTTCCGGGTGGTCCAGTGGCTAAGACGCCACGCTCTCAATGCCGGGGGCCCCGGTTCGATCCCTAGTCAGGGAACTAGGTCCCATCTGCCACAATTAAGAGCTCACATCCTGCAACTAAAAATCTCTAGTGTGGCAACTAAGACTTGGTACAGACAAATAAGTAAATATTAAAACACAACATACTCTTCAGCAAGCCGTAGTCTAGCTGGAGACCAGGGATACCCATGGCTGGAGTCTCCCATCCTCACTAGCGCCCTCAGGAGTGGATGGCTTCAAGATCCTTCTAACCAGCCCAGAAAGTGCCGCAATCACATTATTCAAAGACAGAGGGAGGTTGATTGCCGACTACACCTTTCCTGTGATCTGGAAGAAGACGTGTTTTATGAGAACACAAGGCCATATAAAGCAATCTCGAATATTTCTAATGGCTCATAGTGTGCTTTAAACCTCTACCTGGCCCTTCCCTGGTGATCCAGTGGTTAAGAATCCACCTGCCAATGCCGGGGACACTGGTTCGACCCCCAGTTCGGGAAGATCCCACATGCCATGGGCCAACTAAGCTCGTGCACCACATCTACTGAAGCCTGTGTGCCTAGAGCCCCGTGCTCTGCTGCAGGAAAAGAAACTGCCGTGAGAAGCCTGCACACCGCAACGGAGTAGGCCCTGCTCACTGCAGCTACAGAAAGCCCAACACGCAGCAACAAAGACCCAGCACAGCCAAAGATAGTATTCATAGATAAACAGTTTTTAAAAAAAAATATTGCTGCACAAATTTACTCATTTGATCCTATCATCATCATTGTCGTCATCATCGTCATTATCTTAGAGGCAAAAATGAAGACGCAGAGAGAGGAACAAGTTGTCCACAGCTTCACAGTGGGTTGCCACACGGCAGAGTTGGGATTAAAACTCCCAGGCAGTCCAGGCACCTGACCACTGCACCACCCGGATCTTCGCTTCCTGAGTGCCCTCCGGGCTCCCCACAACCCCAGCACATGCCACATTTTCCTTAAGCTGTCACTGCGAGCAGCAACTCCAGTCCCATGTGGTGTGTGGACTGGCAGGGTCCTGGCAGGAAGCTGCTGGCACAGCAGTGATAAAAGGGCCAGTGATGAAAAGACAGAGATGGGACAAGACTAGGGGGACCCAAGAGATGGGGCTGACGCACCCGGGGCCTCGGATGGGAGGGAAGTTGAGGAGCCACAGGAAGAACTCAGAGACACGGGCGACACGGGAAAGGGCCACCCTCTCACCATCCCTCGGCGGGGAGGGGCTCACAGGTCCTCCCCTCTCTGGCCCGCCCCTGAGCTCCTCACAGGGGCCGGATCCTCAGATGCTGTGCCCAGAGGCAAGTGCAGAGCAGGTGGATGAGGGCAGGCGGAGGAGACCTTGGAGCGAGGGAGAGCTTCGGTGGAGATTAAGGAGGGTCCAGCCCTTTGCTCAAGGTCACAGCTCCGAGGCAGCACTTGGTGAAACCAGGTTGATTTAGCTCCAGAGTTCTTTCCACAGCCGTCTGTGTGGCCCACGTCCCGGCGACGAAGGCTTTGGTGTGTGAGCATTGGGGCAAATGGGCATCAGCAAGGCTGCCAGCAGCCTCCACAGTGTTTTTATAACAGGATTTTAATTCACTCCGCCGTCACCCCGCTGAGCTGGAAAGCGCTCCTGTTTGTCTATCTCTTTAGGCTGCTGCTTTGAATGGAAAACAGGAGGCAACCGCCCTGCTATACTTACCCCTAGGGCCCCTTCTCACTCTCTGGAACAAACTCCTCTCAGGTATCCCAGCCCCTCTGCCAACCCCGCCATCCTCGCTGTGGCCAGAGAGGAGAAGCCAACACCAGGCACACCTTAGGAAAGGAGGAGGGAGCTGCCCACGGCCGAGACACTGCCCCCAGGCCCAGGAGGTGGCCGTCTCCCCCAGAGCAGAGGAGCCCAACAGAACCCGAAGGCCAGCTCCGCCCCAGCCACGCTTGTATCCGGAGGCACCATCGTAGTCCACCTGATGGTCACACCAAGAACCTGAGCGTTCTCTCTTTTCTTTATTAAACGTTCTGTACCTCTTTCTGAAATACGTATGCATTTGTTTGTTTGTTTACTCAGCTGTGCTGGGTCTTCACTGGTGTGGGCTTTTCGCTAGTTATGCCCCGGGTCGGGGGCTACTCCCTAGTCACGATGCGCGGGCTTCTCGTTGCGGTAGCTCCCCTTGCTGTGGAGCAGACTCTACCTAGGCTCACGGGCTTCAGTAGTCGCTGCACGTGGGCTCGGCAGTTTCGGTTCCCAGGCTCTAGAGGGCAGGCTCAGTAGTTATGGCATGTGAGCTTCGTGGCCCTGAAGCAGGTGGCGTTTTTCCGGATCAGGAATCAAACCCGTGTCTCCTGGGTTGGCAGGTGGATTCATTACCACTGGGCCACCAGGGAAGCCCTGCGCATTCCCTCTTGAGGCCTCTTCCCCTCACCCTACATCCCATCCCCAGTAAGTGCTGCAGACTCCAACCTGTCCTCCCCAGGAAACCTACTCCCACCTCCTGATATGCCCGGGCAGTGTTTGCTCCCTTCGACCCTCTATTATAAGTGCAATTCCCTGATGCAACAGACATGCTTCTGCAAATTTGTACTGAAGCTGCGTTTTTGTGAATGGAATCCCAGAGTGCCATGGGCTCACTGAAGTTCTCTCTCAGAGGTAGCCTCCCTGGTGGATCGTAGCATTTTCACCCTCGCGCTACCACTGGAAAAGAGCCTAGAATTTTCCACAAGACGTTTTGCACGGATCCACCCATGCTTGTGATGTGAGTTGTTGAGCAGAGTTTCTTCCACTGCTCCGCTCTGGGTGCTGAGTGCCTGGGAGCAGTTTCCTGGGTGCCCCCCTGGCCGTCTTCCCTTGGTTTGGATGGTGCTGAGTGCTTTCCATCCCACTCTCCCCCTCTTCCCCCACCCCCCTAAAGCTGTCCTTTCTTCTCCCCTCTGCTCTGCACCTCTACAGACTGGATCAACTGGGGCTTTCGTTTTTTAATTTTTATTGGAGTATATTTGCTTTACACGTTGTGATTGTTTCTTCTGCACAGCAAAGTGAATCAGCCGTATGTATACACACATCCCCTCTTTTTTGGATTTTCTTCCCATTTAGGTTATCACAGAGCCTGGAGTAGAGGTCCCTGTGCTTTACCATAGGTTCTCAGTAGACATCTGCTTTAGACATAGCAGTGTATAGACTGGAGAAGGAAATGGCAACCCACTCCAGTGTTCTTGCCTAGAGAATCCTGTGGACAGAGGAGCCTGGTGGGCTGCTGCCCATCGGGTCGAACAGAGTCAGACACGACTGAAGTGACTTAGCATGCATGCATGCATTGGAGAAGGAAGTGGCAACCCACTCCAGTGTTCTTGCCTGGAGAATCCCAGGGACAGAGGAGCCTGGTGGGCTGCCGTCTATGGGGTCGCACAGTCGGACACGACTGAAGCGACTTAGCAGCAATGTGTATATACGTCATTCCCAATCTCCCAATCCCTCCCACCCCTCCTCCAAGGGGAGGGGACCTCGTGTCCCCTGCCTCTTAGTTGGGTTTGGCCAATCACAAGCACTGGCATGAGACTAGGCTGGAAAGAGAGAGAGCCTAGGGTGCGTATTCCACCCACTGCCTCCTTGCCTGCTGCCTTTCTGGCGCGCTTTCCACTGGGGCCACCGTTGCGTGGGATGGCCCTTCTTTGTGGCTTGGGGCTTGACAGGCTCCCATAACGTCACCCCTTGCCTGTGCACCTTCGGACCCATACATGGTAAAGTGTCCCTGCTCCTGCTGGCCCCTGGATCCTACCCCACCCCATGCTGGTCCCCTTGTATGTGTGTGTGTGGTCAGTCCCTCAGTTGTGCCTGACTCTCTGCGACCCCACAGACTATAGCCCACCAGGCTGTTCATGGAATTTCCCAGGCAAGAATACTGTGAGTTGGTTGCCATGCCCTCCTCCAAGGGATCTTCCCAACCCAGGAATCAAACCCACGTCTCTTATGTCTCCTGCATTGTCAGGTGGATTCTTTAGCACCAGCACTATCTGGGAAGCCCACTGGCTCTCTTAACTCTGCTCACAAGTCTGATGCCATCCACATACCCTGCCTAGCAAATGGCAGTAGTGACAATGATGTGGTCTCTCTACAAAATGCAAAGCCCCACTTCTGGTCTCCACCCAGGGCCCCCGAGTAAGTCACGTCTACTTCACAGGTAGGTTGGGAGAAAGACGAAACGTGTCTAAGGGGAAGCCCAGACACCAAAGTGAGGCGGGCACCCCTGGAGGAGGTTCTTAGCCTTCACACTATTGACATTTGAGGGCAGATCACTCCTCACTGTTGGAGGAGAGAGGTGTCCTGTGCGTGGTTATACACTTAGCATCATCTGTGGCCTCCACCCACTAGATGCCAGTAGCGCCGTCTTCCCAGTCAAGAAAATAGAAAACATCTCCAGGGACTTCCCTTCCCTGGTGGTCCAGTGGTTAAGACTTTGCCTTCCAGTGCAAGGGGTGCAGGTTCAATCCCTGGTTGGGGAACTAAGACCCCTCCCACCATGCCTCGGGGCCAAAAAAAACCAAAGCATAAACCAGAAGCAATATTGTAACAGAGACTTAAAAATGGTCCCCATTACCAGAAAAAAACTTTAAAAAATATCTCCAGATATTGCTGAATGTCCCCTGGGGCAGGGGGTAGCAAATGCATCCCTGGTTGAGAACCACCAGCCCCCAGGAGGACCGGGCTTGACTTGAGGACTCACTGGGCTGGTTTGCTTCTTAGGAGAAGGGGGAAGGATGAAGCAGGCAGCCTAGGATGCCCGAGGAGGGGCCCCCAGCTCCCAGAAACACGAGGAAGCCATCCTCAGTAAGGTTCCACGGTCATTGCATCACGTGGCCCTCCAGCCACCCTGGCTTTGAGAAGCCCACTCCTCACCCTCAGCCGGATGCCAGGCCTGGCCCAGGTGCCAGCCCAGGTACCACCCACCTACGACTCGCTCCTCTTCTGCTCCCTCCTAGCCCCCTGCCAGCCCCCGGCCCCCCGTTACTCTCTTCCTTTTACCAGCCCTGAAATGATTTGGGGAGGCAGTTGGTAGCAGGGGAGTACAGCTGCCGCTAAGTTATCCAAACGATTTATCTTAAGATTCATGCAGAATTCATTGTGTGGGGACCAGGGTGGGTTGCGTTTTAATATTCATGCAGATTTGGAAGAAATGTTAATCATGGGTTTGGATAATTTGCACTTTTGCTTAATTCTCCTCCTCCTGAGCTCCATTGGCCAGCCCCCAGGACGCCCCCGCCGCCTCTCCACTCCGGTGCCCTGGGGTTCCTGCAGCCCACTGCTGCAGCTGGGGCTGGACCCTGAGGGCAGGACGGGTGGGGGCTGCTCTCTCCTCTGGCTGAACTGGCCCCCGGCATCTCTGAGAGGCGGAGCGGGGAGGGTGGGCAGCTACGGAGAAGAGCTGCCAGAACTTCTGGGCCATCTTGATGGGAAACAGATAACCTGCTATGGCAACCAGATATGTGCAAATTAGCATTGATTATTCCCAAATTAACAGCTTGGACATTTCAAACCTGAAACAAGGCTGCAGCTCAGCTCTGATCTCGGCGCTGCTCCATCCCTCTCAGCCCTCTCCTCTCTGCCTCCTCCCCTGCCCCTGCAGTGACAGCTGTCTGGCCTGGGACAGGTGAGAGGCAGGTTCCTGGGGGAAGGGACCTCAAGAGTCTCCACCCAGACTTCATAAAGGTGCACTCTTGTCCCTCCGCCACTGTCCCTGATCTTGCGGGGGAGAGATCCTTCTGGAAACTGTCCATGGTTCCCAGTGCCCGGTAGGGGTAATCCTACCACCTCGGTCCTGGTGTGAGTCCTGCAAGAATGCGGAATAAGCTTCAGGGCTTGAGGTCGAGTCTCACGAGCAGGTCTCTCACTCCCTCCAGGTAGAAGTGGAGATGGTTTTGGAAGGTCAGGGGGTGATGTTGGAGTCACCCCCAGGAGATCCACGCACCTCAGAAAAGCACTTAGACAAGCCCCAAATCCCCCTGACAGAGAGTCCCAGGTTCCCCAGGGGCTGCTATCTGGACCAACCCCCCCCCCCTTACAGATAGGAAAGGCGAAGTCCAGAGAGGGACAGTGACTAGCCCATGCTCACACAGTCTACTGGTGGCTGAAGGAAATTTGACTCCAGATTTACCAGAGGCATATATGGCAGCAGCATCCATTTCCGGGCAGGAGACAAACACCACTCTGAGAAGCTGAAAGGGAGGGATTTACGCAGGGAAGGAAATGGCAGCCCACACCCATATTCGTGTCTGGAAAATCCCATGGACAGAGGAGCTTGGCAGACTACAGTCTGTGCGGTTGCAGAGAGTCGGACACAGCTGAGCAATTTCACTTCACTTCGCTTCATGGTTACACCGGTAAAGGAACACAGAGAAGCCAGACAGCGGATGGTGAGGCCACTCAGCGGTTAGCAAGAGCAGGAAGCTTCTGATACCCCAGCGAGAAGGGGCAGGGCTGAAAGGCGTGTCCCCGTGGAAGCTGGTGCGCTCATCTAAAAAGAGCTGGCGTATAACCAAGAAGGTCCTACCGCACAGCACAGGGAACTCTGCTCAGTGTCACATGGCAACCTGCATGGGAGGGGAGTTTGGGGGAGAACAGATACATATATACCTACGGCTGGGTCACTTCCTGTCCTCCTGCAGCTATCACAACATTGTCAGCTGGCTACATCCCAACAGAAAATAAGGTTTTTAAAAACTAAATAAAAGCCAAAGTAATAAGGAGGCACAACAGTGTGGGTGAGGAGGAGAAGAAATACCCCGAAATCTCCCTCCCTCCCTCCTTGCCACCCTCCAGCATCTCGCCGGGACCTCCCTGGCTACCTCATCTGTTCAGGCTGCTGTGACAAAAAACATCAGAGTCTGGGGGCTTACACAGCAAGTATTTATTTCTCATAAGTGTGGAGGGTGGAAGCCCAAGAGCAAGGCTGCTTTGATGTCTGGTGAAGGCCCACTTTCTGGTTAGACAGCTCTGTCCACACGTGGCAGAAGGAGCTATGGATCTTTCTGGGGTCTCCTTTAGAAGGGCACTAATCCCATTCACGAAGGCTGCACCCTAATCAGCTCTTGAAAGGCTCACCTCTGAACACTGTCGCCTTGGGTGGCGGGTAGGTTTCAACTGTAAATTTGGGGGGACACAAACATTCATTTTATCAGTCAGTTCAGTTCAGTTGCTCAGTCACGTCCGACTCTTTGTGACCCCCTGAGTCGCAGCACGCCAGGCCTCCCTGTCCGTCACCAACACCGGGAGTTCACCCAAACTCACGTCCATCGAGTCGGTAATGCCATCCAGCCATCTCATCCTCTGTCGTCCCCTTCTCCTCCTGCCCCTAATCCTTCCCAGCATCAGAGTCTTTTCCAGTGAGTCAACTCTTCGCATGAGGTGGCCAAAGTACTGGAGTTTCAGCTTTAGCATCATTCCTTCCAAAGAACACCCAGGGCTGATCTCCTTTAGAATGGACTGGTGGGATCTCCTTGCAGTCCAAGGCACTCTCAAGAGTCTTCTGCAGCCCCACAGTTCAAAAGCATCAATTCTTTGGTGCTCAGCCTTCTTCATAGTCCAACTCTCACATCCATACATGACCACTGGAAAAAGCATAGCCTTGACTAGACGGACCATTGTTGGCAAAGTAATGTCTCTGCTTTTCAATATGCTATCTAGGTTGGTCACAACTTTCCTTCCAAGGAGTAAGCATCTTTTAATTTCATGGCTGCAGCATCAGCTAAATCCAGTCTGGAGCCACCTGCTGTGACCAGCCCCCCATGATGCTGAGTGGAGCAGGGGAATTGTGAGACCCGGGTCTGAGAGAAAACAGGGGAATGACTGGCACAAAGGCTTTCCCCCTGGACGCTGTCCCTTCTCCCTCCACTATGCCTCACTGGGGGCTTGGCAGAGGGGCTGAGAGCAAGGCCCAGGAGGACCATCGCAGGGTAGTCCAGGACATCAGAAATGACGGAGAGAGCAGAGCTGCTTGACAGAAGGGAAAGAGCTCGCGGGCATAGAGGAGGGTGGGCTCTGCCCCCTCCCCAGCTGGCTCTCCCTCCGCCTGGCCTTTTCCTCCCTCCCCGCTGCGATCTGGTCAGCTTCCAGCCCCAGCAGCCGGTGTTACCTGTCACTGCCTGTCAGCTTCCCCCACCACCGTGCAGCTGCCTCCGCCTGGGCCCTGAATAGCAATGAGCCGGGAGCTGCAGACTCCAGAAAATAAAGGGGACCCAGGAGACACGGCAGTGATGCGGAAGCCACCGCCTTGCCCCATCTCTCCCTTGTCTGTTAAGACTGGGAGCCCCAAACCCCTGACACCCCACAACGCACACACACAGAGCATCCTGGAACTAAGGTGTCCTGAGTGCCAAGGTGGAGCAGAATGCCTGCTAAAGCAGAGAGTAAGATGCCCAGCAAGGGAGCATCTGAAGGCAATCTTAGTCTCTTGGTGGAGCTGGTCTTAGAGCACCAGGAGCAGACCTGCTTTCAAGACAGAACAGGGAACCAAGGTGTGTGAGGGGATACCTCTACCTGTTGCAGGTAAACTGTGATGCTCCCTGATGGCCCTGGGATGCAAAAGTCACCTGAAAAGATGGTCCAAGCTGCTTNGCAGAGAGTCGGACACAGCTGAGCAATTTCACTTCACTTCGCTTCATGGTTACACCGGTAAAGGAACACAGAGAAGCCAGACAGCGGATGGTGAGGCCACTCAGCGGTTAGCAAGAGCAGGAAGCTTCTGATACCCCAGCGAGAAGGGGCAGGGCTGAAAGGCGTGTCCCCGTGGAAGCTGGTGCGCTCATCTAAAAAGAGCTGGCGTATAACCAAGAAGGTCCTACCGCACAGCACAGGGAACTCTGCTCAGTGTCACATGGCAACCTGCATGGGAGGGGAGTTTGGGGGAGAACAGATACATATATACCTACGGCTGGGTCACTTCCTGTCCTCCTGCAGCTATCACAACATTGTCAGCTGGCTACATCCCAACAGAAAATAAGGTTTTTAAAAACTAAATAAAAGCCAAAGTAATAAGGAGGCACAACAGTGTGGGTGAGGAGGAGAAGAAATACCCCGAAATCTCCCTCCCTCCCTCCTTGCCACCCTCCAGCATCTCGCCGGGACCTCCCTGGCTACCTCATCTGTTCAGGCTGCTGTGACAAAAAACATCAGAGTCTGGGGGCTTACACAGCAAGTATTTATTTCTCATAAGTGTGGAGGGTGGAAGCCCAAGAGCAAGGCTGCTTTGATGTCTGGTGAAGGCCCACTTTCTGGTTAGACAGCTCTGTCCACACGTGGCAGAAGGAGCTATGGATCTTTCTGGGGTCTCCTTTAGAAGGGCACTAATCCCATTCACGAAGGCTGCACCCTAATCAGCTCTTGAAAGGCTCACCTCTGAACACTGTCGCCTTGGGTGGCGGGTAGGTTTCAACTGTAAATTTGGGGGGACACAAACATTCATTTTATCAGTCAGTTCAGTTCAGTTGCTCAGTCACGTCCGACTCTTTGTGACCCCCTGAGTCGCAGCACGCCAGGCCTCCCTGTCCGTCACCAACACCGGGAGTTCACCCAAACTCACGTCCATCGAGTCGGTAATGCCATCCAGCCATCTCATCCTCTGTCGTCCCCTTCTCCTCCTGCCCCTAATCCTTCCCAGCATCAGAGTCTTTTCCAGTGAGTCAACTCTTCGCATGAGGTGGCCAAAGTACTGGAGTTTCAGCTTTAGCATCATTCCTTCCAAAGAACACCCAGGGCTGATCTCCTTTAGAATGGACTGGTGGGATCTCCTTGCAGTCCAAGGCACTCTCAAGAGTCTTCTGCAGCCCCACAGTTCAAAAGCATCAATTCTTTGGTGCTCAGCCTTCTTCATAGTCCAACTCTCACATCCATACATGACCACTGGAAAAAGCATAGCCTTGACTAGACGGACCATTGTTGGCAAAGTAATGTCTCTGCTTTTCAATATGCTATCTAGGTTGGTCACAACTTTCCTTCCAAGGAGTAAGCATCTTTTAATTTCATGGCTGCAGCATCAGCTAAATCCAGTCTGGAGCCACCTGCTGTGACCAGCCCCCCATGATGCTGAGTGGAGCAGGGGAATTGTGAGACCCGGGTCTGAGAGAAAACAGGGGAATGACTGGCACAAAGGCTTTCCCCCTGGACGCTGTCCCTTCTCCCTCCACTATGCCTCACTGGGGGCTTGGCAGAGGGGCTGAGAGCAAGGCCCAGGAGGACCATCGCAGGGTAGTCCAGGACATCAGAAATGACGGAGAGAGCAGAGCTGCTTGACAGAAGGGAAAGAGCTCGCGGGCATAGAGGAGGGTGGGCTCTGCCCCCTCCCCAGCTGGCTCTCCCTCCGCCTGGCCTTTTCCTCCCTCCCCGCTGCGATCTGGTCAGCTTCCAGCCCCAGCAGCCGGTGTTACCTGTCACTGCCTGTCAGCTTCCCCCACCACCGTGCAGCTGCCTCCGCCTGGGCCCTGAATAGCAATGAGCCGGGAGCTGCAGACTCCAGAAAATAAAGGGGACCCAGGAGACACGGCAGTGATGCGGAAGCCACCGCCTTGCCCCATCTCTCCCTTGTCTGTTAAGACTGGGAGCCCCAAACCCCTGACACCCCACAACGCACACACACAGAGCATCCTGGAACTAAGGTGTCCTGAGTGCCAAGGTGGAGCAGAATGCCTGCTAAAGCAGAGAGTAAGATGCCCAGCAAGGGAGCATCTGAAGGCAATCTTAGTCTCTTGGTGGAGCTGGTCTTAGAGCACCAGGAGCAGACCTGCTTTCAAGACAGAACAGGGAACCAAGGTGTGTGAGGGGATACCTCTACCTGTTGCAGGTAAACTGTGATGCTCCCTGATGGCCCTGGGATGCAAAAGTCACCTGAAAAGATGGTCCAAGCTGCTTCTTCGCACTGTGCCTGAAACATAGTGAGCATTTAGGAGAGCATTTTCGTTAACCTACACTGCTGCCCCAACTTGGTGCTCTTTGTGGAAAAATCACCAAGCATGACAAGTGATGCTGGAGGCTTCAGATCTGGTGGCCTGAGCGGCCCCTCCTCCTGGTTACAGATGTGATCATGGGACGTCATGATGCCACATTCCCCTGGTTCAAGGGATTGGGTCAAAGACAGTCATGTGATTCGAGGCAGCCAATCAGACTCTTGCTTGGAACAAACCTATGGATGCTCTTGGAAAAAGGATACTTTGGCAGATTTGTTTCTGGCAACAGATGTCCCGTTCTGGTGGAGGATACATATAGAAAGGAGTTGAAGGCAAGGGGTATATGGGAACTCTGTATTTCCCAATCCATTTTGCTGTGAACCTAAACTGCTCTAAAAAAATCAAGTCAAGTTTTGAAAAAGTTTAGGATCTCTAAGTACTGTGTAGAGAGGTGTGGAAAAATTGGTATTTGTTAGTTATCTTAAGCATGTTACTGAACTGGAAGACTTAAGGATTCTTTAAAGTTGGTAATCAACGTTGGATAAAGTAAGAAGCAGTTCACACACAAAAAAAAGTTTAGGGTCTTTAAAGTTGAGGGGGAAAAAACAGAAAGGTATGTAAAAGGAAGAAATACAATCACAATTTAATATCTGAATTTTCTGGGTGTGAGGTAGAGGAACTGAGAATTCTACTTTGCAAATTGGAAGCTATTCCTATGAAATCGCACATGAATTTGGTGGGAGAATGTACAGGAATTACTTACATTACTCAACTTTGTTTGTATATGGGGTATGAGATGAGATGGAAGGTCATTTATAACTATCTTTTTAAAAGTCATCTTTATTGAACTTGAATAGAATGCACAAATTTCTTTAAAAAAAAAAAAAAAAAAGATACTTTGAGGATTTCCCTGGTGGTCCGGTGACTGAGACTCCACATCCCCAATGCAGGGGCCCAGGTGAGATTTCTGCTCAGGGAACTAGATCCCACATGCCACAACTCAGACCCAGCACAGCCAAAGAAACAAATATTTTTTTAAAAAGCTACTTTGCACTGGGATTGGTAACACTCTCGTCAAGGCTATGGTTTTTCCAGTAGTCACGTATGGATGTGAGAGTTGAACTATAAAGAAAGCTGAGCACCGAAGAATTGATGCTTTAGAACTGTGGTGTTGGATAGGACTTTTGAGAGTCCCTTGGACTGCAAGGAGATCCAACCAGTCCATCCTAAAGGAGATCAGTCCTGAGTGTTCATTGGAAGGACGGATGTTGAAGCTGAAACTCCAATACTTTGACCACCTGATGCGAAGAACTGACTCATTTGAGAAGACCCTGATGCTGGGAAAGATTGAAGGCAGGAGAAGAAGGGGACGACAGAGGATGAGATGGTTGGATGCCATCACCAACTCAATGGACATGGGTTTGGGTAAACTCTGGGAGTTGGTGATGGACAGGAAAGCCTGGCTTGCTACAGTCCATGAGGTCGCAAAGAGTCGGACACGACCGAGCAACTGAACTGAGCTGGTAACACTAGAGGGTGAGAGCCTATGACCAGTGGCTGTCTTGCCAGTGCGGTGGAGGAACCTGTCCTGACAATGAGTCTAAGGAGAAGCTTGAGGAGGAGAGGAATGGAGGCCTGATAAAACTGCTTGAACCCCTAGAAACTGCTATATTTAGAGTGGGCACAACTCTTGGACAGTCCAGATACATGGACCAGCAAAGCCCTAGTAAAATGAGCCTCGCTGGGGAGGCAGTATCAGAGCCTACGTGGCCTGACTCCTAAGCCAGCATCTTTCCCCTGTATCCACTCCCCCAAGCGCCATCTCGGATGGGTGCTTTAAGCCTCTTAGTGCCCCATGGCCAAGGGGACACGGCAAAGCTAAGGGGTGAGTGTCAACGGCCAGGCAGGGGGCTCCTTCACCCATCCCAGCCCCGCCCTCTGCCCAGGGCTGTGAGTTCTGAGCCCGCAGTAATCTATCTCCTGAACTTCCCAAGACCAAGGCGCTGTGGAAGCCCTGTCCCCAAGAGTACAGACTAAAGGGAATTTGAATTGAGTGGGGAGGACGGGATAAGAGGGGGCTGAGGCCCAGAGTCACATTCCAAGAGGATTGGCTGGGGATGCAAGAAGCACCTCGTGTCAGAGCTGGCTCCGGGATCAGACATAAATCCCTTCCTGTCCTTGGAGGGAAAACTCACAAGCCGCCTTCAATGAAAGCTTTAAATGGAATGTGGCCAGGATCTTAGGTGTTCTCTCCCCAGAATAGGGCCCTCGATTTCATCCTCTCTGAGCCGGCAGCTAAGAAGGGGTATCTCTAAGCTTGCCGGGAAATAAGAAGTCTGGCCCTTGTGATTGCTGTAGAGAGACGGTGCAGTTCAGCAGATGGGTGAGAGAGGCCAGCTTAGGTCCTGTCAGGCGCCCCAAACCGTGGCCCTGCTACTTACTGGCGAGGTGAGCTTGACTAAATTACTTTAGGTCTCTGAGCTCCAATTTCTACACCCCTAATATTGCAAAATAGCATTAACCGCTGATTCAATGTCCAATTGCTGCTGTGACGAACTATCACAGAGTTAGAGGCTGAAAAGCATGCAAAGCATTATCTTACAGTCCTGTAGGTTAGGAGCTGCACCCACGTCTCTGGGCTAAAATTAAGATGTCAGACTTATGGATCCCGGAGGGGTGGGGGCGAAGGTTGGGGGAAAGGGAGAGTTAGGGCGTTTGGGATGGACATGTACACATGGCTATATTTCAAATGGCTAACCAAGGGCTTACTTTATAGCACAGGGAACTCTGCTCAATGTTGTGTGGCAGCCTGGACGGGAAGGGAGTTTGAGGGAGAATGGATACTTGCATATGTATGGCTGAGTCTCTTTGCTGTTGACACGAAACTATCACAACATAGTTAATGGACTATACTCCAATATAAAATAAAAAGGTTTTTAGATGTAAGCAGAACTGCCCTCCTTCTGGAGGCTCTCGGGGAGGTTTTCTGGCTTCACCAGCTTCTAGAGGCCCTGCTCATTCCTTGGCTTATGGTCCTTTTCCTCCATCTTCAAAGCCAGAAACATAGCATCTCTCTGACCAGTCACACCTCTCGCTCTGACTCCCGCCTTCACTTTTAAGGACCTCTGTGACCATATTTGGTCCACTGAAGTGATCCAAGATAAGCTCCCCATTTCAAGATCCTTAATCACATTGCAAAATCTCTTTAGCCAAGGAAGGTGACATCTTTACAGGCTCCAGGGGCTGTGATGTGGACATCTTGAGGGTTCAATTCAGTTCAGTCGCTCAGTCGTGTCTGACTCTGCAATCCCATGAATTGCAGCACACCAGGCCTCCCTGTCCATCACCATCTCCTGGAGTTCACTCAGACTCATGTCCATCGAGTCAGTGATACCATCCAACCATCTCATCTCTGTCATCCCCTTCTCCTCCTGTCCTCAATCCCTCCCAGCATCAGAGTCTTTTCCATTGAGTCAACTCTTCGCACGAGGTGGTCAAAGTACTGGAGTTTCAGCTTTAGCATCATTCCTTCCAAAGAACACCCAGGGCTGATCTTTAGAATGGACTGGTTGGATCCCCTTGCAGTCCAAAGCACTCTCAAGAGTCTTCTCCAACACCACAGTTCAAAAGCATCAATTCTTTGGCATTCAGCCTTCTTCACAGTCCAACTCTCACATCCATACATGACCACAGGAAAAACCATAGCCTTGACTAGACGGACCTTTGTTGGCAAAGTAATGTCTCTGCTTTTCAATATGCTATCTAGATTGGTCATAACTTTTCTTCCAAGGAGTAAGCGTCTTTTAATTTCATGGCTGCAATCACCATCTTCAGTGATTTTGGAGCCCCCCCAAATAAAGTCTGTCACTGTTTCCACTGTTTCCCCATCTATTTGCCATGAAGTGATGGGACCAGATGCCATGATCTTCATTTTCTGAATNTCCCCTTCTCCTCCTGTCCTCAATCCCTCCCAGCATCAGAGTCTTTTCCATTGAGTCAACTCTTCGCACGAGGTGGTCAAAGTACTGGAGTTTCAGCTTTAGCATCATTCCTTCCAAAGAACACCCAGGGCTGATCTTTAGAATGGACTGGTTGGATCCCCTTGCAGTCCAAAGCACTCTCAAGAGTCTTCTCCAACACCACAGTTCAAAAGCATCAATTCTTTGGCATTCAGCCTTCTTCACAGTCCAACTCTCACATCCATACATGACCACAGGAAAAACCATAGCCTTGACTAGACGGACCTTTGTTGGCAAAGTAATGTCTCTGCTTTTCAATATGCTATCTAGATTGGTCATAACTTTTCTTCCAAGGAGTAAGCGTCTTTTAATTTCATGGCTGCAATCACCATCTTCAGTGATTTTGGAGCCCCCCCAAATAAAGTCTGTCACTGTTTCCACTGTTTCCCCATCTATTTGCCATGAAGTGATGGGACCAGATGCCATGATCTTCATTTTCTGAATGCTGAGCTTTAAGCCAACTTTCTCACTCTCCTCTTTCACTCTCATCAAGAGACTTTTTAGTTCCTCTTCACTTTCTGCCATAAGGGTGGTGTCATCTGCATATCTGAGGTTATTGATATTTCTCCCGGCAATCTTGATTCCAGCTTGTGCTTCCTCCAGCCCAGCATTTCTCATGATGTACTCTGCATAGAAGTTAAATAAGCAGGGTGACAATATACAGCCTTGATGTACTCCTTTTCCTATTTGGAACCAGCCTGTTGTTCCATGTTGAGTTCTAACTGTTGCTTCCTGACCTGCATATAGGTTTCTCAAGAGGCAGGTCTGGTGGTCTTGTATTCCCATCTCTTGAAGAGTTTTCCACAGTTTATTGTGATCCACACAGTCAAAGGCTTTGGCATAGTCAATAAAGCAGAAATAGACATTTTTCTGGAACTCTGTTGCTTTTTCCATGATCCAGCGGATGTTAGGGAGGTGTTATTCTGCCAACCACGCCTGCCTCTCAGTGTCATTGAACAGGCCTGACAAGATGATGCGTGTAAAGGGTTTGGCACAGCGCCCAGCACAGAGTGCATGCGTGCTCAGCTGTATCCAGCTCTCTGTGACCCCATGGACAGTAGCCCGCCAGGCTCCTCTGTTCATGGGATTCTCCAGGTAAGGATACTGGAGTGAGTTGCCCTTTCCTCCTCCATCAGATCCTCCTGACCCAGGGATCAAACCCGTGTTTCCTGGATTGGGAGGAGGCTTCTTTACCACTGAGCCACCTGAGAAGCCCCCAATACACAGTAGCCACTCAGTAAAGGGCAGCTGTGTTCATCTTTCATGGCCTCATCTTGGGATGTCTTAGAGAGTGGCTGTGGCTGCCTGGCGACACATCAGGCCCGTCCCGTGTCGTGTGAGTGGTGGCCGTCGCTGCCCGGGCCATGGTCGAGCTGCCAGCCTGTCTCCCCCTGCCCCGTGCCTGCCTCCGGTGCAGAACTCCAGATGCCGCTCTGTGTTGAGCCCATGCAGCCAGTTGCACCCTCTTGCTGTGATACAGATGTTGGCCAGATGTTCACACACTGATGTACGCATGTGTACTCTCATGATCTTCCACGCAGGCTCAGCAAAGTGCACACACACACACGCACACATACAGGCATGTCCACACCTCTCCAGATTCCTGCTTATCCCAGGCACCGCCAGCTCTTCCTGCCCCTGAGCAGACCCCAGCTGCCTCCGCACCCCAGGACGGCGGCTGTAAGGTGGTGCCAGGGCCTCCCACCGGCTGCGCTCGGCGCCCCGTCCTGTCCTGCCCCGGGAGCCCCCGCCTTCCCCTGCCCGCTCCCAGAGCATCAGCTCTATTGATTGGCCTCTGCAGCTCAGCAGCCGGAGATGCGCCCCAGCTGGAGGAAAACACTTGTAATTTATGGAGTGTCTGATTTTTAATCAGTTTTTTGTTCCTGTGCTGTAATTGTCCTAATTAGATATACATATTTTGATGAAGGTTTTTCCAAAATAAAAATTGTAATCGAATCTCGCTTGACATTCTTTACACCCACTCGCTCTGATCCAAATTTCCACTGCAGCGGTGGAGTCTGAAAATTCTGCATATGGTTGAGGCATGAGAACGGTGCAGGGCCCTTACTGGGCCTCCGGACCCTGGAAGGCAGGCTGTCCGTGGCGGGGTGCTTCCTGCAGCCCTGGGCCTCCAAGCACCCCATAGCGTGAGCCAGTCTCCCCCAGATGCTCAGAGAGACCTCCAAGGCCTCCCGGGGCAGGGCTTCTGACCCAACTGCCCTCGTTCTACCCATGTCTCTGCTCTCTGGGGCCCCGCCACCTCCAGAAAGAAGTGAGGGCATCTCACAAGCTCAAGGCCAAAGGCTGCCACCACCATCGCCACCCTCATTCTTACCGATAATCACAATTCCCGGCACTCATTCAGGAGCTACTGTGTGCCAGACACTGTGCACTACACACGGGCGTGCTAAGCCGCTTCAGTCGTGTCTGGCTCTGTGCAACCCTATGGGCTGGAACCCGCTAGGGTCTTCTGTCTGTGGGACTCTCCAGACAAGAATACTGGAGTGGGTTGCCATGCCCGCCTCCAGGGGATCTTCCCAACCCAGGGCTCGAACCTAGGTCTCCTGCACTGGCAGGTGGGTTCTTTACCACTAGCGCCACCTGGGAAGCCCTGCGTTCGATATACATTGCTCCTTACCCACCTGACAGCCCTCTGAAGGAATCATAAAGAGGAAGAAATCGAGATTTGGAGAAGGTCATTCGCTCCCGCAAGGTCACAGCAAGAAGCAGA
The DNA here is from genome assembly GCA_006410615.1 of Neotragus moschatus. Classification (NCBI taxonomy): domain Eukaryota; kingdom Metazoa; phylum Chordata; class Mammalia; order Artiodactyla; family Bovidae; genus Neotragus; species Neotragus moschatus. The sequence goes on along the minus strand of SJYA01002455.1, from coordinate 28,046 downwards.
CGCGTCACCATCCTGCATTCTCAATCTCAGCTGAGGCCATGGCAGCCTTTCTGGGATGGTCCCCAAGGAGCTTCAGCTCTCCAGCAGCCCCTGAGAGGGGAGAGCCCACAGCTGACCTCACTGCTTCACCCCAGCATCAAGCTGTCCCTGCCCTGGAGAGGCTCCCCATGCGAATTTCCTCTTGTGAGCCTGCCGTGTAGACCACGTGCAGGCTTGCGTGAAGCCTGTCTCTGGGAGCCCCTCTTCATGGGAAGGACGGGTTCTGAAGCTCCAATACTGTGGTCACCTGATGGGGAGACCCACCTCACTGGAAAAGACCCTGGTGTTGGAAAGACTGAGGGCAGGAGGAGAAGGGGACTAGAGGGCCTGGGAAGGCAGGAGGAGGGAGCCCGCCCTTGTTCCTCCCTTTGCTTCTTGTTTCTCTCGAGGTCACCCTGGCAGTGGAGCTGATTATCAGGACTTGGTTCCAGTGGGCACTTTTCTTCCTCTGCACTCAGAACCAGCCGCTGGTCTTGCGCCCTCTCAAAAGACTCCTCTACCCACTAACCAGCGCCTGCCCCCTCCATAGAGCACTAATCCCAGCTCCTAAATTCGAATAATCCCACCGTCTTGCCATGTTCCTCTGCTCCAAGGATGGTGGCTGCTCCCTGCAGTTGCTACTTCCATGAGAGCCTGTACAGTTCTCCAATTCGGCTCATTTAACCAAATCCCTCTATTAAATTCTCTGCTAAAAGGTCTGGGGTCATATGTCATAGATGTTTAACTAGAGTTCATTTGTTTTCTCTGCTTGTATTATTCCATTATATGAAGGCACCACATTTTAAGTACTTATTTGTTGCCATTTTTAAAGTGACTACAAATCAAAATAAAATTGGGCTTTCCCAATGGGTCCGTAGGTAATGCGGGAGGCACAGGAGACGCAGGTACAGTCCCTGGGTTGGGAAGTCCCACGGAGAAGGGTATGGCAACCCAGTCCAGTACTCTTGCCTGGCAAATGCCACGGAGAGAGGAGCCTGGTGGGCTACATCCATGGGATCGCAAAGAGTCAGACACAGCCGAGTATGTACACACAAAATGAAATAAATCAATCAAAATGCCTGGTGCGGTTTCTCCGGCATGGCTCCCAGCTTTAAACTGGGGAGAGCTGTGCTGAGACGTGAAGCAGCCACATCCATCCTGGGGGCGGTGATTGTAACCTGCCAACCTAGAGAGTGGAAAGGGAACGCCCACAGGAACCCCCAGAGCCCCTGCCTGTGCTCACCTAGGGCCCCCTGCCTGTCCGCCGGGCTGAGAGGGTGAAGGAGCCAGCGGGTGGATGGGCAGACTCGCGGATGAAAGAAGAATGGGAGACGTGGGGCACCCCGTTGCTCATGGAGCCGAGCACAGTGCAGCCAGGCTAAAGTCACCACGCACACTGGCCTCATAATGGTCCAGGTGAGAAGCCCACACTCATGACCGTGCTCTTCACTGCCTAGAAAGCTCCTTCAGAAGAAGCCAAGCAAAAAAAAAAAAAAAAACATAAGGGACGAAAGTTCCGAGTCCTCCAACCGGTTCCCGGAGACCTGGTTCCCACTGCCATCTCAGACCCTCCCGCAGCTCCGGGACCAATGCATTCCTTATTTGCCTAAGCTGATTAAGTGAGGTTTCTAGCTCTGGCAAACAAATGAGTCCTGACTAATACGCTGGCTTCACAGCATCGTGCCCACCCATCCTACCAACACTTTCTTCTCTATTTTCCTATTTTCCTTGTCAACGGAACCTGTGGAGCTCTTCTTCATAAAGATACAGATTCCTGGGTCTAGTCCCACACGTACTGACCCGGGATCTCTGGTGATGGGTCCAGGCTTCTGTATAAGGCTCCTGGCACTCCCGATGTGCACACTGTGCCGGACTTGCAACGTGGCATCGCCATATCCTCCTGGCTCATGACTGGAATCAGACGTCTCTGGGGAATTTCCCTCTGGCTGGGGACCAAACTGTAAGAAGGGCCTCGCAGGGAACGAACAGCAGAAAACCAGGTCAGCGAGGGCTCTCAAGCTGCCCTTCCTCTGATGTGTTTTTCAGAAATCAGGGTGTTTCACCAGAGAAAGAGAGACTCGCGAGGGACACGCTAACTGTCTTCACGGTGTGAAAGCTGTCATGTGGAAGAGGAAGAGACTGACTTTGCAGCGCTCCAGAGGGCAGGCCTTCAACCAAGGGCATCTAGGGGGCAGATTTTAGCTAAACAAACGGAAGAACTTTCCAACAATTACAGCTGCCCCTGTCGTGGAAGGGCTGCCCCAGAAGGCAGTGAGTGTGCTTCCCATCTCGGCAGCGCACACGCCTCAGTAGACCGCCATATGTCAGTCGCCACGGCCAAGACTGCTGCAGTGGACAGAAGGTTACACGCACTGCTCTCCTCTTGCCAAGTCTCTCCACTTCTACAACGTGGTCTGGGGACAAAAGAGGCCACGCAGGCTGGAGGCGCTGAGCGGCCAGAAGGGAAGAGATGAGTGCAGGGCTGCTGGGAGGACTTGTGTGAAGAACAAAATTCCTGCTAGAGACCGAGATGGGCTGCCTGGGAACTGATTCAGGGCTGTCACTAAACTCAGGGAATTTTCCACTGCCTCGGTTTCATTTTATTATGACATCATGACTGTGAATTACTTTTATAAAGAAGAAAAAATCCCAGATATTTCCTTTTTGAAAAAGTAATAAAGATGGTAAACCAGCCAAGCCCTATGAATAATGTTCATGGAAGTAGCTATAAACACGAGAGGAGGTGGAGGAAAGGGCTCTCACATCAGGAAAAGCAGAGTCAGGTGGTCCAAACGCCACACTCTTCTGTCTCTCTCAGACCTGCCCTCTTGATGCTAAATGTCAAAAGGACCAAGGTTACCTGAGGGTGTCTTCACCCAAGGCTTCTCAACCCTTTTCATACCCAGGGGTCTCTAAATATGCTACTTTGTTTCTGTAGCAGGGAAAAAGACAAAGCTTATGTACCATATCAGCAACCAGAGTAGGGGAGGGCCACGGGAACGAGCTGTTTGAAAGAGCACGTTTGACTTTAATTTTGCAGGAGGAGAGCGTGGAAGGCCAGGAGTGTGTACCACAGTCCCCACTGTTCGAGAGAACAGGACCATGCAGATGGCAAGTGAGAGAAACTAAACTTGACTCGTTTCAGCAAAAGGGGAGTCGTTTGGCTCTCGTAGCTCAGGGGATCCCAGGATAGCTCACAGAATGAAAGGAAAGACTGTAGGAACTGGGAGGTCGAGACCAATACGACTTGTCTACACCTATATCTCCATCTTTGCCTGTGTCTCTCTCTTTTCCCACCAACCTCCACGGGAGTTTCATCTTTGGTATCTCAGCTGCAGGGGGGCTGTCTCCAACAAGGTGGTGAAGACAGCCACCAGACATGGCACATTTATGACTTCTCACAAGAGCATCCTGAGCAAGAACAGTCGCCTTTGCTCTGGATCCATGGACCAATTCCAAAAAAGGATTTGGATTGGTCATGGCTCGGGCTAATCACGTTTGCCCAGGGGAGGCGGTCTCCAAATGGTCAGACATGGGTCATGTGACTGTATACAGGGGCTCAGGAGCCGTGCAGTTCATTAATAGACCTATAGCAGGCCTGAGTTTACCTCTGGGAGGGTGGGGGAAGGTAGGAAGAACTGGGGGTTGGGAGGGTGATGGAGGAGAAAGTGAAAGTGAAAGTGGAAATCACTCAGTCGTGTCCAATTCTGCAACCCCAAGGACTATACAGTCCATGGAATTCTCCAGGCCAGAATACTGCAGTGGGTAGCCCTTCCCCTCTCCAAGGTCTCTTCCCAACCCAGGGATTGAACCCCAGTCTCCTGCATTGCAGGCGGATTCTTTACCAGCTGAGACACCAGGGAAGCCCGATAGAGGAGAAGCTTGGAGCAAAGAGGAGGGAAAAAAGTCCCCGGAGGCTGAGAGTCAGGGTGGCCTTCCCACTAGAAAGGCCTTGTTGACACACTGGACGGCGGTTCTGCCTTAAATCTGTGGAAGGGTCAGTCCAGCTCCAGCTGGTACCTTCAGAGGGTGGGGCCCATGGAGATTCTCGGCTGGAGAAAGGCGGCTCAAAATCTACTCTGTACACATACAGACGCACATACCCGCACGTACTCTCACACACAGACACACTTGCACACTCACACACTCTCACTCGGGGCCCCCGAGAGCGTCCCAGGCTCCACAAGGGGCACCGGAGCCACATAGCTGAAGCCTGCTCCAGTCTGGGAAGGGCTCAGAGAGTGTTCTCGCCACCCGCCTGCAGACAGGATCACCTTAGCCTGACTGTCTGTCCCCGTGGCTAAGATTCTGTCCTGTTTCCGAGCCTCTGGGGGAAATAGCCATTTCCAGGGTCGCAAAGGAGGAGAGAGAGGAGCCAGGTGACCTTTGCATTGTGCCGGCAGGCAGGGCCGGCATCCTGTGGTGAGCAAGAGTGGGCCGAGGCGTCTGGGTTGCGACGGCAGAGCTGAGCCATGGTCTTCACACCCACTCTGACTCTGTCCCTCACCTGGCGGGGAGGCCTGGGAAACCCAGACGCCAAGCCCCTCTGCATCCGTGGCGATTTCTCCCTCAGCCCAACTCTTCGTCCAGCCTGAGCCCCTGCAGGGTCCTCGCCACCCTCACTCTCAGGCAGACCCCCATGCCTTTGCCCACACTGACCCCTCATGCCCTTCCTCCCTATTCACTCAACAAAACCTTCTCGCTAGGGGCCTCTAATGAAGCCCCCTGCAAAGTCCAGTCCTAACCCACGTCCCCTGTGCACCCCCTCATCTGCCCTGTGGTGCCCAGTCTGCTCAGCCAGACTTACATCCTCAAGAGCACCAACTGTGTGCACCACACCCCTGCAGCCCTGGGAAGAGCACACAGTAGGGGTTCAGGATGCAGGCCGACCATGTGCCCTGTTCCCTTGTCTCCTCTGGGACTGTGTCAGCTCTTGGTCTCCTCCAGGATACCCGCTGCTCCTCCCAGGAGGCCACCCCTCTTCTGTCAATTGATATTTATGGGTAACAAGCCAAGCACATCAAAACCCGAGGGGAAGTGCCTCTTAAAATAAAGAAGCTCCTCACCAAATCCAGCCAGCCAGCATGGGCATTGTTGGCAGCCAGGGAAGTGCGGGGGCGATGGTGGGAGAGGGAGGAAAGGGTGCCCCCCTCCCTGGGACCCTGAGGGAGGGGAGCGGGGTACATCACTCCATTTGGGAGGCTGTCAGGGAGAGCACTCCGGTACCCTTGCCTGGAAAATCCCATGGATGGAGGAGCCTGGAAGGCTGCAGTCCATAGGGTTGCTGAGGGTCGGACACGACTGAGCGACTTCACTTTCACTTTTCACTTTCATGCATTGGAGAAGGAAATGGCGACCCACTCCAGTGTTCTTGCCTGGAGAATCCCAGGGACGGGGGAGCCTGGTGGGCTGCCGTCTATGGGGTCGCACAGAGTCGGACACGACAGAAGCAACTCAGCAGCAGCGGCAGGGAGAGTGGAAGTGGAGCCCATCACTTCTAGGCCTCGGCAGCCAGGAAGGAGCGGGTCGAGTTGAAGGCTGGCTCTTGGCAAAGATGGCAGAGTAGAGCGGACGTTCCTCCAAGAAGGGGAGGGTGAGGAATCAAGGCCACAGAAGTCAGCAAAGCTTCCTTCTGCGTCGCTCTGGCTGGGATGCCCCTGGGAAATGAGAGAGGCCAGTGCTGGAACACAGGAGGCCCCAAGACTCGGACAGGGCCCTCTCTGTGAGCGAGGGCTCAACAGGTCATCAGGTCCAGCCCCCTGCCTCTTCACTGACTGTCACTCAACCCATCCTCAGGGTAGAGCAACCTCTCCAGGTCCACTTAGGTGGGGTGGGGTGTGGTGTCACTGGACCCCAAACCTGAGGAATGGAAAATAACCCTGGTTCCAACATCCACTCCGTCCCATGAGGATTCCAGCCCGTGTCTACGTCCGCAGTTGAGTCTTCCTCTGTGGGGGGTCCACACGGGCCAGGCCACACCGATCACATCCCCCGCACACTCACAGGCCTGGAGGAGGTAAAGGTGCCCCTGAACTCACAACACACGTGCACACACACTCGAACCGCATGCGCGTGGCCGCTCAGAGGCATAAAACTACCCCATGTTCATTCATACCCGTAGTTTTCAGGAAAAGCTGAAAGTGTGTTTTAGATGCCGTGAAAACATTGAGAAGAGAGAGGAGCCCTTATCTCCCCTCCCTTGAGTTGCTTCTCAGGGACCCACAAGCCCAGTCTTTTCAACCTCTTATTCCTCACCCTGTACATTGCATATAATGGGAGCTTTTAAACCATCGTAAGCCCAGGCTGGGTCCCAGACCAACTAAAGCAGCATCTCTGGGGGTGGGGCCTGGGCATCTGTGTTTTGTAAAAGCTCCCCAGGTGATTCCAGCATGCAGCCCCATCTGAGAACCCTGAGGGGCACCCATGGGCCTAGGACACAGGGAATCTGGGGCTGCCAAGTCCTTCCCCAAAACCCACCTCGGGTACAGAAGAAAGATTTTAGCCACTGAGGTCAGAGCAGCGTCTCCCTTTGACCTCCCTGCTTCAAAGGGTCAGAGAGGAGCCCCCTAGGCCAGGGAGGTGATGGCTGGGGGGAGGGGATGACAGGGGAGAAGAGGCAGCCAGGTTGGGGGACTGGGGGCCTCTAAATCAGGAGCACCGGGCCACAGACTACAGTCCGGGCCACCTAGGCCCCAACCGCATCCACTCCACCGCTGGGGATCGATGCTCTCAGGAGATCCTTGAGCTGCGTCAGCAGCAACCCCTTTGCATGTCTGCTGCCTGTACAAGCGTCCCTGTTAGGCTGCCTCCCAGCTGGGCTGGGGAAGCCAGGTGCCAGGATCTGGGTCTTCGTCCGTTTTCTGAAGGTGAGGTTCTTGGCTCAGCCAGCAGCCTGCGGGTCCCCGTCTCATCTCCTGCCGTTTGCCTAGTCTGCGAGACGGAAATGAGAGAGAGGAGACAAGGCCGTGGAGAGGAGACAAGGCCGTGGTCCACGGAAGGCATGCCAGAAAGATGGATGACCCTAGAGCAACCAAAGCTGAGCTCTCTCCGGGCCAGGGGTAAAAAAAATGCGGATATGGGTGAGTGACCGTGGAGGGAAGAACAAATGTCTCTTTCTCCATTCAAGGTCAAGGCTGCATGAGGCATTTTTCTGATTTCACCCTTCAAGCTGGAACAGTGGTTCTCAGATGGGGCTACACACTGGGATCACCTGGGGAGCTGTTATAAAACAGAGATGCCCAGGCCCCACCCCCAGAGATGCTGCTTTAATTGGTCTGGGGCACAGCCTGGGCTTACGATGGTTTAAAAGCTCCCCGGGTAAATGTAATGTGCAGTCAAGACAGAGGCCGCTGAGCTGCAAACAGCCTTGAGAAATCATCTAGGCCAGTGCTTCTCAAGCTATAATGTACATTCCAATCATCCCATTAAAATGCATATTTTGATTAGACCCGAGGTGATGCCCAAGAGTCCAAATCCCTAACAATCTCCCAGGTGATGCTGATACTACCGGTTCCCAGGCCCACACTTTGAGGAGCAATGATTTAGGCCAGTGGTTCTCAAAGTGTGGAACCTAAGACCACAACATCAGTGTCCTCTGGGAACTCGTTAGGGATGCTTGGGTCTCATCCCAGATCTACTAAATCAGAAACTCTGGGGGTGGGGCCTAAAGGCATGCTTTTTCGTTTTAAAATTTATAAATTAATTTTTGTTTCTGGTTGTGCTGGGTCTTCATTGTTGTGAACAAGCTTCTTCTAGTTGCGGCGAGTAGGGGTCTCCTCTCTTGCTGAAGAGCATGGGCTCTAGGGTGCCCAGGTTTCAATGTTTGTGGCACAGGGGCTCAGGTGCCCCTTGGTATGTGAGATCTTCCTGGACCAGGGATCAAACCAGTGTCCCCTGCATTGCAAAGCAAATTCTTAGCCACTGGACCACCAGGGAAGCCCTGAAGGCATGTTTAAGTGTAGAAACCATCAGTCACTGATAGGGGCCAGTCCCCTATCAGTCTGTTCCCTGTTCCTGGGTCTACATAATTCCTTCAGAAGAGCCCTCTTGGACACAGCTCCCCTCCTGGTTCAGCCAAGTGAGTGTTTAGGGGTGAGAATCAGTGTGGAGGAATTAATGAGTCCATATGTCAATTTCTGGCAGCGAATAAATGCACTGGGTAAACGCACAAATGTCTAGTTTTTAGACCCCAGGGGAGAAGGAAAAACACACACACACACACCTGAAAACACACCAGAAATGGAGAGATGAAATTGAATTCCAAACTAAAAATACACACAATTTATCATTATCTAGAAGGAGCTCGGGAGAAGGCCGGCAGCAAGCACTTTTCTGGCGGACGCTGCCCTCAGCGGCGTGAGCAGCGAGCCGGAAGGGCTGTTACCCCACATTCCCTTTTGTTGCAGTTACGAGGCAGCAACTCCGGTGTACAGAAGGCCCCTCGCTGCTTCCTCCCACCAGAAATGATTCTCCATTATCTGGTGCCTAGTGGGGAGGGCATCAGGGCTCAGGAATTGCCAGCTTCCTAAGGGGCAGGGCCATCTCCATCTCCCGAGGGAAGAACCAAAAACCTGTTGTAAAAACAAATACAAAATCAAAGACAGGCACCCCCCCACGGTGGGGGTCTGGGATTAGGGAGGGAATACCCTGTTGGTACTTTTCTAAATAAGCCAGTCATCAGGCATGTGCCCAGGCAGCTCCAGGGGCGTGGCCTTGGCAGGAAGGAGGGAGGGTCTTTGGGAGTAACTGAGCCGTGACTGCCCACGGCTTCCTGGGATTCAGGGAAGCCTTGCAGAAGAAGGTGGGCAAGTTGCCCTGGAGCCCATGGGGCCAGGAAGATCTGAATCTGATTAACCCTGAAAAGCAGGGGAAGGACCCGGAGGGGAGGCAGCCAGGTTTATGAGTAGAAGAATAAAGCTGAACTGTAGGACTCCCCTGGTGGTCCAGTGGTTAAGATTTCACCTTCCAGTGCAGGGGGTGTGTGGGTTCCATCCCCAGTAGCTCCCACACGCCTCAAGGCCATAAAAGGGAAAGTAGAGGCAATATTGTAACTAATTCAATAGAGACTTTTTTTAAATGGTCCACATCAAAAAAAACCCTTTAAAAAATAATAAAGGAAATCAACCCTGAATATTCATTGGAAGGACTGATGCTGAAGCTGAAGCTCCAATACTTTGGCCACCTGATGCAAAGATTGGAAAAGGCCCTGATGCTGGGAAAGATTGAGGGGAGGAGAAGGGGATGACAGAGGATGAGATGGTTGGATGGCATCCCCGACTCGATGGACATGAGTTTGAGCAAATTCTGGTAGATGGTGAAGGACAGAGAAGCCTGGCGTGCTGCAGTTTACGGGGTCACAAAGAGCCGAACAGAACTTAGCAACTGAATAACAGCGATATTTTTTTTTAAAAAAAGCTAAATAGTAATGGGACAAGACTGAGTGATACAAGGAAGGGAAGACAAAGGGCCAGATAACATGGGTGCCCAGCAGTCAACAAGGGCTGCTTCTGCTCCTAGAAAAACCAATATTGTAAAGCAAATGCTGTTCTTAGTTGATTAGTAGTGTCTGACTCTTTGTGACCCTATGGACTGCAGCCCACCAGGCTCCTCTGTCCATGGGGACTCTCCAGGCAAGAAAGAGTGGGTTGCCATGCCCTCTTCCAGGGGATCCTACCAACCCAGGGATCGAACCCAGGTCTCCTGCCTTGAGGGCGAATTCTTTACCAACTGAGCCATCAGGGAAGCCCATAAAGCAAATATCCTCCAACTGAAAAAAAAAAATTCCTTAAAAAAAAAAGTATTGACACTAAAAAATATTAAAAAAAAAAAAAAATCAAACCATATCTGCGATCAGGGAAATAGTCCATCTGGGAAAAGAGAGAGTGCAGATTCTCTACAGAACCCGAGTAGGAGGCCAGCGATACAAGTTCCCGTCCCTGGGCCCCCCATTGAGAAGGTTAGCGGCAACTGTTTGTCTCCCCACCAAAGAACAAGAGTGGGTTTTAAGTGGGAACGTTTGCTCAAACGTGAGCTTGAGTCTGACTGCTTACCACTCTGTGCCTCGTTTTCCTGTCCGTGAAATGGGGGCGGTAACAGGACTTCCACGCAAGGTTTGCCAGGCCCTGCGGAGGGAGCCTGGCGCAGACAGGACCCCTAACTCCGGAGGCGGAGCCGAGCCTGTGCCAGCCCCTCCTACCCCCACGGCCCCTCCCCCTCTCGAGTCTCAGCGCTTCCTGCGGAGGGGCCTCTTCTTTCCCTTCTGCGTAGAGGGAGGAGAGAAATGGTCAAGAGATGGGAGAAGCAGGGGAGGAGGAAGGAGAGGGTGCAGGTGGAGAGGGCCGGCCGCAAACTGAAGCCCCGGGGAGGCTGGGCACAGCCCCCAGAGGCCATGTCCCCCCCGCCCGCCCCCGCCCGGGCCCCCGGCCCCCCGTGCCCCCCCCCCCCCCCCC